>NW_011627014.1:318729-764588 GCF_000204515.1 Acromyrmex echinatior | reverse complement strand
TATATATATATATATATTATAACTTTTTTATTTTATTATTATATTTAAATGATAAAATCATACTTACAGATTACTCAAGTCGAAAATATTAGAAAAAATTCATTGCAATATCTAACAGTATGTTTACTCTAAGTAAATATATATTCGAGACACACTGTGTAATATAGCTGTTGTTATAAGTTCTTATAAGGTTTTAGAATTTTGAAGTATCAAATTTTCTTTGTTTAATAATATTTTGCGCACATATTCTATATGTCATGGAGTGTACCTTTCTGCTAAAAATCTTGTGCTTACATATATATTTATGAAAACATTAGAAACATATATTTACACATAATTAAATAATGTTCCTTTTAATTAAACCTAATTTATTATTTTATTTATGTTTAGCTTTCTAATCACAAAAACTAATCACAAAACACTATGCTTTCTCACAAATCGATACGAAATAGAATATGTATTTTAAGACTTGATTATATAATTTCACATAATGACTTCTGTATCAGGAACTTTGCTCTTTAGTTTTTGATCCTACTTTACTAATTACGGAATTATAATAATTTATATAACGAACAACTGCGAATGACAGTCAAATTGCTGAGAATAAAGAATCTGTTATTTCTATCATCGTCGTTAACTGTTATTGCAATTGTCGTTATTATACAAATATTTCCATATTGTACAAGTGGCGCAAAATACTTGAACGTAATTGAATTCGGGTGTAACAGGGTTAATAATGTGTGTTTTCAATTATCACGACAATGCTAATTAAATGTACTATGACAAATTTGACAAATAAACTGCTTTACCTCTGTGTTAATTAATAGTGAAAGCTACCTGATTACACCGAGGTTCAAATACGTGTTCGAACATGTACCTCTATGATCGTTAAAAAGCCACTGGCTCGACTGATAAATAAAAAGTGACTTTAAAAAAAGATTGCATTGAATTCGTCTATGAATTTTGCCATCATATTAATATTTTGAGCTATATTAGAGACAAAGAAAAAGAGACAAAATAAGAAAAAAAGTATTATACATGTTCATCGACTTGCGCCTTTATTTCCCACGCGTCTCGGATCGATCGAGTGGTACGTATATATTACAACAATTTCAGCTGAACAGTAGCATAATTAGTTCCAGCTTATTTGCTGTTTCCTTTTTTCCGATATTTCCAAATGCTACGATCTGCGTTGAAGGCGATATGCTTGTAATATAAGATAGTATTATAGAATTAAAATTAATAAGCATTCTATTTGTCTATTGTCTAAAAACGACTTAAATTTAAACTCAGACTTAATAGTTCTTATTTTAAAATAATGTATATTAATTTACGAGAGATTAGAAAAATCGAATAATTTAATTTCTCGCTTAAAAATTGATTGTAAGAAAAAAGTATATTAATTTATTATTTAGATGAATTATTTAGCGTTGGTAATTAAAGTTATCCACTTCATTCGATATCGATTTATGAACCTGAGTTAAAAGACAATAGACAAATTAAGATTTCTTTTTTAAGTGACACAGTCGACAAGTTTCGTTTTATCTTTGTTATTCATTGAATTATAAGAAAGATACAATAACGTTTGTGTCGACTATATGTCTCCTAAAAGGAAAACAGCCTAAATTAACCTTTTCTGTATTACAACAATCACAGTATTGCAGCAATACTTTGAGCAAATCAATTGTTGCACTATTATTTTGCTATATTCCACTTGTAATTATTAAAAACAATTGGCCTATCAATGTTTCGCACGAAAAATGCTTTAAAGATAGCAGTTGCGAATTCAGTGCGCCATATAGCAATATTCCGGTTATGATTTTTAAGGAGGTTCGTTTTTTATACGTTTTAGTGGTGAGATCCCCGCGGAAGCCCGTGAAGCCGACAACACCCGAAGGTAATTGTAATTAGGAATTGAAGGCCGCAAGGAGAGTCGAGCGCGCAGTTGGTCAATTAGGCCACGTCTATATGTTATGTAAGTCGGAATTCAAACTTTTTTCGGAGGTATGAAAGGTACTAACAAAGAATTATATGTCCTGGACCCCAAAGATTCTCGAAATAGAGAGATTAATTATAATTATCCTAACAATTGTCCTAATACCACATAATCTTGTCTATGCTGATGACAAGAAATGATGAAAATTTCTAATCAAAATCGGATCAAACTTTTTCACATATATCAGTGTAGATATATCGTTATTTTATTTCTATATACTTATTTTACATCTGTAACATTCCTTCTATACTTATTTTGTTTCACAAACATTCATAAATTTTATAATGATAAAAGTGCGACTATATACTATATATAAAGAATTTCAGAGGAACAAATGTTATGACAGACAATGA
Organism: Acromyrmex echinatior; assembly: GCF_000204515.1. Next base: position 762,239 of record NW_011627014.1, on the reverse strand, counting down.
GTATTATCACATGCCCGGTGAAATATTTTATGATAAATTGGTTTTACCGATTGAGTTCTTCTGTTGCATAGTTCCGTGTAATCAATAGCAAGGTATTATCTTGCGATATTAACAGAAACCGACCTGTTGCGCTACATTCTGATACAGGTGATCCAAATTGAAATATTCATTTTACATAAATAAAAAAAAATTAACTCATTTTGTAACAACACAGGCCTAGTTTCCATCGAGGATTTAAGGATCCACCGGATCCAGAATATAAGAACCAATCAACTACAATCGAGCATCTGTCGTTCGATAACAGGGGAATACTTGACTGTAGTTGGTTAGTTCTTACGTTTTGATCCGATTTAAACCCTCGGTGGAAATTAGGCTACACACCTATGTCTGGATACCTATCGTGGAACAAGTCGGAGTGGAGTTTTGATTGGAATTATTCCGTTTTCCCTAAAAAAAAAAAAAAATTAAAAAATAAAAATGTAGGGAATAGTTGAATTCTGATCGAAATCCATTCCGACTTATTCCATAATATACCCTAAACATTTTTTTTTTTGTAAAATTGTTTTTCGGAAAAAAAAGAAAACAACTAAAAGACAGAATAAAATCTCGCACTTGGGCAATATAGAATAGTAAACAGTTCTTGTCAATCCACAACGTATCGCTATGCGCACACAACATTTCACCAACAATACACCTTTAAGTTTCTTTTTACTTTGCATGTGCGCTTTCTTTTATTTATATCCTTCGTTCAGTCATTTTCTACGTTTGCGTAACAAAATTCGAATGAACATATTGTAATAATATGCGCGTTACAGCCTCTTCGGGCGAGGTAAAATTAACGGAACGAAATCGAAGGTACTATCTTCCGGTATTTTCCTTTACAGTGGCCCCGCTGTCGCCGTTAAAAATGGCCGATTACAGACTGGCTTCGTTGGAAGGACTGAATCACGTTTGCAGCAAGAAGATCGACTGGCCTACTGCGACCATACACATCACGGAGAATCCGATATCAGAGGCAGTCGTCTGTTAAATATTAACCGCCGAATTCTACCACCACTCTCAATTTTCGTTACGTAATCAAACGAGCATAATCGAACGGTGAAGCGATTCAATAATTTAGAAAGGTTTCGTCGGGCAACGATCCTTCGCGGCACTAATTGTTGATTTCTTTCCGAAGCTTTTTTATCAGCACGACATTTACTTTAATCGCGATTTGCGCTGAATCGACCACACGCGTTCGTAATAAATGTTTAATTCTAAATGATTATAAAGTTAAGAGCTTTAAAGATAGAATTTACTACTAACAGATATCAGATCTTTTATCGATATTCTACTTGCTCGACATGCAATGTTGTTAGGAACAGTATTAAGGATAAATGAAAGAATAATATGTTACTGCTGCATTATTGGATATATATAAATAATAAATTTTAATTTTCTCTTTGTAAACGGTTCAATGAATGGTGCAAAGCGTCTTTTAAGAATCGTTCATTCCTTATCGCAAAAATAAATTTCTTTAATTTTTTAAATTTCTTTTTGTACTAAAATATGTTTATGATTATTATTTAACATCTATTTTAATGAAAAAGTTGTATTTTTTAATTTCACAAATATCTTGTAAATATTTTAAGATTGTCACTTAACTTTTGAATATTCAACAGTTTGATATACAACTTTATATGTACGTAAGTATATGTTAATATATCAAATACGTTTTACTAAAAATGAAAGAGTGATTTTCTTCGATCGTATAATATACGAAGAGAATATATGAGATCATGAGAGATAATTTCGAAAAATAATGCTACATTGCTGTATGGGCAATTGATAATATTCAAAAATTACAAATAATAAATCACGCATAAGACTTTAAAAATATATAATAGCCAAATGTAAAATGGCACAGAAAGATGTCTTTGTTACGATGTTCTCATCATGCGTAAGAGTTTAAAATCGTATGGTAAGTACGTCGTAGTGAAAGAAATCTTCTTTCTTAAAAACTAAAAGTAAATCATTTTGTAAAGAACTAATAAAAATCTTTAACAAATTGCAAAAACTTTTTATAATATCAAATAAATTCCGTTTTCAATATTCCATATAAATTCTATATTTGCCATAGTATATATAATTGAAAATATTTTAAAATCATTAAATATTTCATTGATAAAAATATATCTTCTTTCTATATGTTGATATAGTCTATTTATAAAAGACAACCTTGTTTTATATACAATATGAAAATTATGATAGAATTTTATTTTTCAATTAGATTTTGCAACGTCAAAAGTTTTATTTAAATATGCCATTATGATTTTTTCAGTTTTCACTTACAAGAATTTATAAGGAATCAGATAGTAAATCTCGAGCAAACATATAATCTTACTTTTTATATTTACAATATCTTTTTTCGTTATTTTAAATTAATTAATTTACGATTTTAAGATAAAATGATAATAAATATGTATTAAATCGATCAGATAACTATAATGTTAATATTATTGTTGATATTTTCAATAAATTTGACTACATCTTATAAATGAGAAAATTGATAAAATTTAAAAATTATATTTGCAACTTTGCAATGATCTCAAAGACAGTAGCTTCTAAATTCAATATCCTCATCACAAGTCTTTGAAAAAGGATGTTTTTATGATAACCAATTCTGTCCCTTTAAACAAGATAAGAATTTGTTCATTCACGCTGACGCACCGTTCGCATCCTTTCTTTAATTAATAACAAAAGAGACTGCCTGTATGAGGAAGAAAAAAACGAATCGCGAACGAATGCATATATGTACGAATATAGAACGAAAGAAGAATACGTAATTAGTCGTTATAAAAAATAGGGAATACAACAAACGTCGATTTCAGTATTTCTGTGTGGTTTTACGAGGCTCGTTCAAGCCTCTAGCGTGATATGATAAGATGTGCCTGCTATAAGATGTGTAGATTTTCGAAGTTAAATCGCCTTTAATTTTTTACATATATGATTCAAATAAGTCCCCCGAAATTCCCTATTTTTCGCGCGTCTTCTCTCGAAGCGTCGTATTCATAAACTTATTTGATTAATTTAAAAAAGGTATACGTTTAGATATCATATAAAGGTATATCTTTTTTAAATTAATCTTAATTGTTCAAATATATACGGGCACACATACACACATATAATGCAACTAAATTAATTGAATATATGCAACCTATTCTACCTCCGGGTCTTGATTATGATTCAAATAAAGGAGAATAAATAATAAAAAATTTGATAACAATAAGGCTGCGTTCGGATTTTCGGAAACTTCATTCGAATGCCCTAATATGCCATTCTATCTTTATCAACTATTAAACGTAAAATAAGAATAAAATGACACGCTGGAACATTCGGATAAAATTTTCGAACACAGTCTAACAAAATCAGTTTTCACATGTAATGTTATTTCAAATAGATCTCTTTTAAAAAGAAAATTTGCTAATTTGAACGAATTCACAAATTTCTCTGATTTCACGGCAGGTAAGAATGATAAAAAGATATGTGAGAATGACGAAGAAAGTCGAAATAGCGGACATCTCGTGGGACGGAAAGTTTAACCTTTTCATGTGTAAAAGAAAGTTTATAAAAATATGTAAAATAAGTTACACACGCGTTTAGATTATCGCAAATTAAGGCAACGATAGTCGAAAGCATAGGAGAGCATTAGGATTGTGGGAATACATTATGAGACAATTGAAGGAACACGCATTAAACGTTGCTAACGCGAATGTGCTATATGAATATACATATAATGTAGCTTTTAAGGATTACCGATGCTCCGCCGTTAATCCCTTCGTTTCCAGATAGAATTTCTTTATGGACATGGCAATTATTGGCATGAATTATCTGGACGCTCAAGACAACGAATTATGTTAAACTCATACATCGATAAATTGCTGAATTTATAATTAGACATATCGGTCAAGCAATAGATATCATTAAATTATTCGTTGACTGATAACTCTTAATCGAAATATTCGCTCATGTTACTCGTGAGACGCATATCAGTATGATAAATTTTTTAACATTTTTGAACAATGAAAAATTCTGTCAAATTTGTATCTACATTTTAATTGATGCATCAATGTTATTTGAAAGAAGATGCGGTAATGCCGCTGGTTTCGAAGGGTTTAAAAAAATCATTCAGTACGCGCAATCGAGAGCAAATCGATTTTCAGTATCCACTTCTACCTCGTGAGAAGATAACATGATTTTCCTTTGTCGCACGACGCGCAAAGTTCGTTCTCAAATTTTCCAAGCGGTATTACGAACAGATTGTAGCGAGGTATATTATTCACTCAATATAAACGAGATATAGTACAGGGAATAAGAGAAATAAACTTAGCCGGAGCTTGATTACACACATGTATAGATATATATAAATATATTATACAAGTTAAATGACACGTGCGCACCGAATATATATATGCATCTTGTTATTTATAATAAACGAATACAAAGAAAATAAATAATCGTTTAATTCCTTCCTTGTAATACATCTATTTCAACACATAGCATTTTATATTAATAACAAAACATTATATTATTAATATTAGGGGTACAAATAAGTTCGTGCGGTTTTTTCTCGAAATTTGGGGCTTTATTGTGAAAAACCGGTTACAATGTACATGGATCTTCATCGAGTAATGCTCTGCGTCTTCAAACTTTCTTGGACATCCGGCACGCTCTTGGTCTTCCAAGTCAAAGTCACCACTCTTAACCGTGCAAACCACTTCTGACACGTTCGCTCAGATAGAGCATGGTCACCATAAACTTCCATTAAAATACGATGACTTTCGGCAGCACTTTTCTTCATATTGAAGTAATGCAGTAAAACTCCCCGCAAAAACACTTTATTTGGTACAAAGTTCGACATATTTGACGAAGTAAAAATATTGTTGTTTACAATTCGAACAAATGACACATACTGAACTTAATACCTACTAATGACAGCTATCCAACGCATACTTAGAAATACGGAACGGTGGAATGAAACAATAGTTACGCCCTCTTTCAAAACCGCACGAACTTATTTGTGCCCCTAATAACAAAATTAAAGATCAGAAAATTATAGATTTTTCAAATTTTAAAATTATTCGAAACAAAACTCTCACAAAACTTTTTATACGTTTTAAGATATGATTATATTATATAATTAACGTATTTGAAAGCATTTATTTTATTTGTGCAATATTTGTTTAGATCTTTTACTTTAGACCATTTAGACTGTTATAAAAAATAAATTTTTCAGCTTTCATTAACATGTAAGATATTGTGGTAATCTATAACAAATCATGTGAATTTTCTGATATTCATATACGGAAAAAGATTGAAGACAAAATATTAATCGCACCTTTCTACTTGGGAATCATTGCTACAGGGAAATTAATAATTCGAAAAGGAATGAAAAGAAACTAACAGCATGATGAAGACATCTGCATTTTTATGAAGACTGTTATCAATTCTCAGGGCATGTAATGCTCTTCCGTGATGAAGGCACTTATAGCCCCTCAGAATAATATGACGTTTTAATCTGCCTATATCAGCACTGCTCCGGATACTATTTTCATCAAATTGCACGTGCATATTTGCGATGCAAAAGCATTGTTTCAATCGTTAATACGCAATTCTGAACAAAGATAGTTTGTTAGTTATCTTAAGAAGGCGATATAAGACACGTGTGAAATGCTTTATTCAGCTGTCTGATTACTTTAGCATAGATATAGAAAGTGTGATACATTTATTGGAAACATATGGGATTTAAGTTTTAATTACTTACTATGATAATGCAATACAATAAATTCGCTTATTTTCTTTGTTACAAAAAGCTTTGAGATTAATAAATCATACAGAAAATTATTTTCTATTATGAGTAGATACTTTGTAGAAATAAGATGTTTTATGTAAAACATTTTAGTATTATTGTAAAATAATATACTATAAAGCATAACATATTATTTTGTTTATATTACAATAAAACTAATTTTTTATAAAATAGATTTAATTTTATGTAAAAATACAAAGACGCGGAAAGTAATCTAGCTTATAATAAAAAGTAAGAATATAGAATATATATTTATTTATAATTATCGTAGACTACTTTAATAGCGATTTATAGCTAGAATAGAAAATGATAAATTAATATTAGTTGATATTAGTAAATATTGAATCAGTAACTTTCGTACTCTAAGTAATCTAAATTATATCGCATAGATTGCATTCATATGGGCAATAATTTATTGATTTTTTATCCATTATTGATCTTTATCATTTCGATGATTTGCTTACATATTATTGAAATATTTTCTTTTTTATATTAAAGTAAATTTCAAATAAATATATCACATAATTATTTCTATTATTTTTTAATATATCACATAGTTATTTCTATCATTTTTTAATAGTTATTAAAAACTTTGAAAGTAAATCTTGAATTATAGTGAAGAAAATCAAAGCTATTTACACACAATTATTTTCTTAATGTTTCTTTTCTCTAAATTATAAGGATTTAACACAATGTATACTTTGCGATAAAAAAATTATGTAAAAAAAGTATGATACTATGATTTATTGGATTTCTTGATACCCACGATGATTTCGCAAATTAACATAGTAAACAAGACTCAAATATAACAATTTTAATAGATACTATGATGAAATAGTGAATTTATGATGCCAATCAACAAATATTTAAAGTATAAAATTAACACTATAATATTTTCTAATTAAATGTATTATGATATAATATAGTATGTGTATAGTAATTATAATAACCGATTCGAAGGCGATTTGATTTATTTTTATATTTGTCGCAATCGAATTTTAAAGAAGAATGACACGACGAAATACTGAATGAATCGTGCCACGACTTATTTGTTTTCGGCGCATCAACAGTATCAAGGTAATATGTATGTATGTATGACAACAATACATTATGTGCGCATCCTACAATGCAAAGTCAACATCGCTATTTTTTTTAAATTTGTTAATTGCCTTCATGGATCAAACTTCAATATGTTGTAAAATAAATACGTATAATATGTACGTATTTGTTGTATTTGAACATATTCGCAAATAACGGGCGAACTGATCATATATTTAGAATTAAAACATGTTTGTTTTAAAAATAAATTATATTCCATTGCATACTAAAAAATTATAGTATATAAATTTCAAAATACAATTAAAATTAATTTGTTTATATATAATTCTAAAAATACTTGTGGTCTTATTACCTCGCAAATTTATTTTGTTTTTCAATTCTAATTTAATCTTCAACTATGCTGTTAAAGAATTGTATGATGATTGTGGGACATTTAAATATGTAAAAGGGAAAAGTTTCAAAATGGGGAGAATTGTAATGAGACGTACGCTTTTGCGTAGTTTGAAAGAATAGTATGTGGCGCGACGCGTAATTCGCTCTCAGTTCACTGTTCTTCTCTTGCGGATTTCTTCTCAGGTAAGCGATCACACGTATGCATCACACGTGCACATCGTACATGCGTGCATTGGCAACAAGAAACCAGTCTTTCTGACAATTTTTGCAACGATAAAACGACTAACATCTTCGTGGAATTGACAGGGTCGTACACGCACATCCGCTCTTCTTTGGTAGAAAAATATCTTCCGTGTATACTTTTTAACTTTCAGTCGTGTATTATATATTATCAATTAAAAAAAAACTTATATATAATCTTGTATAAAATGTCAACATGAGATGCTGTTAATTTTGTGTGTGTGTTACGTCATTTAATTTTATTGTTAATTAGTAAAAAATTACTAATTTTTAATTAAAATACTAATTTTTTTATATATCTTTTTATATTTTTATAACAAATAATTAATATAAACGTGAAATTATATTTCAATAACGATAATAATAATGTTTGTCATATTTATATAAGAATTAATTAACAGTTAATATCAGCAAGTTAATTGTAAAAAATCATGTCAATATTATATGAATAATTAAATAATAAATTTGTTCACATTAAATTTGATGAGTACTGATAAAATGCTTTCTTGATAACGTTTACTGAATAAACGTTATCCTCTGATACAGAATATTCCGTTAAATATCGACTTTTAGTGTCATTTATCTATTTAATTCTTTAATTATTTTTACAATTTTAGATTATAAAGCAACTATACCTAATTTGACCTATTAATGTGTAACTGTTTGTAGTTACATGGTAAATTCAACAAATAGCATTAGTATAAACTGTTTATGTAACTTGTTTGTATCAGTTAATTGCTTGCAGTTTATACATTCTTTCGTTATCAGTTGACTCAAATGCAGAATGCGGTGATCTAATAAGTAAGTCATTTTTATTTATAACTATCAAGTGACGGTTATTATACTTACATTTCGATGACAATTTAAGTCGAATAGAACTGTTTTCGTGTTTATCTCATATCTACGCAATAAATTTGTTATTTTCCTTTAAATTTGAATTTAGAGGAAAATAACAAATCATAAGTCACTCGTGCGACTAATAACGAATTCGACATAAATTCAAAATTCAACGTTAAACAATAAAGAAAGCAAGTACGGCATGTATCATTCGCCTGCATTCAAATCGGTGTGTATGCGTCTAAAGGATATCGCTCAAATTCTAAGATCTACGTACTTACTTACGTACTGACAAACTCAATTTCGTTTCTCCGTAGCAAAAAAATCTCCCCATCGACACATATGGCGGCGAGATAATGAAATTTCATTGCGTACCGTATCAATAACGTCGTTTACGAACTCGTTGTCGAACATGGTCGAGCGGCGCGGCGTGGCGCGAATCCTCGGCTCCTCGACAATCTTCGGCCGGCTCCGTGAATCTTCGGGAGCGTTGCGCCGAGCAGTGGCGCACCGTGCGCGGGTCTTCTTTGATCTTACGTATTCTTAGCGCGACCGGCGTGGGAGCTGGAAGCAAGTCCGCGCGCGCACTGTGAACGCCCGCGAAGGTGGCCGACCGAATAACATCTTCGCATTCCATTCGTATCGTAAACTTTACGCGTTTGACGCGCGTCACGTGCACCCACGTCGTTTTCGTCAGTAACGCGAGTGTGTTCCGTTCCTTTCGAGCGCAGTGATTGTACCATCAGTGATTGTATCCCAGAACGATTGAATCGTATTCAAAACAAATCGCGCGCGTCGTCACAACATCGCACCGTGCTCTCACGTGCTCTTCGAAATATTCAGTAAAGAGTTGAAGAGTATCTGGAATTATCACAGGATTCATGATCGCATTTGTCTCAATCATTATAATGCTTCGATCATAAACCGTAATCTAATTCATTCGTAACGGTGAAAAAGAGAAACAAAATACCTGGTCGACCTTCGTAACGTCCTGAAGTGCGGAACTATCGCCGCGTCGCAGATGTGAGATCAACGTTCGGGAATATGCGAGTTTGAAAAATCTTCGCAATTGACAGTGACAAGTGTACGGTGGTGTAGTGGATATGCGTCGCTCGTTGTCGTAAGGGTGTCCGGAGTTTTCCTCCACCTCCTTGGATTACGAGGGCGCAGGATGAAGTCGGCCAACTTCTTTTGGATTTACGTGCTCTTCGTCGTGTACGTCGACGCTGCGAATGTCACTCAAGAAGAAAGAGGTGCGTACACTTGATATCTTTAGTCACGATTAAAAATCTCGCTGTTGACGTAGAAGAGATACAGTTTGTTTTTTATTCCTGTACTAAAACCTACCTTTTCTCATAAAATTTTAAGCATATACCTATTTCAATTTAAGGACAAAAAGTGTACACTTGTTTATAAAAACAGACTTAATCTCTTAAAAATGAAACTTCAAAGTATATTCTTAAGTATGTTTAATTATTTAAGCGAATAGACAATATTCTGAGTAAAAGTGATATCTTGAATTAAAATGCCACTTTATAAACGCCAATGCATAAATTATAAATTATTTAATTTGAATTATTGAAAGCTTTCTTAGTGGTAATGAAAATGATCCACGTGTGAATTTGGATTTTCTATAATAATAATTACTACGTTGCGTGTAATTGTCTTTTGTCCCGATATTCACGAAGAAAGTTTTTACTTCGGAAGAAAGTTTTCACACAATATAGGAATTACATTAAAAATTATTCTCAGTCTTATTTAATTTAATTACTTGAAAATATGAAAAGTAGATCTAATCTTTCAAAAGATATAAATAAAAGTCTTCTATCTTTTATGTATTAATTGATTTACATTTTATTTATGATAACCAACTTGAGAATAATTACTTAATAATAAGTAAAGATATTCTTATTGAAATTTGACTTTAATGGAATTTGGCTTTAAATATTTGGTATTTACTGATCTGATGTGTAGTGAATGAGTCCAATAAGTTTAAGATACATCTGAAACACATAATTTGAATAACTTAATATTATTTTGATTTTACAATTAGTGGATTTATTTATGTACCTAGCAAATATATCGTTCCGCTCACAATAAGCTATATGAACATTTTAGTTACGCAAACTCTTTAATGCTTTTAATCATACTTTCTCAACTCATTCTTGATTCAATTAATTGAATGCTCGTTGCGCTCTCAAGCTCGCGATTTTACAAGACAGCAGGATATTATTTGATTATATATTTACGGATATTATTCGAGTAAAGAATAAAAAGAGTTTTTAAAGTAATCTTTTTAAATATTAAATTATTTCATTTGCATTTTTATCAAAATTTTTAAAATTTAGTAAAAATTATTAATACGCGAATATAAACATTTATTTTAAAGAAACGCCCTTTAAATTTAATGTAACAACTGTGTAATTTTTTTATTACGTATGTATATCATGCAAAATAAATGGAGCAGTGCGTTTCACCTGTGCGTTTTCCACTAGCAGAATTATCGCTCAGTAGATAAGAAATTGTGTATCTCAACACTGTGATAAGAAAAGTGAACTGTCTTTATGATAAGCAAATCAGGAGGAACCGCTGACGAGGCTCGGATAAAAATCCCCTCCTCCTTTATTTCTACGAATAAAAAAATAAAGATTTGCGATACTTGAGGAGGCGACTAAATAAAGAGATTAGCAACGTGTTTTATTTTCGTAGTAAAACCTGTTTTTATTTTTGGCCATTGAGAATCAAGATAATGTTATAAATCCCCTTTGTTATAGAATGTGTAGAGACAAAGAAAGAGAGAGAAAGAAGAAACGGTTTGCTTATTTCGTATCAAAAATGCAAAGGTTACTGAATGTGATTTCTTTCTCTTTTCCTCTCTTTTTCTTTCTCTCACGTACAGCAAGACGCCATGAGTTAAATATATCTTGTTAAATGGTTAATTAGGCTTTAATCAGTTCGGTTCATCCAGAGCGCCACCGAAAGAATGAGGCCAATGGTATGACACTGTTGGCTGGAACTTTCGTTAAAGCAGCAGTAGCGAAAGAAATACGGAGACAAGACTTTGGAAATATATTTCTTCGGAATCTAGTTTCAATATAACTTATTTATTGGAAAACATTTTTGTTGTTTCAAAACTGCAACAGTTTAGTAATATTTGGATTTATATCTTTTTCACAAAATGTATATTTCTCTAATTTTAATTTTACAAACATATTAGTAAATTATTTTAGACAAAATTGAATTAAATTTAATTTTCTTTATAAAAATACAATTTAATTAATAATTTAAAAATCAAATGTACAGTAAGTTACTTGTATCTACAACATTTGAAACAAAAATCTTACAGAAACGTGATACAATTCAAACAACTTTATAAATCTTATACCTTATCTTATATCTTAAATATGCAATATATTTGTGTATTTTTTTAAATATATTAATTATCGGAAATTATAATTTTTTCTCAGTACAACGTTTATCTATTTTGAGTAAATTTATTTATAAATAAATGTTATATCATATTATTTAAAATAAAGAAATATTAGATAATTTATAATATTTAAAGTACATATATTTCTTTGATATATTTGATGTAATTTCTTTGATTATATTGACGTAAACTAGGCAGAAAATTATGTTGAAAATAATGGGCTAATATAGTAAATTCTAAAATGTGACCTAGTTTTGTTTAGCATGCGATTAGTTTGGAAATAAAACCCATGTCTTTGCATGACATGGCATTATTGCTCCACTTGCACAAGTAATGCTTACCTCTGATTTCGCTTTATTTCTAGTTTTCTGAAATGGTGTGTGTATATGTCCGGTTCGGATCTATGCGAATTTTTCGTGTAGCATTTAATTGAAATAATAAATAGAAAATGTTTAATTTTTTTTACCGTGCTTTATATTCGTAAAACAATGTGTGTGCGAATATAGAGTTGATATATAGAGCATTACAAATACTAAAATAACAATTACACACATATTATTTTTATTATATGTTATTCCCTATAGAGAAAATCATTATAAAAGCAGAAATCCGCTTAATTGTATTGAATATAATAGATGATGATGGACTTCGAAGTCGGACAAGAACGCTTATTGACGTATTAGTAAAATTTTTTCGCATATGTTTTACTTTGATTGCATTTTTCAACTTTCTTTGGACAAAACGTCATTGGCAAACTCTTCACTCTTCAAGGTACGCGCGTAGCGTTCCAACAACTTCAAACTTATGAGGTCGAGTCTCGATGTAAAGGCGAGATGATAAAAGTTCATAAAAATGCACCGCCAAATAGGGAAGCTGAACGACCGGAGTTGAAAATTATGCGGTAATTCTTCATTGAATTCTTTGGCGAAGTATCGCTTCACTGAAAAAGCAGACCGCGATGGAAGCAAGAACGCGTTCCCCCGCGTTCTTGAGGTGACGTCTGTCCTTTCCTCTGCCTTTACTGCACGGAGGAAAGACATAGAGGAGCGGTAACCAGCCAAGCGTAAAGCAGTGACTCGAATCGAACTCCGCAGCCTTGCGTGGCGCAGGACAACCCAAACATGTCTTAGAAATATACATCAGATGTGATTATCCTGTCAGTTATCTTGCGCAAAGTACATAAAACTTGAAAGCAAAAACCGTATGAATTTTTAAAAATTACAACTATTAATAGTTAAAAATAAAGTAAACAAAAATCTTTAAATCTCTATCATAAAAACATTACATTGCAGTATTGAAATGAAAGAGTTTTAAGACATTTTTATTTCAATGTAATTTTTTTATAGACTATACGCTATTTCTTTTTTCTTCCATTTAAAAAAAAATACACGTATATTATTTATACTTGATATTAAATTATACGAAAGAAAATAGATTCAGCGCAAAATGCGTTTATATATGTCAAATAAAATTAACAATTTATCGAATTAATCAAATTCACATAATGCTATATATTTAGATAATATGGAAGAGGTCCGCTTTACATCATAGTTGCACGTTATAATTTGTCACACAATTAGGTGTGATTAATTAATTTTTAATGAAGCATGCAATTATTTGACATTCATAACTTGACATATAAGATAGGAGCTTTATTCTCAATAGTAAGACTTTGAAGTGTGAGTACTTATTCATCATGTTTATTAATTTAGGATAAATTTATATGAGCTATTGCAATTTTGTTTCTGATATTGTCATAATAATTGTGATAAGAATCGGTATGGGATTGGAATGATTTTCCCACGAATCGATAACGAGTCGCAAGGATGCAAGGGAACAAGCTCGGGTCAACACCACTTGAACCGATATCGATGATGACGATCACGAATGACGCATCAGTCCGCGAATGATCTTGCGCGATGATATTATAGGGAGAGATTTAAACATTGTTTTAGGTAATATCTAATATTATATTAAATACTTTCTTTTTATCTTGTTTTTCTTATAGACATCTAATTCGATACGAAAATGCTTTATGAAAATTTGTGCTCGATTGATTTAATAACATTTAGTAACATAAAACAGCGATATCGTTCGGTCTTCAGGATCTTCTTAAATTCGTTAGTTTACTAAACATATCTTATCGGTTAATATAAAGCATCAATTTATTTGTTTTTCAGTATATTAAAGTACAGAAAGAAAGGGGGAGATAAGAGAAGGAAAGAGAGAGAGAGAGAGAGAGATCAATCTTAGAAATTATATAACTAAACTAGATGTATTGGCAATAAATATTATTGGCAATAAACGATTCATTGGCTTCTTTTTTTAAAATTCGCACTGACAATGAGATATGTATTTGATGAGGCACTATATCGAAGATAATCGTGAATGCGATTTATCGTGAAGGAACTTTAGTATGCATTGATGTTCAGCAATTGAACTATCTCTGCCGGTGCAGCGGCAATAGTAGAAGCAATCAGGGTCGAGCGACAATGCATTCACCTCGTGCTTTGAGTACATTTTACTTCGTACATTGTCTCGCGTTGTTACTACTTATTCTATCGTTTTCTTTTATTTCGCAAGATATCTATTCTAATACAAAATAACAATTACAAATATACAATAGTACTTAGACATTACATGTAACACGATCTATATCATTCTCATGTCAATCTTACAATTATATAGTTTAATACAAATAAAATTGATTTTTGAGATTCAGAAAAATCTATTGAAAAAAATTTCTATATTCGATAGAACAAATCTAAATTTTATTATATTATTGAATCCATTTTATTATTATTGATTATATATATTTATCAATATAGCATATGTATAAATGAAACAATTACATTTATTAGCGGTTACAACTGTTGAGTGAGATTTACAGACTCGGACTTCCGGAACCACCGGTGTTTATAGTGAACGAAAAAGAAGCTCAAAGTAACTCACATCCAATTACAAGGAACGCATTCACAACCGCATGTGGACGCGAGTCTAAGCGTGCGTAATTGTTTAATGGGTTAATGAAATGATACACCCGCCGAATCTAAGCGCGCACAAAAAGCCAATTGTGCACCACCGGCATTCCACGATTAGCACGACTTGTTAGTGCCATGCCGTCTTCGCGACGCGATAGGCGCACGAAGAGACGCTTCACACGCGTATAATTTCTAGTACGCCGCGCGCGAAATTATGCGCATGAGAAGTATTTTTCTCTGTGAACAAACATTTTTCCTTGCGTACATACGCACATATTATCGATGAAAACATTGTGGTAATACAATATAAATTAATTAATAAAATCAACAAGTAAAAGAAAAGCTCATTTATCAACATTACTGTTTGTGCAAAAGCATTTTATATATATATATCAATGTTTTGTTTGAGATATAGTTACAATATATTTTCTATATTATCTGTTTAACTGTTATATTTATAGAAATGAAGGGGTGAAAAAATATCAGATCAAGGAAATATAAAAAAAATATTTTCCTTAGTTTAGTATTTCTTAAAAGATTAATTAAATTATATATATTTATTTACATATCACATTCTTTACCAGTTATCTCTAGTCCAGTTATCTCTCTCACATAAAAGTTGATAAAATTAAAGATTCTTGTAATTTTTAATATAATTTTTAGTTGTGTAATATTTGTCAATTTATTCTGTAAAATAGAATTGTTACAATATCTGCAATACACTATGTTTCATAATTTATACTATAATGTAAGGAAGAAGGACGTTTGTCGAGACGAGTGTCGAAGAATTTCAAATGGAATCCAGTTTGCTTAAAAGGAAAATGGATATCCAGCTGCGAGGGTTGAACAGGGATGATCTAGCAAATTCTATTCAACTTTCTTTCGTCTCTCTCTCTCGATTTTCAGAAATCTCGGAACGACCTGACTATGTACGATTGAATCAGTCTCTTCATTTGAATTTAAAGAATGCTCGTATGATGCACATGGAAAAAATGTAAAAGAAACTTTTTTTTTATTTTAGTTAAAACAAAAAATACAAAATGATAAAATAATTAGTCAATTTTATTATCAAACAAGATACAAAAAGAGCATAAAGAACCACACCACAGGTTATAATTTGTGATATTTACTTATTATTATATAAATTAAAACATTAAACGTTTCGGCCACAATCTGGCCATCTTCAGTAATACAATAGTCTTCATAAACCGCAAAAATACATTTAGTTGAAATTAAATTCAACAGTCCATTGTTGTAATAAAAATGACATGTTCTTTTTAGTGTGCAGATGCTTCGTACAAAATGTTATAACGCCTATAGTCATATCAAGAAGTGTAGAACAAGAATTTCCAGATTCTAATTAAATTTAAATTTATATGTCATTAATTTCTCCTATTCGAATATAAAGAATTATAATCGTTACCTGTTTTACAGCCAAAAAACTGAGCGAAGAATATCAAATGACACTTTCACACAATAAGACTTTCTTCGTGACATTATGTGTTGTTGTTTGTTATATCGCGTATTATACCACTATTTATACGCCTGAGTCAAACAAATTAGAAATTTCTAAAGTTATTATTGAACAGAAAAAGAAATCTTACTTAAGAAAAGGAAAATAAATATCTGGCAGACTTTCCGTGTCGCTTTGTTTATTGATACCTCTTATTTGTCTTTTTATGTGTATCATTTCGGAAATTCTTCTTTTTATTAAAGATTGTTCCTTGTCTAAAACTTTTATGTTTTCCCAATCTAACTCATGCATCTCGTTCATAATACGTTCTCGTGGTATAATACTCGGCACACGACATAGAAGAATGGGATGTATTATATATATTTTATGATTACATGATTTTTTTCATATTATCGAAGAAATATTAGTTAAATAAATAAAATAACATTAAATTACTACACGAAACATACTCTCTCTATGTTTGTCATTTTTAAAAAATTT
This sequence comes from Acromyrmex echinatior, assembly GCF_000204515.1. The sequence goes on along the minus strand of NW_011627014.1, from coordinate 745,497 downwards.
TTTAGAACTAACATAATACTATTATAAGAGTAATATCCCAATAACCTTCCAGATACTTACATAAGATTTATTATTATTATTAATCTCAAATGTTTTTTTATTACGATATTATAATTTAAAAAAACGTTTGAGATTAATAATAATATAAACAAATATAAAGTTTTGTGTAAATGTTTGGACATAGGTGCAACGTCCGGTGGCTGGGGGGACCTCATTTACCTTATTTGTTGATTTATTTATCTTATATATTTTATCAGTCTTATATGAAGAAGTTTTCTTTATGCAAGATGCTTTTCCTATACGCATATATTATAACTGGACTGAAGCCTACGCACAAGTGCGACTGTACTTAAGTATGTGTGAAACTGGATCCGAGATTAATCTATTATGTTTTTTTTCCGCGTGCTTCGTCTACGCTCTTACAAAGACATCCTATGAAATCTTGGTCTTAGAGAATTTCACTGATAGTAAATTAATTAAAAAGACATCACATGATACTTCTTATCTATTTCAAAATTTTATTTTACATTTATTAATTATAATAACTAAAAATATAATATTTTTAATTATTAATGAAATAGAAATTTTATAAAAATAAAATCTTAAAAAAACAAGTATGATAACGCTCGATGATTTGCAAAGCAATATAAAAATCTTGATAACGACCAATAAATGAGTAAAAAGAGATATTAGAATAAAAATAATTAAAAATTAAGAAAATGTGCACTATTAGATCTAACAGATATGCAAGAAAAATTTTTGTAACGTTGATATTGATTAATATTCAACATTACATGAAAAATTATCTTTCTGCATTTTGCAATCTTCGTTGCTAGCCAACCGTCATTCAATCTCGTCATTCGTCGTGAACATTCAGAATGCGAAAGAATATTGAAGCTGTTGCATCTGATCGCAGCGGAAATCGAGACGCGTGCATGCGCCGAGGCGAGTCGTTGTGCCAGTCGGCGATGAAGTTCAAAGACTCGCGGCATTCATCGGTCTGAAAGAGTGCGGCGAATCCTGACTGCGAGGATCCCCCTTTTATTACTGAGTATTGAAGTTCAACGACACTGCTCTCGATGCGTAATCCCGAAGACGACATTCAACAACATGTCCAGCGTGTATCTCAAGGAATAAGACTCAAGGAACATGGTCACCGCTCGAGGGTCACTAGCAGGAAAGGATTTGTAGTCCTCTCATTGACATTAGCGTAACATAGACGTCATTATAAAACAGAATACTCTTTTAGAACTCGTAAGAACGTCGTTATATTGCATAAGTTATTTTCTTTTCTTGAATAGACAGTATATTTTCTTTATAAGGCTTGATAATTCTAAGATATTTATTATTATAACTCTAGCAGAAATGCATTAATTTTCTAACATATATTTCATAATTCCTTTGTTCATTTGTTTAATTATTTTTTTTAATAATCCTTAAATATTTTTAATAATTAGTATTAGTGTATGACGATATATGATGTGGGATAATCCAAGAAATCAAGGAAACATAAACTATAATTATATTTTAAAAACTGAAACAAGTCTATATAATAGAATAACATCATTATTAATATTAACTTATATAGCTTTGTTTAAGATGTATTCAATACGCATTTACCATTTGTTCATGTGTCTTCGATTATAAATTCCTGATTTTTATTAATCAACTTACATAATAAAAGGAAAAGAAGAAAAAAATGACTTCTTTGACGTTACGGTAACGCGAGAGAAGCCTCCTTGAGACGAGTGAACTCGACCAATAATACATAGTGACTTAACACCAGTAGCACTTGGTGTGCCTCGGGTGCGAAGTGAGCATAACTGCGAGACGGTGGAGTTTAATTGAGGTTGATGAGGGGGGCGCTCGTATTGGCCCGGAATTCAATGCCGCGATGATGTTTCTTGCTCGCAACGAGACAACGTCTTGAACGGAATGCTTCGGGAAAATCGATGAAATCTGTCTACTTACATAGAGAGAGGTAGCAGAGACAAGATAAAAGAATCTTTCCACCATCAAACTTATTGTAATGTAATGTAATACTTTAAATCAACTGTAAAATAGACTCTTAACAACATTATAAAATAAAAGCATATAAGAAAGAGAAATGGCTTACGTTCAAAAATATCAATATATTTCTCAATATATACTGTGCGTTGTTATAATCGTTTGCTTTATGTGTTTAAACATTATAAAGAACATCTCAAATGTAAATTAAGTTAATTAATATTTTTATTAAAAGAGCTATATTATAAATTATATTAAATTAATAATCAAATTAAAAGTCAGAATTAAATTATAAAACAGACTTATATGCTCTAGATTTTATAGAATGTATAGTCATTTTTTTTTGTAACTATAGGCTCTCTCTCTCTCTCTCTCTCTCTCTCTCTCTCTCTCTGCGCATCCTATGTAGATTTGATAAAATCTTAAAAATACTGAAATTTAAAAACATATGGAGTAGTACGTATCGTTTATCGAATAAGATCTCTGATAGCATGATATTCTACAATCATTATTTAAATGCTCGCCTTATGATGTCTATAGGTAATTCTTATCAAGCGCATTTTGTATAAGGCTCATATGATACTCAGCCTTTGAATGGAGGCGTTCCAACTACTTCGACAATCGAGTTGTCAGCATCCTGTCTACATATCTATTTATATGTGCAATGAGGAAGTTGCAAGAATGCTTGTATCTTTTCGCATGCGTGGGCAATTGTAATAGAAGTGTGTAATAACACAAATAAACACAAATAAACACAAATAAACATAGCGAATCTTCGCAGAAAATGATATATTACAAAATGTTAAATCTATCATTGAATTATGATTGATAATGTTGAATTAATTACTATAATATTGTTAAGTTATTTTATGAAACTCATATTTTAAATTTATTCATTATAAAATTAAATTATAAAAATAATACGTTCTATTATTTTGAAGATATATATAATACTTTTTATATAATGTCATTTTTAAATATATAATACTAAAAAAACATATATATATATATATATATATATATATATACATTTATAATACATCTTTTATCTAACCATTTAATATCTACGAATTTAAAAACTAATAATTTTGTATTATAAACTAGCAGATATTGACAAAAATCGCGTAATGCTACTCATGCTTAAAGCTACAGAACATTCAATTATGTATTATGTACAATATTTCTCACTTGAAAGTCTAATTCGAGTTCAGCTAGAAATAGCATATATCGCCCACAGATAGAAATATAACGACAGTGTTATATTTGGAACTCACGTGTCCCAGTGACATAGCGGTAAATCGATTCGCTGATTTTTCATCTTCAATATTTTCCAATAACGCAAAAGCCAATCAAGTGGTCTCATTTAATCGATCTTTTATCGAGATTTAACATTCGAGTTTCTTCTCAAGCATGAACATGAACCTGTTCAGTAAGTTCATAAAACGAGCTGGCTGCACCATGCGCCATGCATGCCATAAAATCGCAACGGCGTCAAACTGTGCAAAAAGACCGCAGCGAAATCTCTTTCCGTCTCTCTCTTTCTTTCCTCTCTTTTCCCCTTCTTTTTTCTCCCTTATATATAGGGGACATTCGTGAGTTTTCGTCGTGGAATCGGGTTCTGAGGACGCGCGCGGCCAACACATGGTTCCAAGTTGCGTGCCGCGGTTACAGAGCAAGAACCTCCCCCTCGCCGGGAGGAACGTACACGTTTCGCGTTCATCCTCCTCGGCTACCTTCGACATTCTTCCCGACCCCGCACACCCCGTCCCCTATTCCATTCAGGCATAATAACCGTGCAGTTTCCCAGCGCGTCTTCAATGGGCGAAGATTGCATGCTACGAGGCCTCAGGCCGGTCCTCCTCGTTCTCTTCCTCACCGCATCGCTTTACCCTCCTGTTCTTTCTCTTTCTCTCGTCCTTTTTTTCTTCTCTCTTTTTCTCTACATCTCTCTTTCTTCTGCTCACTTCTCTGAACGCGAGTCTTTCTTCGTCTTCTTCCTGCATCTTTCCTCTGTCTTGATCTCTGCCTCTTTCTTTTCTAGACTTCTACAGACGGGGCTTGTCCGTTCTCCATTCTCGCAGAGACTCGCGATGGTTGGTCATGTCCCCCGAACATGCAAAAATAATTTTATTCTCCTACTCCCATCCAGAATCTCTCTGTAAGATGTGTTGAATGAATACAATATATATTTATATATAATATGAAATATATATCTCATACACAAACTTGTGTGAGAAAGAGAGAGAGAGAGAGAGAGAAATGAATGTTCATATCTACTAATAAAATAAACATACGTATAATAATTTGAGAAAATAATAAAAATAAACGATTAAGAGCGAATAATTAATAAATATTATGTAGAAATTTAGATTAAATTTTAATTTAAAACCGCATTTTTTTTGTCTTAGAAATTGCATTATTTATTTCAATTGTTCAATAGTTATTATTAGAAGTTCAAATTAGAATTTGTTGTTCTCTTGATATTTTACACAATTTGATTTCCAATATTTATGATTTTACGTATACCAGATAAAATTTTAATAATAACAATAATTTGTGTTAGTTCTTCAGTTTCTTTCTCTCGAAGCTACAAATACGAGATATACTTTAGACTTTAGACTAACATTATGAGAGCATAGGATGTATAGCATATGAGAAAATATCGCGAGGCTTGCCTTTTTCTCACGTGTACTTCGCGTCACGCGAATTTAAAGACGTTCTATTCCCAGATACGAAGGAACGAACCATTACAACAATCCGGAATGCAATCTTTTCATTTATTTTCTCGTTTGTCACAGTATTCTTCTATCCTATAAATTTAGAAAACTTCCATTTTAAAATTTTCATTTTTTAACTTTACAAAGTATGTACAATTTTAAATTTATCGTTCTCTGATAAATCTCTTTAAAATTAATTATATCGTAATATATTCAGTAATTTCAAATAACATCTTTTTATTATGCACTGAAATATTCACTCTACATGCAAAATTATAGTACGCTTATTTCTATGATTGAAAAAGAATTATATTATTCTATACAAGGAAATGTTTTGCTGTGTAGCGACGTTTATGTGTGTGCGCGCATAAAATTGCTAAGTATCGGCGCACGTACCGAAAGGAAAAAGAACGAGGCGCATCTGTTCTTGTTCAATAAGCGGCGAGACTGAAGGGTTACGTCTCACGAACGGGTCCCTTCTTGACCAAATGGGGCAACTAGTTCCAAAGAAAACAGCCCAGATATGTCTCAGGGGAATCAAGCGTTCATCCAAAGCAGGACTCGATGTCGCGAACTTACAAGCGTTGCGTCGTCACTGAGGCTGAGGTGAATGTACACATGTCGATGTATACGGTCAGACTGGATGAGCAAGTGAACTTAAGCTCTCATTTCTACAAATCCTTGACGTATCGGCCTAACTTTCAGAATAATAACATCAATTTTATTCGATCAATTTCAATTAAATGATAACCAAATTAATTATTTAATTTTACACATAATATTAGGAATATAATAACAAAATGCTAAATAGTAAGTTTTTAAATTTTTAAACATTCAGATTCTTCTATTGGGATTGAATTAATGTTAAATTATTTTAAGTTTATGATATTTAAGATTAATAAAGAAAATGTATCTTTAATTTGCTTTTACTGATGCACTTTTTTAAACTGTGTAAATAGTATTTTTTATTTTTTTATATTTAAATTAAAATGAAAGTTTGATTTTGCAAGTGATTGTTATCATAGAGAGGAATGTCGTTTTAATTTAATATTTTAATTTTCCACTTGAAATTTTTCCGCAAGGACACAATGTTTACGTCGTTAGAAATAGACTTTAAATGGGATATGATTATATATTTTTATAAACATAGTGAATGTTCAATGCAAATCTTGTGACACAGTATTGATAATAAACACATTAGCGATTTGCAATCATTTTATATAATTATGTATGTGATAACGATTGAATCCATTAATGCAAATTAGTATGATAGACTGTCTCCGCATGACATGTTGCAAAAGAAATAATAAATATTTACGATTCTTTACTTTTATCGTGTGAACAAAAATGTAATTTGTAATAAAATTCATATGACATATTTCAATAATTGTCAAGCAGGACATAGAATGACAATTATAAACATATTTAATATTGTTACATACATTTGTGCATTTGTCAGTTTTGTAGGGTTTTTACGGAAATAAATATAAACAATATAAATTATTTGCAATTTATAAAAGAAAGACATATACACATCTTTATGAGGTTACAACACAATTTTTAAAATTACGATAAGATTGAGAGAATTTTAATTTTTGAGCTTCTTAAAAATGTTAGCAATTATTTTAAAAATATTAATTGCTGTAGGGATTAAGAATCGATATCATTTAATTTATTAAGAATGAGATATGTATACAATAACATTAATAATTTTATACATTGCAAAAAACAAAATGTTAATGCAAATTAGTATGATAGACTGTCTCTGCATGACTTAAAGACGCATAGTGGAATTTCTAAGCATGCAAAAATGTTAAAATTAACACAAAAATGTTTTCTTTTTTATATACATATTTTGCTACATTTTTCTTACAACAATTTTTGCAAAATCTTATAACTTTGCATTTCACTTTCTTTTCTTTTTAATTTGTCTTCTTCTTAAAACTATTTAAAATCAAGCAAACATCTTTATTTTGAAACATCTTTATTTGACAATAGGAAGTGGAAATGAGCTTTTGAAATGCGGTTTATTGTTAAAGACAGTCCTTTGGGAATTCCAAACCCTAGTTTCAGACACTCCCTATTTTTTTCAAAAATAAACAATAAATATGAAAATTTTAGTCATCGTCTATCGATTACTTAGCAGATGACTTTAACAAAACGAGAGAAAGTTAAATACAATATTCTAGAACTTTTAACGTTTTCTTAATTAAAAATTTAATACAACACGTCAATCCTTTTAAATTCTATGAAAAATAATTTTTTCCGCTTTTTATTACTATTTTTAGATTTTTTATTCAACAGAAGATTGTTTTACAATAATACCTAAATTTTTTAAATTCTTATTCAAATCTTACTCTTATTTCGCATATGCAGTTTTTCTATTCCTTCTTGGCATACGCACACTGCATTTACATTTGGATTTTTTTTTATGCAACTATACACACGTAATATATTTAGGGAACCATGCTCCCATCAAATGAATTTACAGAAAATCCAAGCAGGTATTGTTGTCTAGACTGTCAATGATCTCTATGTGTTGGCGGGCGAGACAGGGGATCAAAGAGGGATGAAAGGCACTGAAGGTTCGGTTACCTGTGCGAGGTCGTGACACTCAGGTATTGCATTGTTGCATTGCCGTCGGAACGAACTATCATGGCTCTAGAGTGCTCGTTAGGAAGGTGAAGAAAAGCTGCGTATAAAGGGCAGAGATTAACCCTCGAAATGGTATTGAAATTAAGACAAAAAGCTATCTCAATGATTATGAAAAAAGGAACCAAGACATGATTAAGCAGCATCTTTAACCAGAATTGTAGGATTAAACCTTTCCTTTTCCTGAAAAAAAGTGAAAAACGCTTAAGCTAATACAATCAGACTTTACATTGAAAGAAATTATGAATTAGAGATCAGAATTCACACAATCAAATAAGTTTAATTTTAATTTTTTTTATTTTAATTGGTTGAACTTTAATTTACAATTCGTAGTCTTTAATCTTCAATGCGTAATTTGATATAGATTCTAGACTAGGATAAATACAGCGAAGATCACAAATAGATCAAATTCTATAGTATACTACTCATTGAATGAAATAGGATTCTCTCTTCTAAACTTTACAATCTACACTGATATCTCTAGGCATTTGTTTCATAAATATTTGTATATATTGCCTACACAAGTATTACATAGACACACACACACATATATATATATATATATATATACATATATCTAATTATAAAATTTCAAATAGTTATTTATTGAAACTAAACAGAAACAATTAAAAATAGATTAAAATTAAAACCGACTTGATCTGAAAAATATTATACATTATGATTTTTTATTTTGTAAATAATAGTAATATTTAATATCTATTTAATTTCTAAAATCAATATAATAAACATTTAATTCTAATACAAGTTTTGATTACGTTTATAAAAATAGTGCTTTTTATAAGAGCATTTAACAATATTATTCTACGTAAAGTTTTTGCTTCATATTATTGCTCAGAAATCTTAAAATATATGACCACCCGTGCAGAGAGTGCTAAAATGCGTCGTGTGCGAGATGCGAGTTCGTCACATCGCCATGGCGAAACAACCACCATGGCGAGAATATAATATTACACTCTGGTAGCAGTTTGATGTGGGAACACTGCCGAGTATACAATCACGGTTAAGGAACACCGCTGCTGGTCTAAAGTACACGCACGCTTGAGGAATACGATATCCCTCGATCTCGTGTCTTCAAAGTACCTTCGTTGTGAACATGTTGAAATCAAGGTGTAACTTAATCAGGCAGTAATAAATCTGTTTTTGCACCGATCACAGCGCGCATGCAAAGGATTTAAATAACGAATAAGAGACTTGAGAAAGATTTCTTTACGTATAATAGATTCTTCATGACAAAAGAAACAATTATAACATACATTTCTCTTATATCATATAATTTTAATAATGATAAATATATAAGAAAAAAGAAAAAAATTTAAATACATTTAAAATTTTTATGAAAATTAAAATTTTCAAATAATTTACTTTCTCTAACATACAATTTTTTCTTGTTTGATAATCGAAATAGACTTCGATATTTGCCATAGAAATTTTTTAATAACGCACCGTAAGATTGTGCGTCATAGTGATTCGAATCTTCTGTTCTCTGTCCTTTGGGATACTTTTTTTCCTAAACATTGGCGCAGCTTGCGAAAACGTAGTCACACACGAAGTTTGGCTTATATGTACGCGGCAGGAGAGTACATCTGTATAAAATAAAAAAGGTTTAAGTTCTTTGCCAGCCATGTGGATATATTGAGCACACTTGGCAACACTAGGAGCACATGTCGCGCTTTTTATCAGGCATTTTGTTTTTCATCGCGCTAATGTCAAAGAAACGCCCCCCGTTCCATCTTCGGCCATTAAGCTCATATAATATTCCGCAAATGTACACGTAAAATTGTTTTATATTTTATTACTATCTTGTTATAATATGTTACTAAAGATTGCCCAGTACCGTGATGCTATAATAGCATGCACTTGATTTTAAAGCTTTAATAATTCTTCAACGTATCTTCAAGATGTAATAAATAATATATAAAAATTTCTACAATCTTTCTCTCTACTGCATACATAACATTTATATTTTATAATTTTATATTTTATTCGTATATTTTATATTACACAAAATAAGTAAATTTTTTATACAAATCAAAGAAACCTTTTTATATATATGTGAGCAAAGTCTACAAATGGGCAGCGACATTGCTCAACTCAATCGCGTTGAACAATGTTGACATTGCCCGGGCAATGCTGACATTGTACAGTACGCAACTCGGGTAATGTCGACTGTTACTTACTGTTCACTTATGGACTTTGCCCATAACATATATGTACTATTTTATAATTTTGACAATAGATTTCGTTTATCGATGTGCTTTCTATTCTCGATTCTAGGAATTTAACAAATGATTTTAATAAAATAACATAAAATAGTATAACAAGACACACATAATATATAGCGAAACCTGGATTACTCGGCGTAAATCAGTCTAAGATTCCTGTCCTAATACCATTATGGAAAAAGAAAGATGCGCTGACAGTCTCTATCTTCCCACATTCCTTACCGTGTCTTTCTCTTCCCTCTTTCATCATTCTCAATATTAAAGATTTATATGTTCTTTTTTTCCTTGTAATGTTTTAATCTTTCCTCTTCTAAAGATAATAAAAAAAATGTCAAATTTTCGAATGATTTATGATAGCATTCATGATAGCATTTCAAATAATTCATGATAGCATTTCAAATAATTCATTCTTGAAAAAAATATGTTATATAAATCATCCGCGATATTTAAAAAATCGATATTTTCAACATGCAAATCGAAGCTGCGTCTCTTTTTGATAATTGTAATACTAATATTTAATACTTAATAAAAATAACATAGAGGAAATAGTAACTTATCATAATAACTTAATCCAAAATAATTATTTTCTATTTATGCAATTATTTATTTAATTTTATACCTATAATTTATGATACGTAATTTTAATTCTAAAAATAATATTAAACAATATTAGCGTGCTACTAAGCAGGAAAATTTGTGAATACTGCATTAATCCATTTCACATATAGTATCTTGAAAATTCGCACATTCATAAATGCTGTTATATTCCTTTTTAGCATATCTTTTGTGTTACGGATATAAAAAAATAAATGTCGCATTTGTGTTGAATTCTCCCCACTAGCCGGATGACGATTGTTGTCCATTGTACAATGCATACACGTAAAGTATAACAATGAGAACAATTACGGTATATCAGCTGATTACAGAAATAAAGTGACTCGCACATCTGGCGGTGTGTAAGACAAAATTCAAATTCGAGCATTGTAGTCACATTTTCATCATGATGCTGCGACGAGCAGAGTGTCCTGTCATTGTGTCCGATCATTTGCTTAAATTTTTTTGGACCGACAGAAGTCACCAATGATGACTGCGAATCTGGTCGAGTGCACTCTATGGTCAACTACGATAAAAAGAGATGAAAAAGAATAAAAGGTCGTCGCTTAGATCGTTTCTCCACCCTCGACGTTCCTCGACCTTACGTTCCTTCTTTTTGCCTTCTTTCTCCGCGCGACGACATGAAATTCCTCTGGTGAACAGAGACCGAGCAGTTTCTGTTCGCCAGATCCTTGGTCAATGCAATCCCCGCAGTATCAAGGATGCTTTGTACGCAGGACGAATAACGAGCGGCAGATGGGTCCCTGCGCGTCTTGGTCTTTTAGAAAAGGCTCGCGCGGACCACTTCAAGTCGTAGTCGCAGTAGCGAATACTCACGATCAAGAAAGCGATTTTCTAGTTCACATAGATGATCTTTTCCAGTTTGCTCGCCGTGTAAAATCCATTAGGTAGCAGCAAATAATAAGACAAATACATAATTGTAATTAGTATGGTATTAGCTTGAAAAAAATGTGAACATGTAAAAAATATCTTCAATTTCTTCGAAATCTTGAAACAATGAAAACGTGATATTTTAACAGTATCTACATCTGTAATTTTATTTATATGTTTATGTTATATGCATGAAAAATGCATAATTCAAATTTATTAAGATTTTTCAAAATGTTAATTCGAGATTTAATTAAAAAGAAAAAATAATTAAAAAAATAATTTATAAAAAGGAAAAACTGACTCCACACTCTTTAAAAAAAAGAATGCCATTAAAATATAATTAGAAAAATATATCTTTTTCTTTCACTCTTTGATAACGAAATAAATATATGCGGAAGTACGTACGCGCGCGTGTGTGCGCGTACATATAAATAAAATTAGTATGGATTTATGATAGACCATCTTTACTCTAACAATGTAGAAAAAGAATAAAGATAAAGAATAAAGATAAAGAATAAAGATAAGAATAAGATAAATAGTTTCTTCTTAGCTTAAACACAATGAAATTTGAAAGAGTGGCACACGATGGAAGCACGATATGGCACGCAATAATGTTAATAGCTATTTTCGCCGATGCGACTCACAGTACGTCGAAGTGTAACTCACAGCGAAATATACGAGTTGCTTCTTATTCTGCTTTAATCCTTTACAATTCGACTCGCGCCTTGTTTCAGTACTGCTCGCATCATGAATTAGGTATCCGCGATATTGACTTGCCTCTTGCCGATAGAACTTGCAGTTCCGCGAAATGATAAACCGTTTGTTCGTGCTAAGAAAGAAGGATAGATTAAAAAAGCGGCACGTAGAAAATAACATATTCATGTATTCTGTTAAATCATAACTGAAGCCCATCTTGTTGCTCATTTTGCCAGTAGCATCATACGCTGTTGCACATTTAAGAATTAATTTATGAAGCGTTTTAAAAAAATGTTTTTTTTTCAAATATTATCTAATATTATCTTCACAATAACTTTTTACTTAAAAATAATAAACAATGAAATGAAATAAAAAATAATAAACAATTACATAAATTATATTAAAGAAATAAAAGAATATATTTGTAATTATTTGTAGCTTATTTTAATTCTATGATTTTTTCAATAATATATTTTAATCCTTTAAATCTGTAATTTTTTAATTTTATAATATATTATATATAAGTGTATATAATCAAATTTGCATTGATAAGAAAAAAAAATATATTAATGCGATAATTTTTCTCAAATTAAAAAATGTACTGAATGTAGTCCAAAGAATCAAAAAGAGAAGTGTATATGATAATAGCATTCTAAACGATGATATTTTGTTTGTGAATACTTTAGATTAGCATAATATCGTGACAATTTTTTTCAAGAAAAGTATTAAATTCACCTAAAGCAACTAGAAAGGAAAGTATAGTTATCGCAGCATTTTAAATGATGATATTTTATTTTCGAATACTTTAGAATGATCTATGACATCTTCAAGTGCAGTATTCGCTCATAGTTAAGTCCCAAATTGCAGCTTTTTGTGAACTAAGTGCCTGTCTTGTGATGCACGAAGTATACAAAGGACGCGTACACAGTCAAAAGGTCTTCAGCCACTTTGCGGTGTCCTCTTTGGGAAAAGACGACGAGTGGAATAAAAGGGCGCTTCAATTCCGTAAATATTAGGACAGGTTCGCCTAGGTTACCTTCCATAAAAGAAGGTACATAACATCCCTTACGGAAATAGCCTCTTATGATACGCAAGATTGCATTGCACAAAAATTTTTTTAAATATTAGGTGTTGGAATTAATTCGTAGCGTTTTTTAATGAAAGAATGTTATTTATTTCACATGAGCATTAAAAAATACATTAATGAAAGTACTTCCTATCACTTGTAAAACGCTACGAATTAATTCCAACACCTAATAAATAATTCAAAATTATTAATTTTCTTTTAGCATTAATGTCTTTGCTAATTTAATTTTTAACCATATGTATTAAAAGAACAGATAAAAATGTATAATTTTCGTAAAATTTTAAATAAATTCCATTAGAATTTATAATTGACAGTGTAATTTAAGAAATATATAATTAAAAATACAATGGCTTTTGTCAATGTTATCTTTTATTGATTTATTATAAAATCATTTTATATCATAATAATATAAAAATACTTGTACATGGAGAATATGAGAAAAACTTACTTTCTATTATTAAAAACGCTGATAAATAAATAAGCTGATAAACATTTAAAACAATTTAAAATTCTAATACGCAGACATTACATTAATAACTAATTTTTAATGAATCAGTAATTAAGCGAATTTTTTATGAAATAAGACCACACCCAGAAATGACAGCTCAATCAACGTCGAATCAATGCTGATTTAACGTCGATCGACCAATCGTTTTTGACTGATACTATATGGAAATCAAACATTCTCTAATGTGCTTTCATTCATAATTGTCTTTCATCGATCGATGTTCATTGATGTATCATTTTACTTGCTTTAATACTCTACGCTGCGTTGATAAGTTATGTATCGAAATACAATACCGTACCTTTCGTTATCAATCCACGCTCGTGCGTATTAAACTACGACCTTTGAATATATATTCTCGTAATTCATATCATGATTTTATGTTCTAACTAAACACAATTTATTATTGACATTATTATTATTACATTTTACATACTTATTAATTGTAAGTAAATAATATTTATTTTTGCATAAAACGGATAAAATATATATAATAATGTTATATAATAACGAAAAGTGCATTTCTCATTTAAAAAAATTAGAAAGAATTTATCGAGACGTACTTCATACTAATAACAATTAAGACACGCAATTGCTTGAAACAAACAACATACTGATCTTTGTCTTATATTTGTTTATATTTAAACCTGGACATCCATGGGATCTTCAAACTGGACAAAAAGTTTTAAGGATCAATTTTTTCTCAGGCTCTCTTTTCAGCGGTTCTTTAGTCGTCACGAACGAAAGTGCTCGAATGTCGGAGCAAATGTGATTTCCCACGTACCGTTGTCAGGGTATACAATCCTTCCACCGCTATTAAACTTGTCTCACTACTTTCGCCGACACAATATAGATATATTATATATGAATCGGCTGTGAATGAACGGAGAAAAATATATATACTCGTTCAGAGAGTTGTTGCCGAGGTGAACATTTTGCGCGATTTAAAATTAATTTCCACCCGTCACTTTCCGCGCGCTGTGCTGGGTGAGAGGAAAAAGTACCAGGTGCGCTGTAGGAAACAGGCATGAATATCTAATATATAGGCGAACCCGGAAGCGAGACGAGAGGCGCACGTCCTGTTCTAAGGACTTCGTCTCTCCTTTCACGTGGTCCTCATCTCGTGATGTTTCGTGGGCACCGGCAGCTGCCGATATGGATAACCGAGATCGTCCTTCTGGTGTTTTAAGGAAATTTATATATTGCTTCCCCTTACTCATGAGTCTGAGAAAAAAACAGCCAGCTTGTCAGGATATCCACCCACTTCCTCTTTTGCGATTAAAAAAAGTACCTTTTTCCCATGGGATCCATGTATAGACCTGCGTGGAAATTTTTCTAGCTTTTAAACGCTGCTCAGATTTCTAAGATGTACCGTTTAGTGTTATTGTATAGCAATATTAAAAACATTTTGTTGTACAAAGAATTATCATTTAGGTACCTAATTTTTTTGTGATATAATGCATAATATTTTAATGTTTCAATGTAGAATAAAAATTTTATTTTAGGTTATATTTATTTGATTTATATAATATTAGCAATTTGTACAAATTTCCAAAATTACAAGAAGAAAAATTTGAAAATATTATTATAAACATAAGAAAGAGAATAATGATCAATTTGAATATATTACGTTTATAAATACATAATAACGTCTTCGTACTTTTTTCAATGATAGAGAAATGCTTGGAGTATGTGAAAATATGAAGTTGCTAAATATAAATCATTATTATCATTATTAAATATTAATCGTTATCTAACCCAGATGAAATTTATCTCTAACCGCATTACATTGCTTCATGCTACCAGAAAAATGTTATTCATCTTATAAATATTGAATATTATACATATGAAATAGAATCGTGTGAAAATTTAAGAAGTGCAAGACTGTATAAAGTGAACATGTGTTGCGAACGATAGATCATCCATAGATCTATTGTGATCTTCGATCTTTACATCTGCGTAGCGCATTAATAATAGAACATATCAGCGATATTCTCGATGTGCTCCCCCTTTTCTCTCGCCTTTTTACGAAGTATTCTTACCTGGACCACCGACATCATCCCACGCTCGATGATGAGCAGGTGATGAGACCCACCGACCCATCCCGAATCCAAAACCTGCGCAGGTTATGCTTTCAAAGATCTTTGGTTAGCTTAGGTCGTAATTCTTCATTGCTGTTCTCGATTATTGTAGCATCTGCTGCGATCTCGCACAGAACGAAATATGCATAATAAAGTATAAAGTTATACGTTACACGTAATTATTTTGTCCAAGTTGTTTATTTAAAGAAAATAAATTAAAAATCCAGGATTATTTAATTTTTAAATAAGATTTTTAATAAATTAAACAAATATGTAATCATTATATCCTCTAATAGAAGAGATTAGATTGGGTGTTCATCTATTACGCACTTAATTAGCAAAACTCATTCTTTTATTAATATTTATTTTAATTAATTAATTTTAGAAAGAAATTATATTTACAAGACATTTTGCTTTATACTTATGCCATGCTTTTATCATTTTGTAATATACATAGTCTATTGTACATATATAAATCAAAATTATAATTTTGAAAAAATCAATCCATTTATTAAATAATTTCAAACTTATTCTTATAACATATTATATGAGGAATGTATATCGGTCAAGAATTAAATTGATTTTCACATTGCAAATAATTGCATGTAACTTTAAACATTGATAGAAAAAAACATAAGAGCTTACAGAGTCATTATACTCTTTTATCTTCATTCGATATAAATTATTAGTCGATATAGTGATCATATAGATATCGGTTCCTCATCTTGGATGACCACCCACGATTCAAGGATTACTTTTGCACGATAACTCCCATACACGATAGCAAATGAGAACTAGTGGGTAACCAAGTACCTCACTGTCGATTAACAAGAGACGCAACAAATACAACAACGAAGTCTTTCTTTGCGCGTTCCTTTGTTCCTTGCATGTGTATTAATCATTCGGCTCGTGACCACTGTACTCATAACTGACAACTTATAC
Source organism: Acromyrmex echinatior (assembly GCF_000204515.1). Next base: position 729,082 of record NW_011627014.1, on the reverse strand, counting down.
TCACCTGCAAACGATCATGCGACACGTGGTCGATTTTCCTGTTGGTACATCGCGATGACTACGCGACGATCGAATCGTGGAGCAAAATTGTGAAACAGGCAGTGCATACATTCCGTTGCTCATATTTCTTTCTTAACGACCGTATACTCGACAGTCTCCTTCAGTCTCTGAGCAACAAGTTGATTACAAATGAAAGCATTCCGAGTCTTGGTCCGATTCACCGTATATGATGAAGGTAAATGGAATTTGTACGAACAACAAATAGATTGATTTTGTCGTAATTATAAATATAATTTTGATTTACAATGGCTGTACGGATTACTGGAATTATTTGCTGGAATTATGAAAATTAATGTAAGCAAGATATTTTGTAAATACAATTTCTTTTAAGATATAATAAATTAAATTAAATATCAATAAAAGAATAAGATTTTGCTAATTAAGTTTACTTGAATAGGATAGTTTTATTAATTACTTAATTTTATTTACGAGAATTTTGTATTTTTATAAAAATATTATTTAAATTTTATTACCAAGATATTTAATGATCAAAAGTTAAAGGATTATAAAAAGAAGATGTAGTCTACTTGAACTAAAATTTTAATTAGATTTCTCTTTTCAAGTTACGTTTTTATTTTTCAGTAACAAAAATGGACTGTGGTTTTTAATCATTGAAGTATTTTTATCATATTTCTTAAAATTATTACCGCTTAATGTTCGCAAAAATCATTTTACATCCGATTTTATACAAATTACATACGCATATACCAATTTTATTTTCGAATAATCACGATGAATTGCAATAAAGCAAACGCATTCGTGTTCTTGTCGTAAGACAATCGATTATTATATTCACAAGTTTATCGACGACACAGAAATGCTCCGATCATTTTTTCTTGTTTCTTATTTAACAACGACAACGATGGCAGCAATAATTCCAGTACTAACGTGGTACCGTTTTCCGTTAGCTGAGCGAGATGGTTAAGCGAACGTCGTGGTTGTTTTGTGCTCTACCAAGCGAGACTACCTCAAGAGAACGACGGCGGTATTTTACCTCGTGAGATTTCGTGGAAATTTGCACCTTCATACCCTTACCCAAACCTTCAGGATAATCCTGATCTTCGACGTTCCTTCCTTTTCTCTGGTGTATCTATCTTTTTTTCCCTTTCTGTGAATTTTCATACTATTTCAAATTATATATCTATAAAAGATAGTCCTCCACTTACTTAACAAATATATAATTCATTCTACTACAGTTAATTTGAATTTTGAAGCCTCTGGTTTGGTTTTCAAATATAGTAAATATATTTTATTAACTTTTATCTATTAATAAAAATTTATATTTTGTTACATGACAGATCTTTATATTCTAATAAGAAAAAATTATTATGGAAGTAACGTAAACATTGTATAATAAAATATTACATATATCTTGAAATTAAACATTATAATTTTTGTATAATTATTCCGATAAAATATAACTTTATTTTGCCAAGATTCTTCTATAATGTTTTATTCATATTAACGGAAATTTAAATAAAAAACATTAAAATTATAATATCTCGAGTATCTTTTTCTTGCAGGTTAAAAATTTTTTTTATGATTTGTACGCTAAATTAATCTTAATATGGCTGTTTTAAATTTAGAAATATTTCGTTTATAACGTATTCTTTTTTTATCGCTTTTGTTGATAATGAAATGCTTGCGCTGAAACATTCCCTTGCTGCAGTCGAGCGAAAGAGTTTTCCGCATGGAGTTCACCTCTCTTGTGAAATCGCACTAGAGAAGGGTACCGTTACTTTGCCTCGGGAAGGAGACAGTTTCTATCGTCAGGGCGAACAGGGATCTAGCTTGCACTCATAAACGTATAGTCATCGTAGATAGTGTGTCGCAGGTAACTATATGCGACTGTAATCAGATACAAAGTCATATGCCTTTGTGACGATCAACCAAAATGACATACGCGCGAAAGCGACTTCGAGTTATTATTTTGAATCGAAATTTTGACAATCAACCTTTTGACAATCAAATTTTAATTGATTATTTATAAATTTTTTAATTTTATTTTGAACAATTATTTATGTTTGATTTGCATTTTATACAAATACATATACGCCTTCTCTTTATCTCTTAGTTTGCTAAAGATTGCAAACAAATTTATATGCTTTATTTATTGTTAAAATTTGGAAATTATATTATAAATATCGTTAAAAAACTTATTGCAACTTATTGTAATGATTTTAACATTTTAATTGAGATTTCAATGTTACAATTTACTTCCGTGAATAATGTATTGTGGCGGAAGCAAATTATATCATTTGATATGTATCGATGGAAGAAAATGTTTTTGTGAAAACGTAAGAAAAAACTTTGAATGCTCGTCTAAGCAAGTTCCCGCGCTATTGCTACATACGGAAAATGTAATTAGGCGAACAGCGGAAAGTGCAGAGTATGAACATTATTATCCCATTCTGAAATGTCTAATTAGTATACGTATATATGTATATATCTGGCTGTCAACTGAAGCGGAAGGACATTTTTTCTGAGTGAAACTGTCCGTTATCTTTTCTGTAAAACATTTACTTCTAAAAAACATAGGAAATACTATGATTTCTTTATATGTCACGAATATTTTAAGTTTAATTACCAGAAACTGCTTCGATCAGACAAAGATATGCACGAAAGATTTAAATAATGAACAATAGTTTATATAAGCTGTAATAATGTTGTTTTACTCATTTACATTACAAAAATTAGTTTTAAATTTAAAGATAAAAAAATATATTTAATTAAACATATTTACATTATTTTTTTATTTCTGAATTTTCCATTATTTTAAAGAAAATCGTTGAGCTTTTGTTTATAATAATTTAAAAAAATAAATTATAATGATTTAAAAGTTAAAAAAAATATAAGATTAGCTATTTATAATTTGTTTATTAAACTAAAAAAATAATCTTGTTGGAAATACGATGCATATCATGCTGCTTATGCACGCATCTCGCATCTATTGTGATATAGAGGGGTGCGTGTGTTACGCGACACGCCTCATGTGGAAAGAGAGCCAGAAAAAAGCAAAGCAACAGGCTGCTGTTTCTGGACTTGCAAGGTTATCAAAAGTAAGAAAGAAAGAATTCATAGAAACGCTTTGAATATTATAGAAGTAAAAGAAAATTTAATATATAAATAATGATCTTATTTTTTATTTAATATTTATTTTATATAATAGATAATTATTCAAAAAAACATATTACATTTTTACAAAAATTAATTTATTCTTATAAGTCTTAGACAAATTCTTTAATAGTAACAACTATATTTATATGATATCAATTTTATATTATAATAAAATAATATTTAGTAAGTTAGTAGAAAGAAGAATGCAAGAGATGAGATAGCATACACATATATCCAGTTACGTTTACATTACTCGTAGACACATTCTCTATATCGGTATAATTCGAGCTATAAATACTAAATAATAAATATTTATCTACATATGCTTTGATCTTATTACTCTCATACTTAAAAATGTTTGAAACGTAAGAGTTTCTTAACTCATAAATCAAATTTGTATTCTGTTTTAATTTATTTGTGTTCTGTTATTTTTTATTATTTAAAAAATTTTTTAAGCTCTACTAGTTTTAGCTTAAAAAAGAGTAACTAATCTTTCCCATTAAATAAAAATTACAGATGCAGATAACAGTCTTAATTCAAACGACACACCTGTCTTAATTTTAGACATGCGTGTTATCTGAGTCTTAAATAAATCTTATTATATTTAATATTTTAATAAGTCGTACATATTGATATAGATATCTGCCATGCATTAAATTACCTGCACCTGTATATTTCCCACGTATCAGCCAAATATAGATATATACATAGATTTTCCAGATGGATACTTTCCAATCGTTCTTTCTCTCTCACCCACTGCTTTTCTCACCATATGACCAAGCGCCACTCATTTCTTGACATATGTGTAACATACTTCAAAGCTTCTGCCTTTTGCTTCCCACGTCTCGAAGGCTTCTGGGAAAGCAGAATCACTGTTTACGAAAAGAATTAGTTTACGCGAAGACAAATGCTCTTTGATCCGCATTAGCACCAAAGAAAACAACTTAAACACTAAAGATTTAAAATTGAAATGTATAATAGATCATTTACAAGTATCAAAATATGGATTTTGGAAAAATCACATTTCATGAAAACCATGACTAAATTCATTCATTACATTTGCAATTATTAAAAACATTGTAATCGATTTTATTTTCTTAAATACGCGTAATTTAAATTACAAAATTTTAACTTGTCGTATGATTATAATTTATTTTAGTTTATAATTTATTTTATTTAATAACAAATTTAACTTTTAAATATAAATTAAAGTGCGAACTAGAAAAACAGTACGTAAAGACAAAAAAACATTTGTAACAGAATAAAAGAATTACGATTAAATGCAGTGGATTGATTAGTTTATTATTTCTTATAGCGATGCGAACCTTCTATTTTCATCCTGCATTGTTTCGAAACAAAAATTAATTAAGAAGTGATCATTCTATTTTATTTTAAATTGAACATTGTTCGCATAATAATTCTCTTGAAGGTGTGACCTTTCTGAGATAGTTTTTTTATAAGGTGGAATCTCGTACCAATATTGTCGCGTTATTTTAGCATATCTCGTTTATATATTGTATGTTATATTTGCGCAATATATGGACAGCTATATTTAACCATATGTACTTTAACTTTAATAACACTTTTATATATAAATTAAACTAATTAAACTATTTATATATAAATATAGAATTAATTTTCAGAAACAGAAATATATTAAAGAAAATTATTATTTCTTCCAACTTTTAACATTATATATATTTTTATAACTTTAAATTGTAATTTTAATAAAATAAAACTTATTTAAAATTGATCAAAGTATATAATTTTGTTGATTATTTGTCTCTTTAAAATTAAATAAAAAATACGTTTGTAATTATTACAATTTGAAAATTATCGATTTTTTCATATATTTACTAATTAAAATTTTTTTAATGCACATGATTAATAACGTAAATATAAAATGTTTTCTATGAACAAAAAGCAATTATTTTCTATTTATTCTTTTCAAAAATTTTGAAGTATTATGAATTAATTTTAAATATAATTTTTCTGTAACAATTGTAAAAAAAGTCACACGTATTCTTCTGTACTTTTTAAATAATATTAAAAATAAATTAATTACAAAACAATGCAACATTTAAAATGAAACCAACTTGTTTCCAATTATTTCATTATACTTTACGTACATGTAACAAGATTATTTATGATGATCTCCAGTAGCATCTTTTTATTAAACAGTTCTTAATTAATTGCTACAGTTTTCAATTAATTATAATGATGATTTCCGATACTCTTTTTCACAAAAATTCTTATCGTTAATCGTGCTAGTTAAGAATGATTAATTATTGATTGGATTTATCTTATCAGATATCAATATTTTTGGGAAGTTGTTATCATATTTTTAATGGTCTAATTTCTAATAATCTATATATTTTTATTTAAGTTTATTTATTTTATCATTTCGTAACAACTATTTTTATAATTTGATATTTAAGAAAAAACATAGAGAGAGAGAGAGAGAGAGAGAGAGAGAGAGAGAGAGAATGCTTATATTAAAATTATGAAGTAATCATAGCAATATTCCTTATATATATATTATGTATAATATATATAAATAACTATTATATAAATATCTAAGCTACAAATATATGAAACTAAAAAAAACATATGAAACTAAGTATATGAAATTTTTTAAGAATGATACAAGTTTCCTTGTAAAGAAAATTTATTACAATCAGATGGGCGAGTGATTAGAAATTTTCTCACTATTAATTGTTCTCCATTGATAGTATATACAAGACGCGTGGCATACATTACATACACTCTGTTCAGACAAATGAGAAAAGATAAAAACGTTTGTGTGTTTCCGCAATGATGTTTCTCGAGATTCCTCTCCTATGGCCATACCGTGTCCTTCAACATTTTCTCACTGGATACTTCATTCAGATTAGAAGCATGACGATTGTAATTCAAAAAGTGTGCTGGGTTTCCCTTTCGTAACATCTTCACGTATTTGTTCTCATATGTAGTTAATTATTAATGAATAATTAACAATTATGATTGTTTAATAACCTGCGAAAATGTTGCGTACACTGTTGAGAAATGTTTATACACAGTTATATACTCAATCATAAGATTATTAAATTTAACATTAGAAACTTTATTGCTTTTATATAATAACATAAACAATATTAAATATTATTATTATTTAGTTATATAAAAACTTAAAATTACTTATATGAACTTAAAAATGTTATTATTATTAAATTGTTATATTAAAATGCATGAAAAATATATACACTATTGTAATTTATTTGATAAACTTAAAATGAATTCTTACAATAAATATCGAAAAATTTATCATATATATAATAATATACAATCTTTTTGATAAACATAATAATGCGCTCTCTATTCCAAGAGTATATTATATCGATTATTATTTTTGTCAAACATAATGAAGTCAAACATTTGAATTTGATATTCTTCGTACATTATACAAGACAAACAAAGTACTTTATAAATTTTTAATCCTAAAATAAAAATTACGTCAATATGAGTCAATTTAAAACATTTCTTCCACTATTGCTATAACATAACGTCATCTTCCAGAAAAGAAATGATACAGATTTGATGTATGCATGTGTATGTGTAAGAGACAGAAGTTACGTGACGAACGGTTGACAAATATTTTATTATTCTGGAAAAGGTACATGTCACTGGTGATGCACGTACATACATTCGGCATCCATTTCAGGAATTCTTAATGCGAAGTGCTTAATATTCACAAACTCTCTCGAAAACATGTTACTATTCACTAGTATAAGATACTAACCATGTTCTGATACAAGTGATTTCGTAGTAACATGCTTGATAAAAATTTTCAGAAACTAATCTGCATGTCTATCATTCTCTATTCTTTTGAAGCATCATAATGGCGCTTTCTATTCGACAATTTATTATAGACGTTTCGATTATCTTGCTGTTATTGTGTGAAAAGTATAGATTCTATATATTTAAATACCTAATAATTGACATTTTCACACAATATTAAATATTTCCTGTATAATTAAAAATATTATACATTAAATTAGTCAAAATTATTTGTTACTTTAATTTTAAAGAATTATAAGGTTATTTAAAACTGAATATTTCTGTCTCTGAAACGACTTTTATATTAAAATGTACCTTATTTTATTAGAAAAATTTATATTTTGAGAAAAAAAAAGATTTAGAAATAATAATTATATTTGTCCAAAATATAACCAAATTATTTGTCATCTTGTGTGATTCTCGACGAATTAACGTTCGACGACTGATGTCTTCTGTTTCGGCTTTGAATTTTTTAGTTCTTTTATCCTGTAACTCGTACATATGTAAACCAACCGGTTAACCACGAGACGTTACGATTCCAGAACGGAAGATTCATAAACTTCGCGCGCGCCCTTTGATAGATATTTCTTCTTGAATCTTTCATTATGAACTATATCATATAGAAATTCCAATTATAAATAATTATACTATTCTTTAAATCTGAAATTTAAAATTGTGCAATCATATTTTACGATAAAAATACAATTCTAAATGCATGTATTGCTTATATGCGGGGAAATTATAATAATATCAAATTACAAAAAATAAATGTTAGAGAAGAACAAAATATAAAAAAACGTTCTATAATTTAAATTATTTGCATTTATTTATGACATATATGAAAAAATCTTAATAATATTGAAAAATATGAAATTATAGAAGTAATTAGAAATCATTCTATTAACATAAGATAATTAACATCGTTACGGCAGCATTTTATGTAGATTTTCTTGCTCAATGATATATTAATCATAAGTCAACATAATGACTTTTTTGACGCTACGATCGAATGTATATATACGTTTGGAACGTACGATAGGAAACGTTTCAAACTCTGACAATATATTGCCAATACGAGGATTCGCCGATACTTATACTCACGAAACCACTTGCCACGTCCGCTCCACTTAGAGCAGAATTGAAGTGAAAGTCTTTGAGGCGGTTCTCAGATCATTTGCAGTCTCCTACAGGATGCAGATGTTTGAAATCTTTCCTTATTTGTAGAACAGAGATGCTTCAATGAATTGAGAGAGGCGATTATACTATACCCGTAGAATTATTTTGTATACGTATTTCAAATTTATAGTTATTAAACATTAGGCAACCCGCCTTCTTGCGATAATTTGGCCTAAGTTCTTCCAAAAATGTAGTTCTTAACTCAGAAATATACTTCCTACAAATTCATAGATAATTACTTATCATTGATTGAATTTATTTACATATATCCAATTTCTTATATTTTCTTAAATTTTTTTAATGTCTCCAGAACATTTTTAATTATAAAGAAATTTCTTCATTTTTTTCTCCATATACATATATTTAAAGTTATGTAACAATTTAATATTAAACTACCGCAAAATTGTTCACATTGCATTAAATTTGCAAAGAATACCGATTTGTAATGTAATAACATTAATTTTATATAATTAGCAGTTTAAGCATATGTATTATTAAATGTTGAGCAATATCATCATTTCAATGAAAATTCTATATTTTTAAGATATATTTAAATTGTAATTTGTCTTTTAAATTTAATTGATATTAGTATAAAGATATTTTAATGCGATTATAAATAAACTACAACAAAAATTTCAAAGTAAGCGAAATCACATTTTTACAAAAAGAATTATCAGATTCTGTTATAAAACGCTATTGGGCTTAGCCGCTCCTTTTGCCGCGCAAAAAGGAATTTTACAAGGTATGAGTTCCCTGTGCCGAACCTTACGTAACAACATCCTCTCTTGCGATATTCACAACGGCTGTTTTAAATTATACCTATTGCAGTACTTGCGTGAACAGATTTTACCTCTAGTAACTGACGTGATTCGCACTTGCTTTCGAATCGCTCTCCGTGGCTTATATACTTTGACCAGTTTCCGCTCAATCAGATCGGAAATCGCGTTCAGAGTTCAGAGCAAATTGTAGATTACTCTCCGGTATAGATTTATTCCGTCCAACGCGCCGCTAATGGACCGGATGCTGCAGCACATATTTAATCAATTTGCACGACTTGCTTTTTAATTGGTGTATAATTAATGCTTTAAAAGCCTTTATTTCATTTAAGTGAGAAGCAATATATTCCTGAAAATTGTTTTCTTACACATGTTGAAGTAATATACTTCCTTTGTGTATATATTGATATATAATTATTAATATATAATTATATATTGCTCCACTTATTAGAGTCATGAGATCTTATAAGTTATATTAATGATCTCATTTCGTTTTAATAGTTTTTTATCTATATGAATAACTAATAATATTAAAATATTATTATAATTACTTATATACTTTAAAATATTATAATTCAATTTTCTTTTTAAGTTGGTTTGGTACAGACAAGCGATTGTGATCAATGGGCGTATACTTGGCGGTAATCTGCGCGAATACGTGCTTATTTAGTGATATTCAGAAATTAATATCTCCTGAAATATTGCGAAAATTGAAAAATTATATATATATATGTATATATATATATATATATATCAAAATTATATATAAATTAAAAATAAGCATACAAAGTTCAAGTTATTCCCACAATAACAATGACTTATTTTTATTTCAGGTAAGCATTGTGTGAAACCTTTTTGGTTGACTTGGGGTAATCGTACGTAAGTAGAACGATCACACGGAATCAGAATACTAACAATTTAGGCTCGCGGTAGTCGAAACGAACACTTCTCGATTATTTTGGTATTCTTTTTCGGGAAGACGTTCTCACGTCATCTCGCGTTACAGGTCGTATTATCTGCGCTTTCTTTATCCCCTCTTTGCGCACCTTGCCATCTTTGGTCTTCCTCTGTGGCCTACAAAGCCGATTCGATAGCTCGTCTTGTTGGGTTCCCAGCATGCCGACAAAGAATTCTAAAGATTCGTCGGGAGCTCTCGTGCCACGCTCGGACCTGTACGTTACGATTGATAGACTTTTTCTGCCAAACTTCCCGACAGTTTTAACAGATCTCGACGAATTTCCGCCGGTAATTCTCTGTTATCCTAGAATTTATCGAAGACTTAATTGGCGCCGACACTTTAAAGAGTATAAATTTCAGAACTGCCTCGTGGTTTTACTTTTTTATTGTTATACTCGTACGATAAAAACATACTATAAAATGATATATAAATTATTCCATTAACAAACTATAAAGTTATTCTATTATTGATTTATTTTTAACAATATTTCTTGCCTTATAAGCTATATACTTATGTCTGTCTCTTTTTTTCTACATATATCATAAATTTATCATGTAAATATATTTTATACGCTTAAAAAATTAATAATATATAAATATAATTGAGTATGTATTCATGTGACTCAGCCGATTAACGTGACTAAAGTACGATACGTGACTAAAGTACAATTGATATAATTTCTTTGTTAATATGTATATATAAAATTTTAAATAAAAAATGTAGTGAGAGATATAGATTGTAAAATAAATAGAATATTCGATTAAAATTTTTTTTTTTAAATCAGAGGTCTAAGTACAATAGCACCTATACTTTTGAAATTCATTATGACAACGTATTACAGAATATCCACGTGTATTATTGCATAATATCTGCAAATTAATTTTTATCTATAACAGAGAAAAAAGCACGTATTTACTTTGTACTCCAAACAGTAGTATGCTAAATTGGCAATGATCCATGTTAGACATATCAATTATAATCTGTAGTAATGTATAATCTTGTGATTGTATATTTATATATATATATATATATATATATACATTAGTCTGAGTCACATGAACACCCGCTTGATTAATGACTTGGTCAGGTCCAGTGATCTCAATAGAACGAAGCTTTATTGTTATTATTAATCACTGAGCAGTATTGACGAGAGATAGTGTAAACTAAAACCGATGCTCTAACGAGTTATGTCTGCGTTAGAAAAAAATTGCAATGAAGCAGAAGTGGCAAAAAACAGAACGCGCAAAATGCGGAGATCCGCACAGAATTCAAGAAAGATGTCATATGAAAGGAGATATTACAGCAAACATCGAAAACATGCTAAAAATAACAAAAACAAAAGCATTGGTAGTTATCTTAATTAATTGAGTCTACGAAATATTGACATATAGAATATAGAAATTTATAATTTAATTTGTACGTCTTAAATGTTTAAAACAAATGCACAATTTGATATAATTTTAGCACTTGCAAAATTATATAGGATTCTATAAAACATAGTACGCCTATTTGGCGTCCATTGGCGCCCATTTAATGCCCATTGATGCCCATTTGGCGCCCATTTTTTAATTTGCTTAAAATTAATTAAAATTAAAAATTTATCTAATTGAATATTTTTCCTTTTTGTTTTTTTTTCTTTTTTATTTAACTATTGATATACGTTAATTATAAAGTTGCAAATTAATTAGTGAATTAGATCATTAAACTACTTCTTTGTATTAATAAAATATTTAAATCTTAGAAATTTGAAAATAATACAATACTAAATTTATACATGTCTCATCAGTTAGAATTTTTATTGTATTTAACAATAACAGACTATTAACAGACTATTTGCAAGATCAATCAGCAAAATTGACAAAAAATAAAAACGATGAAGATGGAAAATTTCATCATCTTTTATGAGAATAACAGGATGCTTCAATAGAAACTAAATGCACAAGCAGTCGAAGAATTTGCTAATCGATGCACGATACAGTAGGCATCAGATGTCTTTCATAAAGAGTTCCTTGAATAATTGCAAACATCATGTAACTTGATTTCTGAATGAAATACAGGTTCGTACTTTTCGCCAATGTCATTATTAAATACGTTTCGATAATGTTTTCTGAATAAAATCGGTGCACTATTATTAAATACACAATATTGTTAATTATATTATTTTTATCTGTAATATAACGAGTTAAAAAGGTTTAATAAATTACTTAGTACTTTAAATAAATTAATACTTTATAATTTTCCGTAAGACTTCAGAAATTAAATTCAATCAATTAAGAGAAAATATGAACACATACATAACATTTGTTGAATTAAATTCTAATTTTGAACTCAGTTACTGCTCTACTGATTAGCATTGCTGTTATTTGCAAAACAGAATGAATAGAGTGATCTAGAAATATGGTTGGAAAATTGTACTAGTTATACTATTTGGAAAATAATAAATGTTTATTCAACACACAGTGATCGTTCCCGATGCAATGATCAATCGATCGCTATAAAAAAAAACGATATTATTCAAGAATTAAAAAATAAAATAGAGAAATGAACAGAAAAACATAGAATATTATATTGATGCCATAAGGTCTCAACATTAGTAAACATTAATTCATGACCTTTGACATCCAAATAATGATTCCGCAAAATTACAATTTCGCCCTCATTAATTTAAATTGATTTTTTTCCTTTATTAGAATTGTAAAAACTTGAATTACAATTGTAAAATGTTTTAACATCTGTCTAAATGTCAAGTACGTTCTTTTATTGATATGATCATTTTTATACTTTTAGATTCAACAGTTCTTTTCTTTTATGTGATATAATTACATTATTATAAGTTAATAAAAGAGATTTTTTACTTCTAAATATTTATATATTTTCAAAAGAATATTGTTTTTATTTAATAAAATTTTAAAACATTTAAAATTATAACATTATAATTATATCTGTACTATAAATCATTATTATATCTTAAAAATAATATTATAATACAATTTTTTTTAGAATAGAGTAAATGTCCAATTACTGCGTCTGTCTCTATTAGTGTGCTTTTTTATTTTGATAAGTCATAAAGAAAACTAGCACGAATAAATAAGAAAAAATATATATTTTTTTGTTAAGTTAAATTATTGATGCGTACAATATCAAAACTAATATTATATTTTTTGAGTATTAAAGTATTTTAAATATTTTTCGAAAGATATGAGGAATTTATATGAATTTAATAACACACCGCAAGATTTTAAACTTGTCCCTATTAATGTGCCTTGTACATATTGAAGCTGAGAATGTTGTGTTATAAGTGTACATTGAAATAAATATAATTGAAATGATATGTAATATATATTAATTTAAACAATTAGCTTAAATTTATTACCAGTTTTAGTAACTATATGTTAAAATGAATCAAATGTGGATAGGCACATTAATTGGGGGCACATTAATAAGACCATTGCCGCTTGGAAGACTCACTAATAGGGACAAAAACATGTTTTTTATTTTTGTCAAAAACATTATAAAGTATTAACATTTTTTAGATTAAAGAAATATTATAAGAAAAAGAAGTAGTTGAAAAACCGATATTAATTGCAAGCAGATAAAATTAAAGTTACAATATTTAATAATTAATTTAAGCAAATTGACTAAGACCCGATTGCACCAACGTTACTTTGATTTTAAGCGAGGTTTAAAACTCTTTCTGTCTCTGTCTTTTTGGCTTTAAAACGAGACAGATAGAGTTTTAAGTCTCGCTTAAAGTCAAAGTGACATTGGTGCAACTGGGTCTAGAAGGCACATTAATAGGGACAGTTATCCTAGCATATTATTATTTAAAAATCTAAACATTCTTATGTTCACAAAAACAATCGCGGGAAAATTATACATGCATGCAAACTTACCCATGAAATACTGCATCTAAAGCATCTATTTATTTACCGAAGTTCCTTCTCACGTTAACGGCGCGAAATCATTGTTCCTACGAATATGCAATTATCGAGGTTCAATTAATCATGGTATTGTTTAATGATACCCTTGCCTGTCGTGAAATTGCTATCGCAATAAGAGATACACTAGAGTGCCTCTACAAAATTCGCAAATTGTAAAACATAGTTCGCAAATGCTGACGCAGAATGACGATCATTGCACGCAAGATACATGCAGATGAAAATCAACCGCACGCAATGAAAAAATAAACGTAAATGTTAATTCTGCGTCTATGTTTGCGAACTACATTTTGTGATTTACGAATTATGTAGAGACATCTTTATACGATGCAATTAGGGGATATACTTCAACATCGATTCGTTGAGATTTATCGTTCAAGATTTCCGCTATGAGTTGTTTTTTCGTGTCACGCAGCACATCGATTTTTTGATATGGAAACAGAAACAGTAGTCCATCGTTCAATTATAGCTCGTTTAATAACAATAAAGATCGCACACGAGCGGAAATCTTATCGTCACTTCCGATCAGGAAGAAAAGCACGAAAAAAAAGAGGGCTGCTCAAAGTGAAGAGGACTGCTTGAGTGCATCCTGCTTCCGATGACACTCATCTGCTCATCAACAGATTGCATGGGAAGAAAATGTCATCTGATACGTTCTCCAAGGGGATGTTCCTCGTACAAACCCCATCGGTAACATGCAATCTTTTTCAGCAAGTCTTAAAAAAAAATGAAGAAGCATCACGCCTACTTTCATACACAACCTGTATCATATGAGCAGATGGTTGTCGAATACAGTGAATTCGTTAATGAACATATTTGATGTAACAATGCGAAAGAGAAGTTCCAAATAAAGAGAAGGACGGAAAAAAATATAAGCGCATAACTGTCACCTTGTAAACCAGTTCACAGAAATTTTGGAGATATATTTACATAACCGTTAAAAAATGTACAATGCATAACCGTTACATGTTATTTTTAAGCAAACAGTAATTAATAAAAAATAACTGGATAAGATATTTAATAAAATGACTATTAAATTTTTTTTAAAGAAAAATTTTTTTTATTTTACATAATATTATAATTTTAGAAATAATTAATCTCTTGTCTTCATTTTCCACTAAAACGTGTGATATGACGTTTATTAACATTTTTCTTAATACAACTCTAAGTCTGCAATTTTATATAATTTTCTTCAAAAATCATTAGCATTTAAGACTTATCATTCCTATTTTTATCTTTGTTTTGCTGATCATTATTTCCACAATATCTTTATTAACCGCGGCAATTTTAAATGCATTAATTCTCTCTTTAGCCAATATTCTTATTGCTGATGATAGCAATCTGCTCCAGTTAATAATTGAAGGAAGTATGCAGTATCGGATACGAGCATATAACCGGTTGTTTCTATTTAACGACATTTAAGTATTATCGATCTCCTTTGCTGTGGGTTATCGCGTAGATTTCTCAGCATTTTCCCATGGTATTCTGTTTATATCATTAAGCGCCAACACAATTACTATCATGATGTCACCATCCGGCATACTGTCATCTTCCGTAACGAATGAAGCGGCACAGATAACATACTGCGAAGTTAATTATTCTTTCAAGCGCACGTGTGTATCATCCAATATCTTTATAGATCAATTACATACATTTCTACAGATTATTTAATTCATATCAGTTTCTGAAATACTATACATAATTTTTGTTAATAATTAAATATTACAATGAATAATATAAATTTATAAAATTAATATATTAGATAAATGTTACCGCTATTCCGTGGCTTTGATAGATTCGAAACAAACTAGATTTTTTAACGGTTTATCATTTGTCGAGGGCATGTCTTATGAGTCGATGTCTTGAGAACGCTTTGCACTTCTGCGCGAACTCGCACAAATACACGACAAGAAACAGCGAATTAATATACATAATTTGTCCAAACAATGGCGAGAACGAGGCTCGCTCTCGAAAGCGGGGTCGCGAACGAATCGAGTCGACGTAGAAACAGGCAAAAGAACGACTCCCTGTGTCGTTTGCCCGTGGAAAAGACTCTTCTATTGAGGTTTGTGAGATCTCAGGTGAATAAGATTCTTCACTGACATCATTACTGTGCCAACCGTAAGGCATCGTAAAAACACACACTAGGTTCATTGCACCGAAAATTTCACTTGGATTTGCTGAACGAACGCATAAACGTCACATCGCGCACGTGTTCTTCCATATACACTACAATAGTTGGATTTTATTACAATGCAACATGTGTGCATGTATTACGCAACAATAAAATGGACGTAGTACTTCAAGGTGTTAATTAAGTATTGTAATTAACTTTTTTAATGAATTCATTCGTCTTTCTAATATAAAGTTTAAATTAAATTTGATTTTCCAAACATATAGGATGTATATATTCACTATGGTTAATTAATTAATAGAAGCCCTTGGTTTTTTAATTATTTCGATTTAAGAATTTTGTAACAGTAAAATTTTACACTATAAGAAATGCTTTTACAATTACATCTTAAATATGTAATTTAATAATTTTCTTTATTTCAATCAGGATCTAATTAATGTTATAAAATAATCCATAGTAATCGAAATAAATTCCATAACATCAATGTTTATAAAATATAGTAAATTGCAATTTCTCACATATTTTCTGTACGTGCATTACGATTTGACAAATTAATCGTCGCGAACATGTCATACTTCTTTTTTTTGGCAAATGATCAACAATGGTGATTTAACTCGCATGGCGCACCCATATCTTATTCGCGACATGATAGTCGTGTTACGAACCTAAGACAATGAGGTCGCCATGTTTTTCTTGTGTCCTCACATGACGACCGAAACGGCTCTGAAACCTGGTGCAGTATAAGACCGTCGTCTTGCTTCCTTCTACACGGGCGCTCCCATCCGTGACGCCCTACCTTCGCTCGCATAAACGTAAGACATGGAACCTACGGCGACTCTCGTATCCAGACGAGTGATTTACAAGTAACAATTAATTTCACGCTGCGACTAAAAGCGATATACATTATAATATACATTATATTCAGTGAACAACCATGCGCGATAAATAGCAAATGGTATAGATAGGAACAAACGCGATCAGAAAAAAAGATTAATATGTTATTTCTATTTTGATATATAAAAATTAAGAATTGTAAAGATATCTTTGTGACTAGAAGAAAGGAATAGTATCCTCGACAAATTATTATTTCTATTTATCTCGGAAGACGTTAGATGTCCTTAACACTAACTATGTGTTAAATGTAACATACTACAAAATTTAAGTTTTTTGTTAATAATATTGTCATACTACGAGAACTTTTTAAAAAAATACCTGAATTGGAAAAAAATCCGAACACGATTAGAAGGTTAAATTTATTGTTTTATGTGATATGTATATTATTTGCATGATACATAGTTTTTATAATTTCTATGATGAAAAATAATATATTTTTAATTCTACACATTAAACTCAATTTATTTAAACTCAATTTATTTTTAGGTTTTATTTAATACTTTTATTAATGTTTAGTATAATATAATATTTTTAGAGAGCCATAATTATAAATATTTTACATAATAATAAATTATATTCAAATTTTTGAGATTAGTCGTTAATAAATTTCTTTTAAAAAATTATAATCTTTTTAACTAGGAAGCCGTCATAATATGTTTATATTTTAAGAATTTATTTCCTAAGAAATGATAGAAATTGACATAACTAAGCAGTGCGTAATTGCACTCTCGCTTTCACTTATTTCTAAATCACTATCATTAATCACAAGTATATAATCCTTTTGATTGGTAAAACAGATTATGGATCATTCGTTTGGATCTGTCGATAAATATTTATTGGTAGTCGGTAAAACAGATTACACAGGATTTTAATTCTTCTTTACTAATAGTCGGTATAAAGAAATTTATTATATCGACAGTGTGTTCACTTATAAAATGTATTAGTTCAAATTTCTGTCACATTATTTCATTCGAATTTTGACATTTAGTTGATTACCGAAACTTTTAATTGTTTATCAAAACTTTAAATTATTTGATTAACATCTTGATGATTATACGGTTACTTGAGCGTGATGCTTTCCGTATTGTTTATAACGTAACTATACAATAATATGCTATTAAAAGAAACATTAAAACTATCTGTATTTTAATCATTATAATCTTTACATTTTTTTGGTGAAAAATATTTTTACATAAAATTATTTGTTTTCTCATTTTAAAATTTATATTAATTTCTTAAATTAATAATTTTGTACAATAATTTTTTTAATATTTTAAGATATATTTTACAAGTATAAAATAGAAATTGTTAAAAATTAAAAACTAGCTTATAGTAACAATAGCGAGATGGATATAAAATTGCTTTATACAATACTGTGAAATGAACTCTAACCGAATATTACGCCGTGTTTACATCTCCACTATAATTTTACTTTTCATGCATGAGTTCGTTGGAAACGTTGGCCCATTTTCCGGGTGCTCTAGCGCAATCTACAACAATTAAAATTATTTTGTTTCGCAAAAAAAGTAGGCGACGGAAATATTCGCTTTATTATCCGTGTCTAATAATATGTAATACTTTATAAAAGCTTGAAGGCAACTATCACCGGCACGCGGAGAAAGCGAGTTGTTTTGGAAGGAAAAAAAATCTAATTATATACATATATCTTATATGTAATAACGTTTAATCTTTTCGTCACGCTTGAATATATATGAGAACAACTGTTGCATAGTGCGATAATGATTGTTTATATTAAAAGATCAAATTAATAATTGCTAAATTTCTTTAAAGTAAATAAAAATAAGTAACTTTAAGTTATCGCTGTTCTGCATTTCAAATACCTTAACAATAATTTCATTAATTGTTATATTAAAAAGTTAAGATACT
The DNA here is from genome assembly GCF_000204515.1 of Acromyrmex echinatior. The sequence goes on along the minus strand of NW_011627014.1, from coordinate 710,326 downwards.
TAATCAGCAGAGTGTATAAATAAATTAATGGAAAAGCATATATTTTAATTAAATATTATTGTGAATCTGTTATAAATATAAATAATATCATTTAACACGAAAAAAAACATAGAAAAATATTTTTATTAATAAAGGAAGCATAATATAAGAAAACGGGAAATTTCTAAAAAGCACTGGAATATTTTATGATTCTTTCTTTGTGATATTATATATACTACATCAATTCCTGTGCTTGCTATGTCACTCGCGTATATTTTTCGACCCGAACGTTCGCCAAATATTTAATAAATTTTCAAAGAAAAAAAAGGAAGTCTTAGTAATCCTTTTAGCGAGTGAAGCGTCTTCTTCTGTAGATTGTCCATGAGCGAACACTCGATGTCTAAGCACATTAACAGAGAGTCGGGCAGTTTGCCTTCGACTTAAAGCTCGTCTTGGTCGGGTAAATATTGAAGTACCTGCAAGATGTGGAGAATGCTGTGAGCTAAGTGATTGTAATATCATATATTAAGATTCATGTAAATATATTTGGAAATTATATGAGTACGGTTTTGTATGTACAGCAATGAATTATTTTAAAACTTAATAGAGTAAACTCTGTAAATCTAACTTTGATTTGTTTAAATATAGCAATATTATTAAAATAAATAAAAATTACAATTAAAATTATTAATTGGCTGATCTCTTGCAAGTCAAAATAACTTTAAAACGGAACATCATTAAGAAAAGTTTTACGTTATTGCAATATAAATTAGATTAATTAAATGTTGAAATGTTTTGATCCTTAAGAAGTTTTAACAATTCTGAACACGAGTACAGTGAACAACAGTGAGCAACAGCAGAGATTTCTAGCATCTACGCCCGTGTGAGTCGAGAATGTGTGAAGAGAGAAGAGAAAGAAGAATCTCTCCACTCCTCACATGCGCGTGTATAGGTACTTTTACGTATTGAGTACGTTATACGTATGCGCTTGTATACGCGAGGTCGATGGCCTTCGTAAGGATAGAGCTTCATGTCCAGCATCACCTATCGGACAGAGAGCGAAACTTGCCTTGTAATCCGCATTCTACGAGAAGAGAGTGACCCGTTATCAGGGGGGAGGCAGAGGAATCTACTGCTGTTTTATAATGACGGAGTTGCTAGGCAATGTTTCTCTGAAATAATAATATGCAATGTGGTATCAAAATGAAATTATATAAGATATATTTAGTATCATTATTGAAGTAAAATAAAGTATTAATAAAAAAACCATATAATTTCAATATTACTTTTTCTTTAATAAATTCTTTTTTTATCTTTGCATATGAATTATATCGCGATTTTTCAGAAAGTAAATCAATGATAAAATTAAAAATTCGTGTATTTTTTTTCTTGAAAGTAAGATATCTGAATTTCTTAAGAAATTTATACATTATGTTGATGTGTATCGAACCTAGAATCACAACTTTGTACCGGATGGGAAACAGTTGGAGAATGGGTGAAAGTGCGGCGAAGCTCTCGACGCTTTACTCAAGGTCATCTGCTTCCTTTCCATGAAAAAGGACAAAATTGCGTAATGACTACGGGAGATAGTTCGAACTAGTTCATTATAAAAAAGTAATCTTTGCTTGCATTTACCGGAACTTGCATTATACAAATAAGGCAAACTTACACGAAGAATCCTGATTCGGTAAAATTATTCTATTCAGGGAAAAGTAATTTTGAAAATAACTGCATTCAAATTATATTGTATATGGAATCTTACATTTTTCAGAATGATTATTATTTCTTCCGAACAGATCAATTATGAATTTTAGAGACTCTGACATCGAAATCAAATCATTATTAAAATAAGAATGTTGCAATAATTTAAATAGAAAATGTTTCACATTATTAACGAATTAAACTGTTAACAAAATTAATTATTTTTGTATTATATCAAATGCTTGATGTAATGTAAAAAGAAAAGAAATATATTCACTTGATAAAATTATATTCAATCTTGATTAATGCTTACTTGAAGTACTTGAAAAGTTTCATAGAAAAAATCGAGCAACTGGATCGAGAGATCAAAAGAGATCACCGAGATTAATCGAGATTATGAGTATATTTTTGGCAAATGATCATTTCTTTTCTCTTTCCCGAACACGAACAAAAGGTAAAACTTCATATAATAATAAGAAAAGCAGGAAAATGAATCGAGGTAAGATACTACACGTGAGCTTTCACTTTGAGTCGCGCTCGAGCATGGCATTAAATGCCAGGCGCGTACCGTCGATACGTCCTAATAGAACGTTTGCTGACGCTCAAAAAGAGAATAAAAGGAAGGAAAGCGAAGAGAAGCAGAGGAGAAGACGCACGAGCGCGAGGTACTTCCTATAAAACTGTCATCGACAAGGAAGCCTCGTGCCCAGCACCACAAATCGTCGTCTTCGTCGTCTTCGTCCAGCGACGAAGCGGCAGCGTGTAATGTTGCGACAGCCGATAACTCCTAACCGTGTAAGGCGTCCAGCTCTGCGGTCTATGATGCATGCCTAATTGCCTGTAATGGCAGGTTTTCGAAAGTGCTCTCTCGATGGTTAGGCAAGTATACGACACGCTCCTCCAACAGAAGTGAACGAATTGGAGTCACTACTTATTCATGCAAACCCGCTATATCTTCCTCTTTGCAACCACACGTGAACTATTTCGCTTATACACTCACGAGCGCATGAAAGTCTCATGCTTACAATAATATGCTTATATTTGAATTTTTATTTCATTGTTCATCCCTTTTCACTACATTTTTTTATTAATGATTATATTTTATTATCGTAAATTTAGGATTATGCAATCGTATCATTTAATGATTTTTTTACTTGAGATGATCATACAGCAACTTAAAAATTTTTACAATTAATATAAACTTTTTTTTGAGATCGACAAAATTTGTAATTTGTATAATTACAATTTTTGTCATATTGTTTGCAATAAAAGCATTTTATTGCTTTTAGACACACATTATATGCTACAAATGTAGCAAGTCCAATACATTATACAGTGTACAGTGTACGACAGATTAAATTGTCAGCCCGAAACTGAAGCGCGGAAGAGAAGTAGGCGTAACTTGACGACGCATCGGATCAGTTTTAATGAGTGGTATGTTGCACAAAAATACGGTAAAAGATGCTCGAAAGAGATGCTTATTTTGCACATCGAAGACTTCAATAATAACGCTCATAAAGAATTTATTGCGCCCGAGAGAAAGTTATTACTACTTTAGTGCAATTAAACTGTACATCTAATGAGAATAGGAGCTACTTAACTTTCATTAACATCATTTTTATTTTTACAGAAGCTCTGTTTTATCGAATAGAAAGAGAGGAAGAAAAAGAGAGATATTAATTAATTTATTGAAAAAAAATTAAATGCTAATAGTTTATGTTTTACATTTTACATTTTCGTACATGATTTTAATTTATGTATGAAATTTAAACATTTCTAAAAAATTATTATTTAAAAAAAACATAGTTTTAAATTAAAAACAAACGATATATTTACGTAATATTGAAAGATTTAATATCGACGTTTCAGAAAATAAATTTTAATTTTTTCCTTAAATATTAGAAAGTTTTTCTTTATTCCCAATAAAAAGACTATTTAGTACAAATAACGTGACAGTGTATAAAAATTAGATTACTTTATTTGTTTACGATAGGTGTGCCGTTTATGTTACAATTTTATATTTAAAAAACCACACTATGAGAAAATTAAGAAAGACAAAAATATAAATAAAACAGTTTTAAAAAATTACAAATATATAAAATAATGTAACATTACTAATAATACACGCACTATTATTTATACACAATTTGCAAAAAAATCAAATTTTATTTTTACATTTATGGAATTTGTTTTTAGCTAATTTTATTAGAAACATGGTACAAATATGTGAATTATTTTTGTTTCTTTAAACAGTGTGTTTTATCAATACTAATAAAGTGCAATGTTTAACTTTCCTTATAGAAAAATGAGAAAAATAAATAATAAATAAGAGTGTCACTTTAGAAAACCTATGTGTATCGGCGATTTTCCTCTAATAAATATTTATTTTTATAATAATTTGGATAATCACAATATAATGTGATTGCAATTCAATTGTGATTTACCTATTGAGATTTTATAATTCAATGTCGACCATTTAGCTTTCTGTTACTTAATCAAAAATTTATTCAAAGGGATCTGCTCATCAGATTGTACTATTGGCAAACAGTAGAAGAGAAGCGGTATACTTTCGTGGAAATCTTTCGATTGTTAATGCTTTTACACGTTGTATGTCAACTCTCATTTCAGCTGTAAAACATTAATGTTCCGTCGTGAATTTTTCTGCGCAATGAATAATTTTCCGTTTTGTCGATTATCGTAGCATGCGATAGTACCGATAAATAGAGATAACGTGATTAAAAAGATATGATGATGATAAAGACTTCTGTTTACAATTTACTTGTTATATCTAAATAAAGAAGTCATTGAACTATAGAATTATCGCATTACTGCATAGACTGAATCCTATAGAATTAATGTTGATGCTTTATATGATGTTATAAAATAAGAATGAAATAGATATTTTTATAGATTAAATAAGTTTGACAACATTTTTATTTCTAATATTATTGGAAATAATATATCATAGGATTGAATCGATCAAACATTCAACTTTTTCTTATTAATATTTATTAAATAAATTAAGGAGAAATTAATGTGAAACATAATTAGATGCTATTTGAGAATATACTATTGTCATACTTTTAATAATGCGTAATTAATCATTACTCCACTTTGAGGCACGTGTTATTGGGTCAAACGGAATTATAGAATGAAAAAGTGTTAATTACAATTTCGATACAGCGATAAAATATGTGTGAGTCAAATATAATCTGACTCGTGCATTATTGTTTCGCATTATTTATATTATTTTACCTCTTGCGGTGCGCCACTGCTCTTTATTGGTCTCTAGAAACGTGACTCGGTTCGACCTCACGTTTCTTTGACGATGTTCATCAAGTCCATTTGACGGAACTGATCGACTAAGTATCTTGTTTTGCCAGTCTGCAATGTACACTTTCTTTTGTAATAATTCTTATAATGTTTCTTTCAAATTGCGAAGTCAATTATAGAAATAAAATTGCATATATTAGTTTGCATTTCTTTAATTATATAATAAATTATTTTTATAAAAAGTGATATGAATTTTCGTACTTTGTAAATGTTTAATATTTTTAAGTAAAATTTTTATATAAAAATACTTATAACTGTAATATACATATATAATTCTTTTCTTACATTTATATATATTATATATATTAGGTGTTGGAATTAATTAGTAGCGTTTTTTAATGAAAGAATGTTATTTATTTCACATGAGCATTAAAAAATACATTAATGAAAGTACTTTCCATCACTTGTAAAACGCTACGAATTAATTCCAACACCTAATATATTTTTCAAATCAACGTAATTAAGATAAAAAATAATGCAATAAGAATAAAGAAAAATGACATAATCATTCTTTTATTAGAGACATAAATTTCACAGCAAGCAGAATTAACAATTTATTGTATTTATTAGGTGTTGGAATTAATTCGTAGCGTTTTACAAGTGATGGGAAGTACTTTCATTAATGTATTTTTTAATGCTCATGTGAAATAAATAACATTCTTTCATTAAAAAACGCTACGAATTAATTCCAACACCTAATACAAACATTGACTTGGGTAACCATATATGTAGTTGAGGTTTAAAGTGAGTGAATAATCTTTCTTGAAAATCTCGAACAGTGGTTGTTTGAGTCGTAAAAATATAATAACATTTCGTCGAAATACGAAACTTTTCTCCGGCGTTTTGATGCTCGCATACTTCTTAACTACGAATAAGAAAACGAATGCGTGGGTTCACAGTGAGGTGATAAAAGCATATGTAATTTGATAGACGCTTCTGTAATGTTAACTTCTTAGTTCAATTTCACCAGCAAATGAGAGTCATTCAATATCCATTAACAGTTTTTTTCAATATCCATTATGTTTTACAAATTGTTCTGAAAAGTCTTTGTAATAATGATATATTAGGAGAGCAATATTCCCTACTTTAAATGTTATTTAAATTTTAATTATTTGATCAAATTTATACAATTATTTATTTTCTCAATTTTTTAATATACAGCATTAATATAACCACTAGTCTTTAAACCTTTTGTTAAACATTTCTTTATTACGACAAACAAATTATTAGATAATTAAAAACATATTAGATAATTTAAAACACTATAAAAAAACTATTTATATAAACTTTGACATCAATTTTGATAAAAGACAATTCGTTTCAAAATTTGGTGAAAAATATTATTATTTCATCATTGTACAAATTTCTTGGGATAGATATTCTATGTATGATTCTTATTAATGATTCTCAATGCTTCTTTCTTGATAATTATGCACCATTGCGTTAGAAAATTATTTCCGTTAAGTCAGATTTGACTGATGTGCCATCATGTTTTTCCTCATCGAATAAGATCGACGCATTCCAGTTGCTAGCATTGATGATGAATGATGCACGATAATTACAAGCAATGGAGAGCCGAGTATGATTGATTTGCTGCGGAAAATTATTATCTATGAACTGTTCTATTTGTACATTCATTTATAAAATTTAAATAAAAAATATTGTATAAACCAGGAAAATTGTTTATAGAGTTTATTATATACAATAAAAAAAAGAATAATTTTGCAATGATACACTGTAATATTAAATTATGTATATATATATATATATATATATAATGTAATATGCAAAATGTTAATAATGATTCAATTGAAACTGTTACCCGCTAAGAAAATAACATGGAAATTTACATGATTGCTTGTGCTTTTACAAGTGTTAATAGAGCTATATATTTACGCAGCAGATTACGTAGGTTAAAAATAAAATAAAATTTATCTAATCTTTGATATTCTCATATTGCGTATTGGATTATCAATATCATATTTGCTCAAGCGTATACTCATGCAACATCTTCACGAAACAAAAATGTTGCTTAATTTTCAGATATCTTATTATTTAGAGGGTAAATGTTGGATACAAGGCTGGAACTAATCAAAAGAGTGGAAGTTAGTATACTCGCCAGCAGCAGCTGCACCGGCTGTGCTAATATTTGGTAGACACTTCCACTTTCGCTTCAAGATAGCTGCGAAATTGTAATCTTATGAGATTTGAAGTTGCTTCTTTGCTGATTCTTTGCAGATAAAATGTCGCTAAATCAAGTTGTAATTATGTAAAAATATTTACAGACCACATTGAAAGAATGATTTTGCTAAAGTAAATCTAACAATTTAGCTAGAAACAGATCTGAAAATAATTTTATTAAATCATCAAAATAATTACAATGTAAGACACTGAAATTGCTTAGTAGAAAACTTTTTGGAGTATTGTTGATCGCTTGAGATTCTTATATAATTATTTTGATAATTCAACAAAATTATTTTTTTCTTATATATTTGTGTACCTGAATACCATTAATTAAACTGTCTAATAATAGCAATCGTAATCGCTTAATCATGTTTATTTTCGATTAAGAGAGATTTTTTATAAATATTATTCGACCATCATTGTGAACAATGATGTCGTTCAATTCAAGCGAGCATGAGCGACGAATGGAATGTTATAATCATTATCGCGGAAGTTAACGCGGAGAGAAAGAAACCGCATTAATGTTTATGTTCGTCAAATTATGAGTATATAATAATTAGAATGGATATCTAACCACTACCGTGCAGACACCGCCATCGATTTATAGTGAACCATAACATCGTATGGCGAATCGCACGTCCTCCACATTTCCTCTATCACGATCGATAGATACTTTGTTTCATAATAAGCAACAAAGTATCTGTCGTAAAAAAGAAAACGTATTTATGAAGAGGATTAAAGTGTTACCATATCAGGATAGTAATTAATGGACTTCGTGCACAGCGATTTGCAAGCGCGCAAATTACAATCATAAAGAAGGTTTAATCAACGTTTTATCATTGTGAGTGCAAATTTGTGGTTGCGATATATTATACTATTATAAAGTTTTAATTTCTTCTATTTACAGTAAAATATTTAATACACTTATAACTTTGTGGATTTCTAATTTCAAAGTATAATTTTACGAAGAAATTTGTTTATTATAAAATTTTCTACATTTTATCTACTGAAATTATCGACATTACATTTAAGATGTTGAAGAAAACTTTATAAGTTCAATATATTTGTAATTTATTACTTTATAATAAATTTTAATGCTTTGTAATAAATTTTTATTATCAATTTATATTATTTGTTACAATATTATATTACATTGGCATGTGCATTGAAATTTTATATAAATAGATCTTTTGAAATTCTATTGAAGTTAGTTACAATAAAATTTTATCATATTCAATGATTATATAAATTTATTCTAAATCATTAATTTTCGATTTAGTTCGATTTCTAACATGTAAATTTGCTTTTATGCAAACGAATTTAAAAAATGTGGAATAGAGATCAGATTAAATTAAATGAAATTTTTTCTACCTTTAAAATTTATGCGCTCTTTAACCGGACCAGTAGGTAATATTAACAAACACATTATAATGCATGCTCCAAATATTTAGATTCCAATCTTCTTAAAAGTCGGTCTAGTTGCACATTAATTAATTTCGGATAAGATCATTTTGACGGCCATAAACGATCAGGATTAGTATCACTGGCCGAGTTTTACTCAAGAAGGAAAAAATATGATTTTTTTTGGTAAACTAGTTTGAAAGTATAATATTGTCTATGTCCACTAATAAACCATCGGTTTCAGTTGTAGCACGCGCGCGAACGCCCACATAAGAAAGCGAGGAACATTACATTGCACCTTAAATTAAATCGAGATCGCGTGGCAACGTAGTGGCGCAATATTATCCATAATGTCCCATAAAGTATTACCCGATCAATAATATAATCTCGGAACAAGAAATGGGAGGAACTTCCGCTCGAATTATGATTGACGTTTTCCTAAATGACTATCGCGTTTTTATCACAAACACGCGAAATATTTTACTAATTACCTTTCTCTGTATTTAACAAGTTAACAAGATAATTTTCTCTTCTTAGTTAGACTTGAAAATTTAAAAATCTGACTTAAACTTTTACTTTCTAACTTAAACATCAAAGTGGTTCATAACTCATCCCATCAGATAATGAAAATGGAAAACTTTATACTTTTCGATTATATGGAATTATATTCAACTTATACTTTTTATCAATTTAGAAATTTTTTAAATAAATGTTAATAGTTCTCCAAACACATTAAACTCCTAACATATTAAAAAATTCGAAAGGACGAAATCCTAAAATTCCTCGTTCACTCATTCGTTACAAGCGGATTGCGATATCGCGATCTACCAAGGTCTGGCCAAGGAACGAGCTGCTTCGGGGGCAATCGATAAGGTCCACGCCGTCCACGTTGACTACAAATCAATGCAGACGTGAAGGAACCCCATCCGCAGTAAGGGCCATTAAAAAGCTCGTTCTCCATAAAATATTTTATCCTCTTCGCGGATCGATTTCAAATCCGTAGAGCGCACTTTGCCCAGTCCCACCGCGATCCGAAGGCAACCATAGCCTTTTTTGGCGCACTAAATTCATAAATAATGGCTAAAGATCGACGCACGGTTCCCTCGTGCATCACAGTCCGGATTTGTAGTCTTTAAACCTTTTAAGGTTTTTGCGCAAGCACGTTCCAAGCTTGTCTTTATAATCGCCGCAAGTAGTTCGTTTCGAAGACGGAGAATTTTCGGGATGTATGATCGATCATCGATGTCATGAAAACATGGATACCGAAACACATTTTAAACCATGTTTTGACACTCGCATTAACACTTTAGGTTCTCATCGTTCTTCGTTTCAATTAGCTCCCGCAAAAGGGAGTCTAATCGCGATATCATCAATCCAAACAATTAAAATTATAAACCACGGGATTGGGGTTTGAATGAAATTAAATTATGTATCATTTTATAACATTAAAATGTAAAATTCTAATATATTCAAATATCTTACAGCTCATTAATTGAGTGAATATAGGAATTAATTAACGCAATTAAGCTGCTATGAGTTTTCACTATAACAATTTTATGCTAGGAATATTTTGTTTTATTTAGAAGTGAGCGTACAAACATTTCTTAAAATTCATAATTTATTATACAACTTTACACTTAATTTAATAATAGTTAATTTGATATTATTAAATGTACTGACGACTTCCATTTTAAAGTTATGAAAGTCTTCTCTTCTCATTGGAATTCTAGTCGTACTACGTTTAACTCTCCAGTACCGCATATTTGTCGTTGCTGCATTCATATTCTCCGTAGTCTTGGTAGACTAAAGTTTCATCTCTTTTCTTCTCGTCAACCTAGCCGTCGAGAACAAATAGAATAAGTAAAGATAACGGGAACAACGGTCGACACAGATGATAGCTATTTCTTACGAGGATATCCCGCACGCGTTCATCCTGTGCTCTCGCGACACGCTTTATATTTTATTGTACAAATGAATGTTATGCCAGGACGAGCCCTTCCGCTTTTCACGTGTATTATTGCTCCAGAATCTCGGCGTTAGAAACTATGTACACTCACAGTTATGTACAATCTTCGCCTTTTTTTCTTGCTACTTGCTTTAGTCGATTTGTTTCGGCTCAAGAAGACTTCCCTTGAAATATTGCGCCGATATTATTTAGAATCGAAATTGTCATAAAATGAAACTTAATTCGTAAAGTGATATTTTCTCTAGCGAATTTTACCGCATTCACATTATGTAATTTAATTATATTATTCTTAAAATAATTTTCTATTAATGACACACAAAATATATTTATAATTATAATTTTATTACATAAAAAATAAAAAGAATACAAAAATTTCTTCATTATTTCGAATCGAGAATAAGACAAGAGAAACGTCCAGGCATGTTCTTATACAAAGTGTTCTTACGGATAAACGAACCTGTGTTTCTTATTTTATTTATTAATAACATTCCAATTATAAAGTATTTTAAATATATGTGCCCAATTTAAAGAATTATTGACTCAAGCCAGTCTCGAATATATAGCAATATTATAACCGTGATATATCCAATTTGCCCATGTACTCTTTTAATTGTAATACAGAATCTTTCAAGAGATTATATTTTAAGGATCTTCAGTGGGTAAGACTCCTCTCCCAAAATCCAAAACTGGTTTCCAGATTGAGAGGGATAAGCGAGATTTCTGAGCCGCCTCGAGAACCGTCTGAGCTTTCGCCGTGGTAGCGTTACTCGTCCAAAAGCTGTCGGTAGGTTCTTCAGGTCGTGCCGCGGTAATCCTATACGTCTTAAGAAACTGGTTTCCGCACGACGTGTTGCGGGTAGCGCGCAAAACAAATTAATAACAAGAACATCATAACCGCGGCTCCAAGGTTGCCCCGAGACGCTCACGAGCCGCAGCTGCTATACCGGGTGAGCCAGCTCCATTGTTATTCTCAGAACTAAATCTTTCCGCGGAGAAGACATCGAACCGCGGTTAGTGGCTTCTTGATTCATTGTGTTCATTCGTAAGGCGTATGCGATTGCTTTACCGGAGTATAAAATAGATATATAAAGCCGCGTTGTTGCTCTTTTCAAAATAAGGGAAATAATCGAACTTTGAGCAAATAAATTTTATTATCAATTTTTAAACTATGTAGCGAAAATAATATTGATTTTCCTCGAGATATTAAATTAAAGAAATGCTATAAAATACAAATATAAAATATTTCAATACAATTTTTTATTTAATTAGCTTGTATTTAATAGAATCATCAGCACAATTATTTCAAGAATTCTGATGGTTCATATCATATAGCATATATGATACACGCAACGTAAATAACGTTATACATGCATGTCGCACTTAGATTCATTGTTAAGCTGTTACATTAGATGCAAATCAGCGACAGAAGAAACAACTGTCGCATTGTGCGATGAGGTAACCCGTTGTACGACCCTCGACTATCGATATATTGCTACTAGGTCACGTAGCCCGCCTATCCTGCATTATGTGTGTGTAGTGTGTGTACTGACTCGTTATTTATGCACTCCCTCATACACACCTCTCGCACATTAATCGCTCGTGCTGCGTGCACGAAAGCTTAAGGCAATCGGGGGTGGAAATGGGACAGCAATAAACCTGTATTTTCACTGATTACGCTTATTCTCTGGCATCTGACTTTTTATACACATGTCACGTTCACATTAATTTTGTAAAAAAAAGCTATCGATGTAATATACATTGAGTATTTATCGTATCAACTGTTAATGATAAATAAATAAATACTTCGATAAATCTATACACTTGATTTTTCATGAACAAGAACTGATAGAGATCTTCAATACTTGACTCATACTTTAAAATTCATATATGATTGATAAAATCGAATCAATTTATTTCTTTTGATTTCAACAATCTTTGTGATATTATTCAATCAATTCTTTGTATTATTTAATATTTACAGTATTTCATATTGCATAATCTAATTAATAATTTTTTCAATGATTACGAACATACCCAGCGGCAAGAATGGGTAAAATTAAATTATAGATGAGCATTTTAATTACATTATTCGAATATTCGATTAATGGATTTTAGCCGGGTCATCGTTTCGATGCATTAATCGTATCTCTCTATAGAATCGATTGTGCTCCTAAGACGAGATCTGTAAAGTAGTCGCTATCACGCCCTGTACCAGATTGGTTTTTAGTGCGCCATTTCTTCAAATTCGATCTCTCCTTCGATCTTCGAAGGCCAATGGTGGTCCAATGCCAGTAAGGGCAGTCTGATCGATACTTTTCAAGACAACAATGGCTGACTCATCCGATATCGTATCTACCTGATGCATGGTCCATGAAGAATATTAACTGTGAAAGTATTATCGCGATCAAACGTCGATTTATTCGCAAGGAACATGTAATGATCGCTGATTCACTTGCGTTTTTAATGTATTTATTCTCCATTTAACTGTTGAACGAGTTGAAAAAATTGTCGTAAGAAAACTGAGGAAAGGACAAATCATAAAGTCTCGATTTAACGTAGCGAATTTTTTGCGACACAAATATTGCCAAACAGTCATGGTATTTATTCAGACGATTTCAGCCGGGCATTTATCACTAGATCAGGTTACCTATGTTTACCATCGTCCGAGGTCAATCAATTTGAACTGTATTTATTCATGTGACACACTTGATTTTCGGTTTTTGCTTTACCAAAACAAAGATATTTATAACAGTGATCTAATAAATTTGTAAATTTATAACTTTTTAATATGTCTTATTTTTTACTTGTACCATATTTATTAATATTTAATTATTGGTATTAGAGAAAAAAGAAGAATTAATTTTGCTCATAAAAAATCAATACTATAAAATTTTTTTATTAGATAAAATTGGTAATAATTTCCTTAATTATTTAAAGCAACATACTTTGTATTACATACGCGATATATATATGTGTGTGTATATATAAATAAAAAATTTTATATTTTGTTTACAAGTTATTTAAATATCGGTTTCTAAGATTATTTAATGCTTTAAAAACAAATATTAATAGTAATTGATAAAATAGTCGTTGTGACAAATTTCTGAAAGTTTTCTCTGTAAAGAGCATATAAAATGCACGAGCATTTTAAATTAATTACTCCGTAGATTAGAAAGAAATTGTTCGAAACATCGAATAAGTCTAGAATTGTTCGAATAAGGCTAGAATGGGATAATGGGAATGACTTGGGATAGCTGGAATCAATAGTTCTCGAAACATATTTGCATGTGACATGATGGTAGAATGCGGCACAGCCCATCGCTCGACATCAATTTCCTCTTCTTTCTTTTTACTCTCACTCTTCCGGGTCTTTTTAAAGCCGTTTTTGTCTTCCCGTTTGATTCAAAGAAAGATAATGCATTTATACGAAAATAGGGAATATAGTATGGTATAATGATGTAGAATAATGAACAAGGAACGATTATTCAGTCGGTCACTTTCGTTAATTATTCTAATTAGAGGTGAGCCGACATGACCTCTAATAAGTGACCCATGTAAATAACGTTGGTAATGCCCACATGTAGGCGATCGATTGAACGCGAAGAAAAAAGATTGATGAACACACAATTTCGCGAATAATTAGGATTGCAAATCTTTCAGCTTCGTTCAGAATGGATGTGCAATTTGATTATATACACAGATTACAATCCGTATTGGCACATATATTTATGCGCGTAAATAAAAATCGCTAAAAAATACAGTATTTATAATAAATACACACACACACACACACACACACACACATACACCTTACAAATATGTATTTATTCCTAATTCAATTTTTCCTCCGTTCTAAAAGTATGAAAAGTGAATTAAAAATATGTACGTATCTAATGGTATGTAAGTGAGTTCTGCGAACGCGTGCGAAAGAATGTTAAGTGATTCCAGGCTAAAACTCCTGTAGGATAATCGTACTAGTGAGAAGGATAATCCCCCGACGAGATTCTGCCTGATATCTTTTCTTTTCACCAAGACGAAGGTACCAATCGCGATAGGTAGCAAAGAAGATGAAGAAAGAGAAGATAAAGATGAAAAAGAAGAACAAGAAAAAGCAGCATCATGGCGCATGCGGCGATTCTACCACGATAACTTTAACATCCATAGAATGTTGGACTTGCCGAGGCAATTATAATTCCGCGTTTTGATATCCCGCGGACCGATGCACTTCAAAAGAAGCTGCAAAAGAATGGCGTTTTGGCGAAGCTCTTTGCGAGAGGAATACAAGAGATAGGTGTTTGAAGTTCTTAGCGATTAATAATTATCAACCGGTCCTTCTTGATACTGCGCTGAGAAAACCGAACGAAAATGAAGCTACCAAACAAGTATTATCTAATGAAGTTCTTTACGGTCTGCAGTTATCATTTAATTTGGTCTTATTGAATGTTTTATGCAAATTTTTTTAGACTTCCGTGAGAATGGACGGAAGTTGGCGAGTTGCGTTTTTTCTTTTTAAACTCTTTAGTTCTCAACAAATTTCTGCCAAAAAAAAAGTATTGTAAATTTGGTAAACACCCTATTGTTTTTTTTTTTATATTATTTACTGAAGATCCCATATAACATACATTTTGTGATACGATATAAGTGCATGAGCGCAGGCTCGACAGGATCCATTAGCGGGAAGAGATAGCAAGGTCGTCAAAGGAGGCACTGACCGAAACGAACCTGGTGAAATATTTTATTCCTAGCCAGACGCGAAGGAGAGAAAAAGATAAAGTCGCACCGCCGGAGATCCTTACGGTCGCCGATTACCGTTAACGTTTAGTCCGCGTGCCTCCGAGATATTTCTAAATCTCCCTAAACTCCCTACTTCTAAATCTCAGAAATATGATCCTGCGGCTCAAGGATGAATCATGCGATGTAATACATGTATTAAAGTGGACGTCAGGAAGCAGTGATGCGCATTTTGCGCCCCGTATAACAAATGCATGCCACGAGCGGCGAATGCAAATGGGTTTTACACTCTTCGAGTCCTTGGAAGAACACAATATATTCTCGTATCGGTGCGAGTGGGTGGCGTTGAAGAGAGAGAAAGTGCAATAAATTATTTCAATAATCCAAGGGGATGACTGGTCTTCTTGACGGAAACTAATGTGTTTGGGCTTACTGCGGAAAAATTGTTTAATCGTTCCCTCGTCTCGTTAAAAGTAACAAATTGATGGTTAAGATTGAACAAACAATGCGTGTGTGCGTTATATGAAATATATTTATATCTTGATAAAATACTTTCTACTTTATTTAATATTCTTTACA
Organism: Acromyrmex echinatior; assembly: GCF_000204515.1. Next base: position 694,452 of record NW_011627014.1, on the reverse strand, counting down.
ATTTTATTATGCGTGTAGCTAAAAAATTGATAAAATTTTTATTATGCACATCATACGTGTGCATTTCTTTCTTTGTTATTTTTCTCAAGTTCTTAATAATCAATCTTATTATATTATAATATGTTTGAATTGTTTAAACTAACTTTTTCTTCTTTTTTGTTCCAGGTAAGTTCGAGGGTCAAGTTTTACCGATCTCGGGGGCTATAATGCACCCTCGACAGATAACTATCGGAAAGTTTGTTAGTGATCGAGGATCCAAAAAATGTCAGCTAAAAATATAGCAGTGGTCACTTTTCGAAGAAGAGGGTATAACTATATACACACGAAGCCGCTACGCAATGACGTGACACGCTCGAATGAGTGCAAGCGCAGCCACTTTCTTTATGTTGAGAGATTATTAGATTGGAAGGGTAAATTAACAGATGAGTACACGTGTCGAGCTTAGATTGACACAGGTTCTCATTAATGAACTATCTCGATTGCATCTGTCGTGAATGGAAGAAACTCGTAAATGTTCCGGTATAATTTATGCTTTTATCTCTGATGAATTTTTCTAGGAACTGTTAGTCGTTATGTTACAAAATGCTATATTGATTTAGTTACATACAATGGTTAGAATTATATAATGATAACTTATACAACGATAACCACATACGTAGTACATGTTTAAAGAATGTGTATCTATATATTTTAAACAGTTTTCGTTGTTATTATGAAAGTTAACATCACACTAATAATATTTAGTTGTAACTATACATACATCAACATATCAGAATTAAACTGAACATATCTTTGAAAGCAGAATTATTTAAATTTTCTGAATTTTCCTATATTTATAAATTTATTAACTGTTTTAATTTCAAATGCTTGTAAAAAAATCTATTAAGATAACATGATAAGATACGGTGAATCCAGTTTAGAATATTTCTGATAAAATAAAATAAAATGCAATGAATCTAGTTTAGAATATTTCATACATATACATTTTACTAATGAAATATTCATTATCGCCAATCCTTTTACTTAATTAGATACCTATACTTATTCCAATGCGAATTCTGGGTTGAATTATTTTTTAGAATGGCGTCTGATAAATGTAGCTCAATATTTATGAAATATATCGTATATATACTATAAATTGCATAATGCATGTATATATTGCATATTTCAGCGATATACTTATGCAAATATAAAATTATTCCCCGTCCGCCGGCGAAAACAGTCCGTTTATTTATTGTTCCCGCCGCGAAGTATAATCCGTTTACTCCGGCACAGCAAACCAATAGATTTGCCAAGCAGATTAGGATCCGTCGCAAAACCTAGGCTGACAGGACGCATCTTGGCCACACGTTTTACAAGTTGTTTTACAACTTGGATCTCACCGTGGCAAGAACTATCGCTTTCTTTTGTTCCAAGAACAGATATTTGATTTCTTTGATTTCGTTTCTTAATGTAGTAGGTACTATAATCTGTGCTTTCGTGATTTTTAAGGCACTGTCAAAGATAATTTTTGTTTTACTTTTCAAGATAAAATAGATGCTATATAAATATGTATGCATACATATAACGTATATAGAACACGTTTTAGATATTTTATGGTTTTATTATCCATATATGAAGCTTTTAACTTATATTAAGCAAATTAATATTCGAAAATTTAACTTCCATATTTTTATAATCAGTTATATAAAGTCTTTAATTGTATTTTTATACTGAAAATCCATTTAATTGAATCAATTAACCTATTCAACTAAATTATTTTATTGCATCAATCAAGGATTTATTTGCTCATATTCAAATAAGAGATTAATTGATTCTATTAAATGGGATTCTAACTAAATGGGTTTTTCAGGATACAATCATATTTTATAGATAATGCGCTTGTCTTAAAAAGTTAATCTATACTATAATAATAGTGGAAATTTTTAAGAGAAATAGTAAAATTAGGTTAAACTGAAAGGTGTAAAGGTTACACTTCAACATTTGATCACATTATTATATTTATTATTTATTATAGATTCTCGATTTATGGTTTTAAATCCTTGATCTAAAATAAACCATTTACTACATATCGTTAATGTATCTTTATTGCTGTTACAGCAATTAAGAGATTATACGTGTTATATAAACCCAGGTACCGACTTTGGTATCCATAATCAAATGCGGCGCCGCTAACCAGTGCTACTGGTAATACTGGATATTCCAGAATATTATATTCTGTCTACACGCGTGTAGTCAGACATATCGGGATTCTGAATAACATTAAATATTCATTAAAGCAGATTATTCGCTGATTAAAGGGTCGCTTTTACCCGAGATTTTTGGAAAAAAACTACCACAAAAATAACCAACTATGATGTTACACACGTCATTTAAATATTTTGATACATGAATGTTCCCTGTATATCAGAATTTCCAGATTAAACCGTCAAATTTAAAATAAAATAAGAATCTTAAAACAAACAAAATTTTCCTCTAGAAATTTACTCGCAAACACTTTTTTTAAGAAGTATTAACTTTTTAAGTTACAGAACATTTTAGAAATAAATAAATAAATATAAGACATATATAATACAGAAGAATGAGAGATGAATCAGTTGCTATAAAAAAAATACATAGTTGGTTTCTAAATAAATTATATAATTCGCAATATCTAATTACATGTTTTTATTGAAAAGCAATAGTATTTTTTTTTTATATTGAATAATTCATCTCATATCGAAAACAACAGAAATATATTAAACGCTCGAATTAGAAAAAACACGCTGTATATTCATTCTTTTGTAACTTAGTATTAAAACAACGGGACAAAGCAAAAAAAATTGAATATGTTAATTATAAATTTGTATTTGTTAAATAAATTAAATTAATTGTCCATATGAGATACAAACGGGATAAAAGAGGATTTTATTTTAGGAAGAAGAAGCAATTCAAAGAAAATAGTCGATAATTGTTAACTTGATTGATTTATATATCTCACGCGTGAATACGACATTTCGCGATACCTTCGTTGTTATGACGTTGACATAAACGTGATGAACTGTCATGCGACAATTTGTATACGACTTTGAGAGCATTTATACCAGACGCCATTTCTAGTAAGGGTCCTCCGTAGGGATCACTTAGGGAATTACGACTCGGCGAACAACCGCCTCAATTATCAAGCTCACTCGTAGCAACATTGTTTACAACGGTTCAGTGCCATAAGTATTTATCTACGGGTTTATCCGGTGACGGCTTTACAACCCGTTCACGCACACGACGAGTGTCCTGCGAACGAAGTTTACGCATGTAGTAAACATGCACAAAGCACTCGTTCTCCTCAGAGAATAATTCTTTATTAATCCTCGGAGCAAAGCTCCTTCCACGAAGAAAAACTAATAATATCTGACAAATACTGATGCTCGCAAGAAAATATTTATTCATACATAATTACGGTCATATTAAATATTTAACTATGAATGAATATAACGTTTCAGAGAATTCTCAAGCTTTAACATATTAACATGTATTGTGTAATAGTAAATAATGAATATAATGCTCACTTTACGTAACAATTTTTAATTTATAATATATATTTTAAATTTATTTTGTACACAAAATATTTTAAAATATTGATATTTTTTACGGCATATTGTAATTATAATATATTCTACGTTGTTTGAAGTATTACAATCCTGAAACATTGTTCATCCCATGGTTAAATCAAATAATAATATATATAATATAATATGATCTCCATTCGAGTTCACTGAGAAAGATAAATTCGTTTAAAAGTTTTTGTTTCATGATCCTTCATCAAATCATCTATAAATGATCCGTCCACTAAAAAGATAGATTCTCAGGACCTTACCTCGACCCTTCGTTCGAGAATATGGCTAACTGAGAGTATAGCTAGCTGTCGTCAATAAGAAAAGGAGTATAACACGGGGAAGCTGCCTTTTAGAATCCTCCTCCTCCTCCCCCTCCTCTTCCTCCTCCTCCTCCTCCTTCTCCTCCTTCTCCATCATACCACCACCTCCTTCTGTTGCCTAGTTAGCATCCTTGCCAATGGCGGATTCTTTTGTTTCCCGCCGTGGAGAACTCCAGTCGAGATTCTATCTCATGTAAATAATTATCCTGGAACTTGACAGATGCTACAGGAGTTCTCTCTTCTCTCGCTTCTCCTCTTCCTTCTATTCTCCAACAAGAAAAGGAGGAAGAGAAGCCGCTGCATAGGAACCCTGGAGAGAAATTTTCGTTTTGCCTGAGAATCCTGTTTATCCCTGGTGTCACGTATCGGCTTTGCACCGCTTGCGCGCATAGGAATACCCAGGATTCTCCAAGACAGAAAGAATAATAATATCGACTTGTTATCTGTACTTAACAAGGAGAAATCCACTTTTTTTCGACGTTAATTCTTATCTTAATTAAAGCAACAATGGTTTTTATATTTTCTCATCGTGAGCATAACAAAACAATTAAGAATATATTAAAATTGTTGTATAATCTCGCGGCTAAATAATTATTTTTAGTTAAATGAGCGCGAGAACGAAATATAATTATAACGACAAACATGCTCTTTGAGAGAGGAGAGATTCACCACTTACGGTTAATATTGATCCGGATTATATTGATCCTTTATGTATTTATTCACCGTACAAATATTATTTACGAAAGTGAACTCGATATGGTGATTATTATCAGAGTAGCCGTATAGAAGCGATGTATTTCTGAACGTATTATATTTTAAATTGTTTTCAGATTTCTTTTTGAAAGAAAGAAGATCTCTGCCACGCATGTGTGACTATATATATCTTAATAATTGGATGTAAATTTCTTAAATAACTTATTTTATCAATCACTTTTTTATTACTCCAAATTTTTTTAATTGATTTAAAATGTTTGAAGACTTAAGATGTTTGAATTTAATTTTTCTATTATTTATTTTTGTATTATTTATTACAATTATTTATTTTGATGTCACTGTTGATCAACAGTTCTCCTGATTTCCATACAACAGTGACGAGAGAGATATTATAATTTATACACTTTTAGTAATCAGATTTGCATGTAATATAGACAATTGCAAGTTTGAGAGATAATGCTTGCGTGATTATATCTTATGAAAGTAGTCAAGTAATTTTGAAACATCTCCGCATCTCCGTTGTAACGTCAGATCGTGAAGTGTCCGGATTATCGCGTAATTTTCCGTCGTATTTCTCGTTTGTTACCTTGCAAGATGCGATATAAAGATACGATGAAAGTTACAGTGGATATCTCGCTATCGCCCTTGACGACTATAATGTCACCCCGAAGGAGCAATTTGGAACACTTTACTCGCGACACACGTTCGTTGCCTGTGGGTCCTGCACACGTCATGCGTGGCAGGGATGTAATTTATTCTCAGGGTTGTGGTGCCAAACTATTGGACATGAAACACGATCGAGCTACACATGATTGGGGCTCATTGACTGAAGATCTAGAGATGAATAATGGCTGGTGAGTAATTGTTTTTATTTTGCATAACACTACTAAAAAATACAACGCAACAAATGCAAATATGATGTATAAATTTTAAATGGATACATAGTTTGATTAATTTTACATATTTTACTATTTTATCTTTATCATCTGTTAGTACATAATATAATAGTTAAAATGAGAAGAAGGATAATAAGGAAATAAAAAATAAATATGTGAAAGAATGTCATTATATGTATTAAAATACGCAAGAATTAAATTATATTAAAAAATAATTATTTTAAATTACAGTTACAATATAAATTTTGAGATTTACATACGAATAAAACTTGTTAAAAATAATTTGTTTTCTGTTAATTAATAAGAATATAACATTCTTATTTATAATTAAAAAATATTTTTTTAGTTCTTTAATATCAAAAGCATATAAAAACATTCTTATCTTATATCTTCTGCTTACTAAAAAAAACGTAATATTTCTTGTATTTATTGATTGATGATGCTTATCGTATAAACTTTCGTTAATGATAGTCTAATTTCACCTCTTGTTCTTCCTGGTAGCTTATAATTTATCGAGTTCGCTCAACCGACCTCGTTTCGATACATTTCTAGCAGCATGCAATAAGTCCGGCATCATTGCATTCACCATTACATTCACCATTTACTTGATTTACGATCATGAAATGTCGATACTCCGATGTCACGATATCTTGTCGGTTGTGCAATTATATTTTCTTAGATCTCCCCTTTTATCGATGAAGAATATAAAGTGTGTTTATAAATACATTTCAACAAATCATAACTTTTCTTTTTATTTAATATTTCATGTATGTGTAAATTTTGTTTTAAAATAATTTATTTTTAGATTTGATCTTACTTTTACTTATTTAATAAATCAAAAAATATTGGAAAACAACGTATAATCTGTATAAAAATAAATAACATTCTTTCTTGTAAAACGCTACGAATTAATTCCAACACCTAATAAGATGAGATAGAATTCGAATTATTTATCAAAGATATTTAGTTAATAATCAGGATGAGACGCGCGATATGGTACACGCACAGGTTTTAATGCGTTTGATCAATTATAATGTCCGATGCATCTTCCGAAGATCGAATTATGATCGCTGAAATGAAATGAAGTGAAGGTTAGAAGGACAAGCATCAATGCGACGGGAATATATTTCAGCAACATCGTTCCTTTTATTTTACAACTCGTCTACGCAAATACTTGTATACAGGCACTTACACACTTCTAGCGTAATAACAATGGATACCGATCAGGTGTTGTTTTATTATCGTCCGACGGCTTGAAAGCTCCTTCGGTTAATGGCTCAAGTAGACGATAATGGTCGGCTGCTGCAAGCTTCGTTATACTTCTCGTTCCTCCTACCTCTTGTCTTTCTTGCCATTATTCGAAGATGGGACGGGCGAACCGCGGAATGATCGTCGACTGGAAATGATCGTTATTATCCGCGAGAGAGATTCTGGCCTCATCGGTCTTCCCCTTCGAAATGTGCACCCCTACGGGCTACGAAGACTTCATCGTCCAATCTAATTCGCACTCTATCGCACCTGCATCTCCCTCTTGGCTCGCGCTAAGCGAAGAAAATCGCGGCACTCGCGGCAGTATCGTAATTAACGACCTATAATAACGAATGATAATTTATCGCGCCGGCATGTTATTTGGTAAGCTCTGAATGCCGATAATTTAAGCTAGATCTCAATCGCTCGAAACGATAGTACGCTCCTGCGAACCTGTCTCTTGTTGCGTATTCTTATTTAAATTATGTAATAGTTTGAATTGTGCAATATTCTTGTTATAATAATTCATTTTCCTCGATTTTTATCACACGACATTTGTGATATATTTGAAATTCTTAAAAAATTTTGAAATTATGATACATGAAATACAGGCAATGATATGTTTCTTAATGTATTTAAGAAAATAAATTTAACTCCACATTATACAAAGATAAGAGATACTCTTTAGAGATTCTTAATATAATACAAAATCTTTCCTATGTATCCCTTCAACTGAAAATAACTAATTATACATTTAACATTGCTTTATCATTTATGACGGCAAAGCTCGGTAATAATATATGATTTTTATATCTTTTATTTTATAGATAGAGAAAGTTTAAAATCCAGAAGTTGTATTAAAGTTTAAGTATAGCTGTGTCAACATTCTGCATTACCTGGTAATCTCTATTATATTCTCGATGCTTTTAAAGCATCGCATTTAATTAGCATGTTAATTATCACAATGTTATCTTTATGATACGACATTTCTCTTTTCACCATTTTTATGAATCCATTCGGTCGCCGTATAAATATATATCATGATCGGTTTCGCCTTCTGAGTATTAGCCCGCAGGCACAAAATCCCAGAGGCACCACCGAACATCGAACGTAATAAATCGAGGCCATTCCTCTTCGTAGCCGATGTCCTTGCCTTGATACCGTCAGGCGAAGGTTTCACCGTTTTCCGGGAACGTTGCCGACGAAGGTGTGAATCGACACGTAAACTAGGTGTTAGATACTCAGTGCAGGTGAAACAGAAAGGAAGAAAAAAAGAAGACTCGCGAAGGAACAAGGAAGGTTTACCGAGAACGGTATTGCGCGAGGCTAGCTCGGAGGAAGAAAGGCGGCTGAAATCTTTGCCGACGCGATAGCTCGCACCCACCTCTTACCGCGAACCGTTACGGAGAGCTTGGTAATTATCATCCTGCTCGAGAGCTAACAATGCTGCCGACTGTTGAAGTCCATGCGGTCTACGAAGCGCGAAGATTAGCCGTCGCTCGCTAAAAGGCGTTCGCCTGAAAACGGGCAGCTCTGACTGACGCGACGTGCGAAAGCGCGGATGGTTCGAGCACGCATCACATTTCATCGAAAGAAACAGAAAGAGACATTCTTGCTAGGAACGTTACCGGATGACGTGAAACATTCTGCGACTTTATTCTCCGCGATGTTATACTCATAGATTCTTGCGATCCGCATTACTTCGGGAATGCTAAGATAACTATACATGATGTTCCACCAGAGATATTAACTTTTAATGGCGAATTCTTCAGATAACTTAACATTTACTTTTTTTAATGAAAATATTCAAATAATTTTTGAATAAATAATGATTCAAAGTTAAGATCAAAGTTCTTTCCATGAACCAGGTTTTCAAGAATATAAATAAATCAAACGATATTGTTAATTTATTTTAATTAGATTCTATTTCTACAAAATTTAAGTTTACAGCATAGTTATAAAGTTACAAAAACTATAAAAATGATGGTTTTTTTTAACTCAAATTCTCTGTATTGACATTATTAAATTATAAAGCAAAGTAGAGAAAATTGCATGTATTTTATGCTAAATACAAAGTAATTGAATCAACAAATAACTTTAATTATTATCATCATAATTGTTAAGAGTAAAATTAAGATTACTTATTGACCTATAATTATGTAATATTTATTATTAACACTTGCACTGTTTGCCAACAGGATCTGTCATGGATATTAAGAGTGTCACGTTTCATTATTTTTCATCCAACCTCTTCATAATAAACGACGAATAAAACGTGGTAAGATGAGCAACACGTCTGGCGTGATCTCTCATCACTCTTGTACACAATTTGCAATTTTAATGTCTGGTCAGGGAGATCCCTATGTCGCGCGCACGGCGGAGGTAACTTCAGTATGTAAGGGTACGTAACTTGATAGGATAATAACGCGCGACTGATGCAGTCATGCAAATCAGCATTCAAAAGACACCGAATCCTACGCTACAAATCTTGTGCCGATTGAACAGCACGCGCAAACCTTGTGCTGCTTCAATTATGAACAAAATTTTAATACAATAATGCTAAACATAGATATCATGTTCATAATTACATATTATAGATAATAAGGAAGAAAATAAATATATAAATACGCAAGTTGAACATTCCTTATTCTAAATTATTCTAAATTTTAAAAATCCATCTTTTGTCAAGGAATAGTAATTAATTATTAACAATAATTAAAAAATTATATTAATTATACATACACACACACACACACACACACACACGTATTTAATAATAATTATAATGACGATTAAAATATTCAAGATACACACTGTTAAAAATATTATAAATTATATCAATTAAATGATCGGTATATTTGTACAAAAAGTTTATGTGACATTTTTAAAGTTTTGTCTTATCATTTAACATATATTTAATATTTTAAAAATATGTACACTGGATGGATTAAATTTCAAATTCTACGAAATCTACGAATCATCTAACACTGTGCTCACATGAGTCTCACATATCGCTCGTGCCACCGTAACCGCAGGAGATTGAACACGCTTTGCATACGTAAATTTTTTACCCTATCGCATGCACAGTTACTATTATCAGACTAAACAAGTGGTAAACAAAAGCACTTCATTAAGACAATGCTGAAAATGTTCCATGAAATGAAAAACTGATCATGTAGTCCCAACTTAATTTTGAGCTCAGATGATGCATTATTATCAGTTAGGTATCACTTTAACAACTATAACAATTATAGTTACATTAAAATATGTGTGGTCTCATTAAATCGTTGGTAGGATATTAATAATTCGAAAGATGGGAGTATATTCATCAGATTGTATCGTTCCTCAGTCAATTCGTCGTATAGTCACCATTCGTGTTTATGAGAAGGCTTATATAATATTTGAACACGTGACTTGCGACAGGGACCCAACAAAAGTCACCATAGACAGCCACGGTTAAGCGATCACGATATATTTGTTTCTTTTTTTCATCTGGCGTAGCACATAGGTATGCATATGTATACATATATTCGATAGCTTGCCGTCGCGGCCATTTTCTTGCGTACGACGACTTCTCTGTTGGGGATCGGACTATATGTCGTTTCAATACTGTTATGCCGTTACTCATAAAGCAATCGATATTATTCCTATACGAATGACGGTAGTTGCGCTATGTTGACATTCCATTTTTTAAGTTACGACTGACGTCGCTCGCTGCATCCATATTTTTTCGAATTCCAACTTTATGCCCGATACCGTTCCCCTGAAGTCTTCGTTATCGTAACTTTGGTGTTTGTCGATTATTTCGAATATTTCTAATAATTTTATCAGCTTTATGTATTGTAGCAAATATTAAATGTCTCTATAAATTTTTTATCCGTAATTATTATTATTTATTAAATAATAATAAATAACCGCAAATATTATATGTGGTTGAAGGAATGCGACAATCTTGAGATATACAACCTAACACATATGAGCTGAATAAAGTTTCCTGGAATAATTAAATAATGTCGAAATGTAATTAGAATGAAATATTGATAACTTTAAAATACTTATATAATTGGAATAAGCAATGTGCGATTTTGATGAAGATTAGTGTAAATCCATGATCGCATTTGAATAGTATATTTGATCAAAAATTTCAATTTGTTTATAAACATAAGAAAGCATAAAGTACCATTTGCAAACGGGAGCGAACGCGTGATATCAGGAAAAAACAACGATTCGCAATATTTGACTTGAACATATGGCTGGAAATATTGATAACGTTCACGATAAAATGTCCAACAAGAACTGTGATTGGTGCAGTATTCGATACAAATGCAATAACCGTTGCAGATAATCGAATTGCACGCAGTTGTGTTATCGCAAGGTATACTACAACATTATTCCGGTAAAGTGCAAATCGTTACACGATCTATACACGTGATATGTGTTTAGAATTATCACCATAAAAAAAAATTTATGGAATAGATATAAGTACACGATATTAAATTAATAATTCTTCCAGCGAGAGACGAGATAAGCTTTATTGTCATTCCATTTTAATTTATGAAATACAATTAATAGCTAACAAATACGCAAAATTCTGAAATTTTATAATGAAATGTTTTATATTAGTTTCAGTCTTATTTTTTCAGTATTGTTTTTTTATTTTTTTAAATAATGAAGTTTTAATATTAGAATAAAATTAATAATGAATAAATATTACTAAATAAATAATGATAAAAATAAATTTTAAGTCTGTTTTTTTTTTAATTTTAAACGATAATTTACATATGATTGAATATACATTGCATGTTTAACATTTGTGAGAAATTTTATTATAGTCTTACAAACTTTTGCATCTTAGTTTAGTAATACTTATATAAAAACATATAATATGTTTTCTAATTTTTTAATTATAGTATAAAAAAAATTTTATTTACCACTATATTTAAATTACAAAATTATATTTGTACTAATAATTTCTTGTAGCTTTTTTCACATAAAATGTCACATAAATTTTAAAATGAACTTATTGAAAATGTTTGACTTTTCAAATTTCTTTAAAAATCTTGTATTATACTCCATATTATATTTTTATACTGTTTACCATATATGATTACAAATCAAACATAAATCAAGATTCAATATCATTCTACGAGAAAGGCAACTAAAATATAAATCGTCGATACATATTGAGTGACAACAAGTTGAAGAGCTTGTATCTGCGATTAAATTAGCTCCGTCGTCACGTTATCTTGGCGACATGTTTTATCACAATCAAATATTGATGTGCACTTCGAACGTCGTCGAGGAAAGACTAAGAATATTTATTATCTCTCCCTATAATCACAACCATAAATCATAGCATAGAGAGTTTTCCATATCGTTGCATTCCTCCAATTTTGTTGCGTGTCGAGAAAACGCCTATATTCATGATAGACGTTTCCCTGCATGCAATCATAATACATTTGCGATAGACTATTATTCACGGCGACTAAACCGATATCATGAAAGAAAGATATGTGAAGGAGCATATTTGTTTGAAATATTTTCAAATTTATTTATACATTTTTTAAGTTGAAAAATTAGATTTTTAACTTATTTAGTTTTTATGTCAATTGTATACTGTCTTCTTGTTTAGTTTCATGTGTTTAGTTTTATGTTTTTTGTCAGTTTAAATTCTCTCTTCAAAGAAAATAAAATAATTATTGAAATAAAAGTTTAGTTGCGAATAAGTTCCTAAGAAGAATTTAGTAATGCCTATGATCAGCTTCTGCTTCGCTCGACCTCCCGTAAGAGATAGCGCGTGCGAGATATTCGTTTCATGAACTGCAACGATGATGAAGTCGCTTGCAGACCAACCGTGCGGATAGTCTCGCGAGGGAAAACGACGAGAGAAAGAAACGTTGCAAGAGTGATGGAGAGGATGTATGTTCGCGTAATCGCGTGTATATGGCCGCGCACGAGCGTATGTATCGGGTGATCTGAGATCCATAGCATTCCTCTACAACAAAGACAGTGAATTATATGGCAAAATATTTTAACATACAATTTATTAAATATTTAAATTAGAATACTTTTTTGTACACACTTTTAATTAAGATTGATTAAATAACGCGCAAGATACATCAATACAAAAAACACATCATTCCCTTATTTCAAAAGTGACACAATTTCAAAAACTAAGTTTTCAGAAAAGGAAAAGGACTATGTTTTAATTTTACTGAAAATTAATATTCATCAAGTAATATCGACAAGAAGAATATATTCAATCCTAATATGATCAAATGATCACTTTTGCCATTTTTGTTTCATAACTTTTAAAAAGTCACCCCCTTTGAGTTGTGACAATTTTGATTGATAGTGTTTACTTATTCATAATAGTAACTAAAAAAATATTTTTTTTTTAAGTTGTGTCACTTTTAAGAGAATGAATAATATAATAGTATTAGTAATAAAAAATATAATTTAAATCGGACTCTCAAACTTTAAAATTAAAAAATAATAATATGTTTCATAAGATTTCGGAATAAAACTGCACATCTATCAAATTGAAGTATTTTACATGAACTAATACCTATGCACATCTATTGCCGCGCTGGCTCTCATTAATTTTATTGTTATTTAATATTAATAATACTATTTATTTTATTTCTCAACAAATAAAAACAAAATCAATAAAAAATGAAAAATCTTTCCATAGTGCATATGAAATCGTTTGAATACCTTACGTAATATTTTACGTAACAGATGACATAAAAAATTAATATGTGCATACGTGCATTATTTAAAACATACCGTCAGTTTGATCACCCTATACATACGACGTGCTTTATCCAGTGGATATACGGCGAGCAACCGGCGATAAGGCGCGGCTAAACCCGCCCAATCAGCTATGTTTCACGGTACTCGCGACATTACCACTTTATATCGCCTATCGTTCTCCATATATATTTGCCCGTTCCACGTGCGTGCGCGCCGTCGCCGTTTATATATATTCGTGCACACGACATATCCCCGCGGTCGTGTGGGTGCGCACACTTTCGCCTGGAATACGAGCACGAGTGTGTAAAACGTAAACATCGGGGGGACCGATATCGACATGGCACGACGTGCCCCTGCTTTATGGTATCGCTGATTCCATTTCGAGAGGTCAATCTTTACGAGTTGCCCCGTCAGGAATTTTATCCTCGCCATGGTGTCCCGCAAGGATTGTTGTCGGCGAACGCGATCGTATTGTTACATGATGGATTTCACCACGACGATAGTTGCAAGCATACGAGAAAATAATGCAAACTATAAAGTGGATGTGGCAGTCGGTGAAGCGGTTGAGTTTGGCATGGCACATATCAAACTACATGGATACAACTTCCACAGATAATATATAACTCTATACATAAACATTGACGTATTATTTTCTTCAAAATAAAATATATAATTAAATTTTTTATTTATATTACAATGTTAATTTATATCAAGATATAATTATAAAAGAATATTGTTAATAGTAATATATTTCTATTTATGTAATTGTGCTTTATACAGTTGTCATAATCTTTTAAAGATAGAGCGAGTTAATCACCCTGGGTGTGGCTCACATGCAATAGTTTAAATTATCAAATTAACAGTCAATGAAGCAATAAATAACCATGGCCTTACAAAGGGTATAATATAACTTCTAAACGTTTCTATTTCACTAAATTTTCCTTGTAATTGCGATAAATCTTATTTGACGTTCCTAGTTAACATCGATACGATGATGATCGAAATTGAATCAGCATTGATTTGATGTTAATAGATTGATTATTTCTGGCTGGGATGTCGCAAACCGTCAATTTTATTAATGTAACTTTTTCATAACTCCCACTCCTTTTACTATCTCCACTACCCTATTAACAGTTAATCGTGAAAGACGTTGGTGGTGCCCGGTATGTTGAAATCGCGCGCATGGTGAGAATGAGTGCCACATGTGGCAGGGACAATTGTAAAATGGCGAATATTGCCTAATCCAACACGTTCCCGATTATACGCCGGTTGCACGCCTATGCAATAGCAACGAGCCCCGTGTAGGCGATCTCGGCTAGACACCGCTTGGTTAGATACCTCTCGCGTTGAGTCAGCGATTCCTGACATAATAGCGATCCTCGTCGTCGCGCGGCGACTAGTCCTACCGTGCCCATCAATTCCAGTAGCACCGTTAGGTCGCTGCTATACGGTAGCAACGACAGGATTTACGTAGCCGTGACACAACATAGAGAACACACTCCGGCGTCATGTATCAAATAAAACTGGCACAAAGCCAGGTCACAACCCATCTGAATTCCAAAGTTTAGACTGCTACCAAGTTTGCTACCCTATGTTGTCATCGAAATTGCATCCTTATTGCTTACAGTTTTGAATCAATTTGAAATTAGACAAAAATCAAAGTAGGTATAAATTATAACTAATTGTTTAAAAAATATTTTTTGTATTTCTGTCTGCCTTTATCAAAAGATCTAACTTTTCAAATAATTATTGGAAGATATAATTTAATATTTTTTTCTAAAAAAGTTTGAAATTTGTCAGAATCAAAATAATATTATTATTTGAAGAAGAAAACTTTATTATTTGGATTCTTCACGTCTGCAAATATGCATATTTAATAAATGACTTATAGCGATCGACAAGGTAAAGTAATTAGGTAATAGTCATATCGATATGCAGTGCACGAAGAGATCACAGAACACTTTATGGATATGATCGCTATTCGCCCTGTAGCTATTTATGCACGTTCATACAGGTTGATTTTAAATTTATATAATACTGTTAAACACTGGTATCATTTTATACTGCAATTTTATTTCAATAATTTTATACTTACTTTATACGTACTTTTTATTATATTTTGTTTGTATTACTTGATATATATTTGATAGCAATATATGATCATCGTTAACATTATACGACAATATCTAGTTTTAATCTACTTTAAAATTTTATTGGTGTGATTGGACTTTTGTAATAATATTTATATACTATTTAAATCATGAAACGTTAAATTACACTACTACAACATTTTAATTGCAGTAATATAGTAAATCTCAATATCTTTAATTAACGATAATAATTTCAAAAAAATCACAAAAAAGTTACAAGAACAGTTTTCAAAATATAAAATTAATAATATAATATTAAAAGCTTTCTTCATTTTGCTGAAAAAAGTACAATTAACAGTATTGCACTTTCTGACGGAACATTTTAATTGTTATTTACCAATTGAAATGAAATTCTTCGATCTCGTAGGATGGCAAAGAATGCCTTCGTGTTTTATATCTAATACGCGATGCAGTAAGCGCGCAAGTTACTGCTGATTAGAAATGCATTCGCCCAACTGGTTCCTCTGTGGTTCGCTGGCATGCACAATACCGAGTGCAACAACGATCGTGAATGCTAGAGCCAAGTTGGCGGACCATCCGGCATTCGTGCAATTCGCAGCGTGGGAATGCAATCGAGAGTTAGAAATGCCGATGTACTGCGACGATATCGACGTTCGTTGCAACCTGATAATCTACACTGGTGGTTCTTCCAGATGTAAAGGTCAATTGAACGATATATGGCATTTAGTAAGTAATCGGTCCAACGAACCTTCTTTGAAAATGACATTGTGAGAACATTGCACAATCCGCAACAAAATCTACTACCGTAAATAATTTTGTGTTAAACTTACTGTACAATTTGAACAAAATCAATTTTTTAGAAGGTATAAATTTTTTTGCAAACAGTTCTTTTTTAAATATATTGTTTATTTATTTTAATTTATATGCGTATATATGTATTTTAATTTTTTTAAAAATAATGTCTACTAAAAAACTAAGCTATTTTTATTGAAAAATCTCTCGAAATTTTGAGAAAGCACTTCTTGAAGCCGCGATCGAATTTTAAACGTACTGTATCCTGAGACCAACGCGGAAAGATAATAATCTACAAAGTTCGACTTCTTGGTATCCTCACACCTTCGATGTTCAAAAAGAACCCTGCGGTGCCTTAAAAGAGAAGGTAGGAAAGAAGGGCCTTGTGCAGAGTTCCCGCGCGATTTATCCGCGCTCTCTTTACGAAATTCTCAGGGATAAGAGCTACGGGGTACCAAGATACATACCGCACGCGCAGACGGGTGAAACGTAATGATGCAGCCAATCTGCGAATGCATACGTGCGTGCCATGAGTACGAGCGTGCATGCGTGCGAGCGTACATGCGTGCGTGCACGGCGAAGAACCATACGCACCGCGGGCGCAGATAAGGACAGAAATGGCGGCAATTACCGTAGCGGACCGATGGCACGAGAGAGACGGCCATATTCATCATCCGAGGTCATTTGAATACCGCGGTGCCGAGAGGAGAACAAGACGAGACGATAAGAGAGGACGGACGGGAGAAAGAAGAGAAGGAGGCGGGAGAGAAGATCGTAGGCTTCGCGGCGAATAGGAAGACATGAGAAAGAGTGATGTGGTGGGAGAAGGAAGATTCCTTGTCCAGCATGAAATCAACATTGAAGGAAAAGAGAGAAGCTATGCATCAGTCCGGCGGGGGCGAAGGAGGGAAGGAGGAGGGGAGAAACCGGTTACAGAAGAAGTAAACACGCGAAGGTGATGTTACCCTCCGTTCCTCTCTTCGTCACTACAAAGTGCCGAGAGTCTTCGAGGATCTAGAGTGTGACGTTCCTGAAAAGTCAGCTGCTACGGCGAAGAAGAACATGGCGGACGCGACATGGCACGCGCGATCTAAATTCTTTTCGGACGAATACACGTCTCAGGATTGTCCACCTGTCTCGATATTAAGCCGAAGCTTAAAAAAAAAGAAACATTAGAATCAGGAATCAAATTAATGATAGATTAATATTTATAAATTTTTGTTTTCATAAATTCTTTTGACGAATAGCTATATAAAGAATCATTTATCTCTTGCATATCTCTTTGTTTATTGCCACGAGTAATTATTTATTTATTGTATATATAATTTATTAGTAGATTTATCCAAATTATTTAATTTATTATGTTAAATTGTATAAACGTGAGATTTGTTTTATTTAAATCGCTATCTTCAAAGAATAATAATCTTTAAAAAATAACAATAATCGTTGTTATTGCCAAGTCTAAAAAATTGAAAATTTTGGATGTTTATAATCGTGAAATGTCTTAATTTGCTGTAAACTTTCTTCGAGTCTAACACGTTCCGCATCTGCGAATAATTGATTTATGAAAAAAAACCGCCATGAAATTACAATTCCGTTGGTAATTAATTGCTAACTTGTCGACAGTATCGAACCAAAAGTTAAGGTTTCTCGGTTGAACGGGATAAATGTGCGGACATATTGATGATTGCATCGCGATTTTTGCTGAGGCTAATATCCAAAAAATTTCGAAGATCGGCTCGTTTTTTCGATGTATTCGATTGAAAGTAGCTTCCTCGCTGATTTTAAAACTGCGCGGGCTTCGAGGCAAAAAGTCGCTCCCCATGATGCCGTATCGTATGTCTGAGTATGTGTTAAGAAATTGACCTGATGTCGCAAAAAAGATTGATAGTGAGGAAGCGGTTTTGTGAATCGATTTCAAAAAAGCTAAACGTTAAAAATAGTTCTTTTATTAAATTTTTTTTATTTCTTTCAGATACATTGGCGTTAACAACTTTTAATTTTATGTTAAAAATTTCATTAAAAATTTATTTATTCTTTTTCAATATTAGTTGATGAAAGTTTGCGGAAGAAATAATACTTAATATTTTTTTAAGATGGTAGTAGGCACATATAAATATATGATGTACGTTCTTATATCAGTTTTTTTTAGAAGTGTAATTCTAACATGTTCCATATCGCGTGTTTGCATCTACCTATGAACTTTTCATTTTGATCATCTAGTATTTTGAATATAAACTCGTCTTCGTATAATGTACACAGAAAAGATGATTTTACAAATTTAGCTAAATAAAGTATTTACAAATTTAGCTAAATATAGATCTGAAAATAATTTGGATCATCAAAATAATTACGTAGAACGTTCAATCTAATTATCACAATGTTATTTTTCGCAACATTGATCACATCATGTTTGATATTCTCATGCAATTATTTTGATGGTCAACAAAATTATTTTCAGATTTTTATCTAATTAAATTTTTAGATACTTTAGCAAAATAATTTTTTCCGTATACATCAATAATACATACAATCTAACAAGATAAGCACAAAAGCAATACTACACAGAACGTGTTATTTTTTTATTAAATTTTTTAACCATTGACTTGAAAAAGTCATTAAACAAAATGAATATATAACCTGCACAAATTTCATCACTGAAATCTCACGAACGTTCCCGACGAATTTTATTGAAAGAATTTTCATACTTATATTAATTGTTAGGAAACGGCTTTAGTTTTGAGAGGCTGACATCAAAGCAAAAATACATTTTATTTGATAGTGTCTTACATTTCTCTTTAAATTATTTTAATTTTGTGATATTTTAAAATATATCACTGTTGATTTCTCAATAGTTGTAAAATAGCTATCGGTAAAACAAGATTAAAATGATTTAAAGAGAAATGTAAGACACTATCATATAGCTCAATCGAATTTCAGCAAAGTTTTAATTCCGTACAGTAACATTGCTAAAGTTTCTCATACGGAATATTAATTTTCTTGAGTGAAAAATGTAATCTTTGATGTAAAAGGTGCAATAATATTTTTAATCGTGCTACCGACATTTGTAATGAACGTGTTTAATATCAATTAAGTGTTTACTGATCCTAGCTTGCCGTCGATTTATTACAGTAGTGCGGTACGATCTCGATACGGAAATGCCTTCCAATCTCTTTTATAAATAGAGTCTCTTAACAAATATGTTGGTTATAAAGAAACCGCAGTAATATTTATTCTCGAGGTTCTCGATCCAGCTCGATCCAGCTAATGGTAGTTGGAATATCCTACTCGATAGAGGAAATATAAGAGCGTCTTCCAGATGTCTTCGTCCTTATAACAACATGCTTTGTAAAGAGAAGCGATATGTTTAATATTTTTTTTTCACAAATATTGTTCATTCGTATAGTAATATATAGGACATGGCGGAAAAAATGATTAAAAAGATCTCATTAAATTTTTTATTATTAATTATTTTATCAACTATTAGAAGACACCTTAGACTACATTTTTCTTATCTTTTTCTTTCGCGAAAAAAATATAATGGATATGTATATTTTAAAAATATTATTTTTTGTAGATATGTGCTGTATATATTGTATTTGAATGTCAAAGAAATTAAATATTAATAATTTAGACTGTATTAAAATTTTAATTTAAGATAATTATATCTTAAGATAACTTTATAATCCTAAAAAATTTTTGAATTTGGGATTCTTTATGACTGTTTTATTTCTCTGTGATGAAAATACTTCAATAAAATATATTATATATAATAATGCCAGGTAAAGAAACTTTTTTTGAAAATAGAAATTCCTTTGATAATGCGGTATCTTTACGGTGATATTATATATACGATTAATGTTTCTACTTTTAATAGGTTTGTATTCATAATCTTTTAGATAGATAAAAAATATTTACTGACGGCAACAACATATACAAGAGATTATCTCTGCGATTACCTCACGCAGAGAAACTACTGTCATCTTTTTCAATTTTAATTTTTAGGAGACGAGTGGATCTATTTCTCAAATCAGATTTCTTTAAGTAAGTTTTATTATAATGTATTGTATTCCTTGCCTTAAAACATGACACTATTTCAGTAGCGAAATTCTGTAACTCGTTATGCAATCGTTACGTGCTCATAACGACAATTGCGCAGATATTTTATTACAGCAAAAAAAGCTGTGTAACTATCGTTACAAACACATAGCAAGTACAGAATACAGGCTCAGAGTCACTATAGTATCATCCGCAGTAATGCCAATATTTATAAAAATAAATTTTCTGAAGATTTATTGTAAGGGGTTTTTAGGTTCACTGAAATCTGAAAATTTAATATAAAAAATTCGAAATTTAAAATAGCAAATGAAATATGGCGGATTGATAATCGAAAAAATAATTTTTCATAAAATTAACTATTTTTTAAGTCAAAAAATAATAAATCGAAAAATATATATAAAGAACTTTAAGAATTAAATGAAACATATACATTACAATACACAAGTAATGAAACGTGAGTAAGGCTTATCAGTATAAAGACGAGGCATAAAATTGTATTTGCGAGTATATATAATTATTGGTTGTCATCTAATTATAATATTAGAAGAATTGTAATATTAATCCGATAGAACAAGTATTAACAATAATGAGTCAAGTATAAAAATTACAATATGAAGAACAGTGCTATTTATGGTGGCGCTCCCATTCTATAAAGGTTAATATACAAATCCTATAACATTAAATAAATAATTTTAACTAATTACTATTAATGAATTTTCACACAGAGATAGATTTCCCAAATAATTTCGATCCAGTACGTATCCTACAAATTCTTTAAATATTTTTTCTTAAGTGTTTGTACTTTAATCTCATTTTTTCATGTTGTGACTAAATTAAATGCAAAAACATAATAATATACAAACATAAATTTTGTCTGATATTTGATGATATTTTGGTGTGTGTGTGTGTGTGTGTTCTACAGAAAAGTATATGTCATATCAGAGTACAATTAGAATACAGTATGTGTATCTGCAACACTGTCGTTTGTTATCGCGTTAGTATTTACCTTTAATGCAATAAGATGTTGCTCCATAAATTTCTTATTTTTTGTCTGGCCTAAAAGAGCGATATGGTACGAGTTCAGGTTCTAAACTTGATGCACAGGGAAATTTTTTTCGAGCCCTGAGGTAGCGGCGCCATTGCTCTCTGAACCGGTATTCTCTTCTGGGCAGTATTTTAGTCGCTCTATGCCTATGGTGTACTCAGCGCCTAAGTCCCATGAGGGGAGTTACCTGCATCAGCGACGAGAGAGCCGCGGTGCGAGATGCCTCGAGGGCACTTTTGCCACTCTTCGTGTTCTCGTGCCACGCTCTTGTGGTTCAACAATGGATCAGCATGAGAGATACCACAGACTCCATAAGGACGCAGATATAAGCTCTATCTGCCGTTCTCGTGAAACAAAGCACCCAATTGATACACTCATTAATCCGTCTCATCGTACTTAAATATAAGATTTTGCGGATTCTTTATTAATGTTATAGAATTAAAAAAATAGACTATTATGTATCATTAAATGAATATCTTTGACACAATCATATCTTTTTTTTCCACAAAATTTTGACAAAAGTTGCCATAATTTATTAATATATATAAGATTATATTATTTAGAAACTTACAAATATAAAATTAAATTTTTTAAATATTATTTAAGTTTAACGAAAAAAATACAATTTTTTTATTTATTTACTTGAAGTTTAATTCATTGAAAGCGTTTAATTTCTATTTCTATAAATTTTATTTATGAAAAAGAAACTAATTCTAAAACGTTGAAAGATTTTAACTTGAGCTTATCCATTTTTATTTAAAAAAAATGTGTTTTCACTTGAAATTTAATAACCTGTCTTATTAGATATTATATAATTACATAATTTGTATAGAATTATTAATTTTACGTAAAATTGAGAAAAAGATTAAAAGATGAGCAATATACAACAATATACATATTTATCGTAAAATGTAATAATTATAATTTTGAGATGATTCTTAAATTTTAGTTTACCATTTGAGTCTTATTTTATATGATATCAAAAAACAATTCGTAATTCCTTTCAATCAATTACTATTTCTTCAAAATACTATAGAGAAGCAATCATGTGGCTTTTATCAGATTTTCGTACACAATAACACGAAATTCTTCACGATTGTAACAGAAATGCGAAGAGATTCAACGTTCCTTTGCAGAATTTCATAGAATAGAACGGGCTGTGAATGAAATTGTCATAAATCGGGACATAAGAATTTCTTTTCTAATAGATAATAAAGCTGTCTTTATCTTTTGCAGCATCTAACTTTTTTAATATCGAAATTTTAAATTATTGTTAGAACAGTCATATCTTTGTACAAGAGTATAGTTAATTGATACTAACAATAAACAATAGCTCAAGAATAACGAAATCATTTGAGAAGAATAACAACATTCATCGAATTAAGACTGTCACCATCATCACTTTTTATTGTTAGAATTAGAGGAAAGTGGAGGTACTGCAAGCATCTAAGAAAAATTTATTGCCCTGGAATGATTTTCCAAATTTAAAGCGATATAAGTATGGAAATAGAAACTATAAACATTCTTCTATAATACTATTATGTGTCCTCATATCGAAACAGATTTTCATTCAATAAGATTGTATTTAACCAAAAAGAAAAAACGGAAAAGCGAAAAAATTTCTCGCGCGTCGGTAATTATGCACAAAATAAAAGTCATAAAAAAATAATAAATTGTGGAATTGACAAAGAAATCAGAAAATATATGCATTATATTGCAATATAAATATATATTAAATATATATTTTAAATATATATTGTATTAGGTGTTGGAATTAATTCGCGTTTTTTAATGAAAGAATGTTATTTATTTCACATGAGCATTAAAAAATACATTAATGAAAGTACTTCCCATCACTTGTAAAACGCTACGAATTAATTCCAACACCTAATATATATTAAGAAAAAATACAAAACTAATTTAATAATAATGCACATAGCACTTTGGCAAAATGAAATGACAAAATAAAATAGTAATGCCAAGAAGAAATGAAAAAATTAGTGCTAGTCATACAGTAAAGGGAAAATGGATAATTGTACGCATTTCAAAATGCTTACGCACAGTTGCTCGTCGCGACCTGACTCGATATGAATATGATTACTTCAACAATTCCTAACCAAACTTAATAAATAACAGCTCAAAAGATGCAACTGTGCGTAATAACTGCAACTTTAAACAAATTAAAAATATGGACTTATCACCTTATTTTCTGAATGTTAAAATAACAAGAAAAGATGTGATTTCACTTTTTTATATTCCTCTGGCTAGCAATGTATTTATGTAATATCTTTTGTAGTTATATCTTAAAAGAACGACCTCCTGTGTAAAAATTCACCATAGTGATGTCTTCTATTAGAAAAGTATTAAACCAGGATGCACACAATTAATCGCTGTGCATAATTCCCCGATTTTCCCCTAATAATAGTAAATTTTTGAAATTTTTACAAAATTGAAAACGTTTCTTTATATTCCCAAGTATGTTATTGTTACTTTTTACAAGTATTATAAAAATATCGTAATAAAATTATGTAATCGAAATTTTTCAAGCAACATAAAATCTAAAATTGTGACATAAGATGTCTTTAAGTTATCTTTTAGACGCAAAAAACTTATGATCCGATTTTTAATATTTTTTGTCATCTTGGTTTATACATTTCCACAATATTTTTTTTCACACACACACACATACACACACACACATATATATATATATAGAGCAATATTTTATTTTTTTGTCAGTTTCTTTTACTATACATTATATCACGCTCGATTTTTGTGACGTATGAAGAAGCACGTATATTTAATCAGTCGGGTAAAGTTTCAACAGAAATCCCGCGTCGTTAAACAGGGGACAAAGTAATTCCTCGAAACAGTTCCGTAAGAAAAGTATGCGAGAAATACTCAGGTATAAACGAAAGAATGATCACGAAGTGGAGAGCAAGACAAAAATGGATGATAACGAGAATATGTAAACGAGGAAAGCAAGTAGCTATACTTAAGTCCTATTGACTTTAAAAGCACATATGATCGCCCTTGCTCCATTTTACTACAAATTTGTATTGGTAAATATTGATAAAAATTATATCAAGTACCAAGCATGAAAATTGGATATTTAAATATTATATGATTACGTGTATTTCTATAAAATCGAATAAAAATAATGTGATAAATTGCGTTTGAAAATAAAACTTTTACATAGAGAAGCAAAATGGAAAATAAATAAATATTTGATTATTTTTCTATCGTTATTATGAATAACATAGAAGCTTAAGTTATATTTCATTTTTAATTAATTTATATTAATGTCCTTTTATAATGCAAAACTAAAACATATTAAAGATGACACAAGACTGTCACGAAAATTTTAGAATTATATCTAATACTTCATCTCGACCTTTACAGTAAGGGATCACTACTATTTTAACGATACTTTAACTTTCGATACTTCTACACTTCTAAAGGAAGAATTCGGCTTTTCAGGTATCGGAATTTTAGCTATTGTTCATGAGTTGTTGCATAGTCTGGATCGTATGTCCATGAGAATAGTTTTTCTGTGGTCTGTCGGTACTAAACAATATCACGCGGATAGTCAACCACTTGAGCGAACAATAGACGGGAGTGGTGTCCTGCAGACATACGGCGCCGAGGGTGAATCGAGATGGAGAACCGCCCTACGTTACAAAGCTATCGAAAGAGCATGGTCAGGCACCTGCTGACTAGCATCCCTTGTGAAATCTATAAGGATAGGGTATTCTTGTCATGTCCAGGTTACGCAGGTCATGTTTATTTGAAATTAAATTAACTCAATTGTATGTGTGAGTTAGGGGCACATCATTTATTTTATATAAAAAATGTTAAAAGATACAATAAAGAATGTAGTATTGCATTAAAGATTATTAGTTGAAATTATTTTGATTACAAGCATATATTTTTATGTTATTTTTATACTTTTAATAGTAATTTATAATATTATATAAAATGTTAATAAAATATTAAATACATTATAATTAAAAAGACATTATATAACGGAATATAGTTTTATATATATATAAATATTTATTTTAACGGTATGAGAATGAAGGATCTTGAGTTTGAATTCTAATCAGTTTCGTTGTTGTTGAACATTTATAGAAATATTTACAGAAAAATGCTCTCAGTACATATAAGGAACTGATAGGACTAAGAAGTATAGAAATGTAAGATATTTAAGAAACTGATATATATATATATACTAGCTTGATCAAAAAGTTTCTGGAATTCATTCAGAAAATTCAAAATACAAGTTTATTCATCAAAAGTGATATTGTCCTCTTCAAAGTACTCTCCAGCGACTGCAACGTATTTATGCCAGCGCTTGATCCAGCTCTCGAAACATTTCTGGAACTCTTATTATTGGTATAGCCATTAGAGCCGTCTTCGATTTTTCCATTACCTCCTTTCGGCTGTTAAAACGCGTTCCCCGCAGGTTTTTTGACTCGATCGAACAGAAAAAAATCGCAAGGAGCCATATCGGGTGAATTCGATGGTTGTTGGATGATATTCGTTGTTGCAAACTCGTTGTTGCAAATTCAACTCCATTTTTAAAACTGTAAAAAATCGAAAACACGCGCAGAAGTAGATGTACTCAAGACGGCGTAATTTTTACAAATGTCAAGCTATGGCGATAAAATTTGATGGAAATGTCAATGATAGATGTGGCAACCTAGCCAAAAAAAAGAATTCAAATCAGCTGACTCAGAGCATCACCTGGTGATCTCTTCCGGAAACTTTTTGATCAAGCTGGTATTTAGGAAACTGATAACCTTCGGAAATATCTGATTAAAATATCACATACTCATCAATCATAAATTTCCAAAAACTATCTACTAATATTATGTTATCTGATGGCATATTTTTATATTTCTCAGGCTTATCAGTTTTTTAAATATCTTGTATTTCTGTACCTCTTAATCCTATCAGTTCCTTATATGTATTGCCTGACAGCATTTTTCTGTAAGTGTTTCTAAAAATATGTTGATATAACGAAACTGATTAGAATTCAAACTCAAGATCCTTCATTCTCATATCGTTAAAATAAATATTTAGCGCCTCATGACTATTCTTGACTACTCTACTTTGTTATATACTCCGATTTGCCTACAATTCACATAATATAACTTACAATTCACATAACTATCAATTGTAGACCTCGGAGAGCTATATTAATTCCTTAGTATAGCATTAATTTTAACTTTTTTGTAACTTTTCATCAAGCAATCGATAATATAAATATTTGAAAGTTACTAATCTTACTTTTTACACATTATTTTGCAAACTCTAAAATATATTTTGAATTATGTATTAAATAATTTATTGAACATAATTGTTAGCCTTTTTTTAGCTATAAAGTGAATTAAAAAATCAAATGAATACATTGCACGTTTGCTCTTTCGCGGAATATCTCTCGACAAGAACATATTTACGAGAAAATAAGCATGCACATCGTGAAAAGGGCAAACGGTCGTCGTACTCTTCGTGTTACTGTAATTTTTGAGATGCAACGACGAGAGTTCCTTCCTTGAAGCAACTCCACGGGAATGGATTCTTCTTAGAAACCGAGCACGATGTATTTTCACGCCTGTCTAACATGGCTTTTACGTAACTCGATTACAGATTCTTACCAGTCCTCCTCTCGTATATTCGATTAGATAAACATTGTAACTATGATGTACTACTTATAAATTATTTTTATCCTAATTATTACTTCAAATGTTCGATATCATATAAAAGTAATGGGAATTAACTCTACATTGTGTTTATTTTTTTAAATAATATTCTTTGTTTCTCCATATTGTTAGAAATAATGATAAAGAGTAGCTTATTTTACGTGCGCTATTAATTAGAAACATATATAATAAATTATCGCTCAAAAAAAAAATTTGCAGATTATAATTTTCACAAAGATAATATTATCCATCTTTAATACCTGAGAATATAGATTCTATAGTATTTTTTTTAAATGTGAAATGATTAAGGTGCGAAAACATCTTATCATCTTCTATCCCTATTTTTTATAGGTCCATTTGATTAATTTAATATAACTCGAAACTTTTTTGGCACCACTTTTGGCATCATCATCATCAAATTAAACACTTCCTTCGTCGGAACAGCATTCTCTCCGAGGGTGCATCTGTACCCTCGACCTTTCCATCCCCGCGGCATCTTCAAACTCTCTTATATTCTCTTCGCGAGCAGAACATATGCTTTTCTTTTTTTTGATCCAGATGCATCACACGCAACCCCTCAGTGTGAACTCCGATAGATCTCATGCGCGGTATCGCCTGAACGTACGAATGTATCCTACACCTACTACTGCAAGTCAGAACTGTCAGGAGTTTAGCGACTCTGTATATGTGTATTTATACGTAGTGTATACCTGTGTATTGTACCTGACTAGAAGAGCAAAGTAGGGGAACTGAACGTTCTACGAGGTAAAACGGAGGAGGTGCGAGAAGGAGGTTGGTGGGAAGCTGGATGCAGGCGAAGGTGTGCGAGGCGGGGAAGTTAAGAGCTGTCTTCTGCTTTGCGGCGTTTTAGAGAAGCGGCGTAGTGGGGAAAGAGGGCCAAAGAAGCTCGACAGCGGCAAAGGAGAAGGTGCTCGGCTCTGCCGTACCACTGCGCCGATGATGACGACGGTGGTGGTAATGGTGGTGGTGGTAGTAGTAGAAGGTGGAAAGGGAGAGAGAGAGAGAGAGAGGGAGAGAGAGAGAGAGAGAAACGGAGAAGACGAAGCGCAGGAGAGGCAAAGAGAGAGAGTCCTGCTCAGCGTGGACCTGTGCGTCGTTGCATGGCCGACCTGGAGACTCACTCTCCGCAAGGTGAGACGCGCGGACCAAAGAGGAGACCTCAAAGGATCGACAGGAATTCTCGTGAAAGCTGACTCTTCCTCTTTCGTATGCTCACGATTGCGCGCGCTCGTGTACTCCTTTGGTTTACCTCTGTCAATCTTTTCTATCTCGTGTTGACTCTAATTTCTCTCTTCTCTTCGTGTATCAAGATGTGAGTGTATCTATACTTTTTAATGTGCGGGATCTCTTGACTTTCCACAAAGTGCTCCAGATACGGATCCGCCATAGAAGTGAGACCAGATCATTTGTCGATGAAAACACATCTTGGACAAAATTACACGTGCTTGCTCATTTTTAAATTCATTGAAGCTTCGAATGAGGTACCTGTGAAATAAAAGTAAACTTAACTCTTAAACAAACTCGTCATTGGACAACTTCGTGGAAACGACGTCAAGACGTAAAGTGCAGAGTCGACAGAGTTGATAACGTATGCTCACATTAGAGCTTATCGAGCACATGAAACCGATCTCTCGTACAGCCACGATTTCATTTGCACATATCCGTCAAGAGAAGTCTGCTCGCGTTATATTAAGGTGCCTAACAACTGTACTTGTCAATTTCCTCGCGTTACGAAATCGATCGAACTTGCCATCAGTAGGATTTATAAATTAGTGTATATATATGTTTTGGAGCTATCCGCAAAATTACGTCACTCTTCGGAAGGTGAACAGTGTGTGTTTCCTCGTTAAATTCGAATAACGATAAATTCGAATGCTTGGTGCGCGTAAGTGTGTACACGTCGTTAACTCAGAAGACTGGTCTCGAAAGTAAACGTTGGAATTTTCTTTCGGAGTCTCCCGCCAAGACAATCACGTTCGTTTCGTCTTGGATTTATCTCGCAGGCTACATGAATATTAAGCTGAGGTGAGTGAGATACACTTTTTCGCTAAAAATATACGGAATCACGCTGTCAATATCATCTGCCATCTTTGCGCGCCAAATTGCAACAAGCGTGAAGTGTTTACTGCCATAAGGTTTTACTATGGCACTGACCATCGGTTTATATGTGACATCTTTCACATATGTCTGATATGCTTTGACAGTAAATGATAAGACATTTCAATGAGAAAATTTATATTCTTGGCATTTAATGTTAAAAATATAATTATATTCTTTTTCTTTTTTATCAAATTTTCTTATTAAACAAATAGAATATATACGCTTATGTTAGTGAATCGCATTCATCATTTCCCTCTAAATTTAAGAAAGTGCTATAAAAATATTAGTAAAATATTATGGAGTTGCCATTGGCTGATCTTTTTCTCACAAAAAATTCTAGTTGATTTCGAATGTTATTTCAATTTTCCCTGACAAATTTATTCGTTCCGCTAGCAAAGTTTTTTTCTTCATGCAGCTTTAACAATAAGTAAATAAATTTGAACCATTCATATTTCTCTCCAATTATACACAGTTTAATTTTACACAGTTCAATTCTTCTAGATATACAGTCTTTTCTTTGAACAAATAACCTTTTGCAAACTAATCATTTTTAAGTGTCACAAAGGAATAAGTGTTTCTTTTCAATATCCGTTTAAAAAGGTCAGTAAAATGAGAATATTAGAGACTAAAACATGCTCATTTTCACAAAAATTTTCAGATATATTATTTTCTCTTAATGAGTTACAAAAAGATGTTATGTAGTATTATTTTGACTACTTAAAATGACTTATAAAGTATGACATAAGATTTAATATCTATATATATATATATATATCTTATTGAAAAGTTATGCACTTTTTATTATTTTATTAATATTAATTATATATTTATAATTATAAAATATTTTTAATGTCCATTTTATTTGTTTATTTAATGTTGGACAAATATGTATTGTTGTTATATATCATCAAGTAGTTTATATATAAACATAAGTCCGTAAAAAGTAAAGTATTCTTGTATTTCGTATATATTATCTTCCGCAGTCCAAAAATTAGATAATTGCAGTGAATTCTATTTTCATATATTTAATTATTAAATATATAATATCTATAAAGCTATAAAAATTAATTTAAACTATCTGATCTAGTCTGGTATCTATACGATAGTCGATTCTTATATTTAAGATCATCTACAATTAAAATGTCATAAACTAATTACAGAATATTTGTATTTTAAGATTGCTTAAGACAGTCTTGAAATAAAAACCGGTTATGAATACCGATCCTAAATTTGTATTATATATATTTAATAAATAAATTCAATTAAACTTTTGTTAATTTACTCTGTACGTTCGAAATTCTTACACATTACAGTTGAATGAATCTATCACACACATTGTGGGTTATATTGAAATTAATAGTTAATCATTAAATAAATTTACTGATATTTCCCGTGTCGATGATATCTAATAAGATAATCGGCTTCATCCTAAACCTACATTTTAAAAGCAAAAACTCTTAATCAGAAGTTCTTAATAGATGGTTATTGACAAACAAAATTTTTTAATTGCAACTCTAGTAAAACTCTCAAACGTATAACTGTTTGTAGATACACGACTAGGATCTTTCTCTTTCTTTATTTACAAATTTTAGTTAAATAATCAATATAATGTTACATGAAAAAAACTGTTAGTTAAAAAATCTATTAAAACTGCTAAAAATGTTAACCATAAAAATTATAATTTATACATGGCTTTAGAAATGAATATTAATTATTAATTTATTTATTAGATATTTTAAAATACATTATAATATATAAATACAAATAAACTATTGATATATAACTTATAATGCATGGAAAATTCTTTTATTATTTTATATAATCAATAATATTTATTATATAATAAAAAATGGCACCATTTCATATCGTATTTTCATATCGTATTTTTAAATGAAACTTAATTTCTACAAAGATAGAAAATTTATCATTTTTCCGATGATCTCTTCACTCGAGAACGTGATTCTCAATAGATGATTACTTACAATGAGAATTTCTTTTGAGAGCAATTCTAGTCAGACTCTTAAGTATATGTGGCCATTTGTAGATACGCGACTGGGATCTCTCTCTCTCTCTCTCTCTCTCTCTCTCTCTCTCTCTCTTCGCCACTTTTGAAAATGAAAGTTCACGCGGGGCCTGCGAGCACGAGGAGCATACGAGTCTGGAATTTCTTCCTCAGGGCCCTGTGGGACCTCCATGGCCTAACGTTCGCAGGATCGTTAGTATCCACTGGAGAGTTGAACGCTGGGGTAAGAAGCTGCGTTGGCGGCTGACGCCTGTTTGGAAAACATCGACTGCTGAGCATGTGACATCTGCTAGCGCGCACCATTAGGTGTCTTTCAAGTTTCTTGGTTAGTCTGCTTCCCTATCGCGAGAAGCTCTTTTTTTTCCCAATACACTTCCAGCTGATCGATATCAAATGTTACACTCATCTGATTTGGCAATGCATTTTTCATTATCATTTCAATCTTTGGGTAATTACTGAATCAGATATGTGAAAGAGTAGAGCGGGAAAAATTTATAGACAAAAAAAAAGCATAAAGATAAAGCATGAAAATGTTTTAACTATGTCAATCAATATTAATTAAATTTATTAATAGCATTTAACATATATAAAATTGTAACGAATTTATACAATTTTTTTCTTATTTTATCTATACACTTGTAGCTTATTTGTTAAAAATAACATGCATATTATTTGTACATACATTATTTTTAATTGTCCTAAAGTTAGATAAATCGTATAGAAACAATTTGATAATAGAAACAATAATTTTAAAATAATTAAATTTTATCATTTCTCTCAGATATATCTTTGAGCTAAATCAACAAATTTCTAATTTATTGATTAATGACGTTCGATTTTTAGTAATGTAATTAAAGGTGCTCTCGTATTTCTAATAATCTTTCTAATCGAACAAAAATGTGGGAATCTCAGCAATACACGCAACGTTTATTATAACAATGACGTTTCTAGTTCGCCACGTCACAGCGAGAACATATACCACTTTTGGGATGTTGTCTTATAGTTATACGTACATATGTATGTACTCGTTCAGCTCCGCAAGATCCGTTTAACGGTGACCTGTGCGACTCGCTCGAAAAATATTCTAGTTCTTCTAGTGAACCACCTACTTTAAAACAGAGAAAGCATTAATTCTTGAGAAAGACGCCTGACTGTTTTGGAAATAGGAAAAGAATCCCATCGGAATACTATCAATCTCATTAATATATACCCGAAAACTACTACGCATGAAATCATACAATTTCCCTTTAAGAAAAAGTTAGTCGAGATTAACGATAACTTTGATGTCTCCTAAATTAATGCTGAAAAGGCCTGATTGCATCATTGATTATGCACTGAACACAATGTAGTCAATATTTGAATTTCAATATCTTTGAGTCAATATCATTAGGGTTGTTAATACTCTCGAATATATATATGTATGTATACAATTTTATGAATGTTTTAAATCTATTGTTATTTATATGTTGAGGAATTAAAAGCAAATAATAATTACTTCAATATTTGAAATATTGATTTTTAATTATTAAGTATAAGCATATTCAAGCCTACAACGGTCAAAGCTAGATCTTCTTAATGCTTAAATAATTCACAGTAAATTATCTATTTCCTATCGTACATGCATATGCTATATTTTTGTATTGTAGTTATTCAAACTTCTTACATATACTGATTATTGCGAAGAATATTACTAAGGCCTCGATGGTCTAATGATTTAGAACGCTTGTACAGAATACAATAGATTCGGGTTCAAGTTCCGGCTAAGGTAATATTTTTCGCAATATTTATTTAAAATTTTCAGCACATTAACACCCTTATAATATGATACCGGATCGAAGATTGAGAATTTGCTTATCAATTTAATTTAACTTGATATTATTGCAGTAGAATTTAATTGCGTTTGATAAAGTTCGAAAAAATTTCGGCGCAGTTTGAATAACTACAAAAATATGGTATATATGTATGTACGATATATATGTATATACGATATATAAGATATAGATAATTCATTGTGAATTATTTAAGCATTGAGAAGATATCTAGCTTTGACCGTTATAGGCTTGAATATGCTTATACTTAGTATTTAATTTCATGTTGGTCTTAATAAAAATCTTATTACTGATTTTTTTAAATTTCAATGATGTAAATAAGTTGTTATATCTTCTGCATTTTACGTATATTACTTATGCGATCATCTAAACATACGTAACAAAAAAATCTTTTTGACTAACTATAAATTTATTAAAATAAAAGCAAGATAGTGAACAAATGTATTATTATGATTGCTATAATTATTTCAAGAGAAGAGAGTCCTCTGGTGCTCTGTAATTAGAATAATTACGACATTATATTTATCACATTGCTTCGTGTTCTATAACGGCACAAATTCATCGATTGGATGCAGGTGCATAAAACTTATGTAAGATCTTCGCGCCTTCTTGATGTTTTTCTATCGTTTTTTAATTGTCGTCGCAATTGAAAGATAATAACTGTCGGTAACAACAAATGCCATTTGTGAACTTCTCAAACGAAAACAATTCACGCCAGCGATAAATAATTTGCGCAATGTATGACTCTCGACCAACTTCCATCTACCGACTTCGTGCAATTTGTTATTCCGACCGGTTCGAACAAATGTCAACCATAGGTATAAAATATCGTACACGCGCAAACGCTGACCAATCCAGTTTAAATACTGCGACTTATCTCGCAATGACACGTGACACACTGTAATGAGTACCGAAGTATCTCCGGGCGATATAAATCTCATTTTATATGCCGATCAATTTGAGAACTCGGATCGATTCAATAGAGACAAACAGTTATATTATCTTAATACAAACTAACATAATTTTGTTAGTATCCATGATAAGGATTTTAATACAGTAAATACCAACTTAAAAATATGATTTTCTAGATACAGAAAATATGAAATAAATCTCCGGAGCTCTTTGTGTTATTCTCAAATACAAAGTCGAGAGCGTGACTTTTGGAGCATCCCTGTGGCGTCCTTGCAAACGGTCAACCGTGAATTCTTTCTTGAGAAAAATTCCGTGAAGGTCCGCATAGACCTTTATAACTCATCTTAGTTAGAGGGTATTGACGCCAGACTGTTTTTCTATATCGTCTATCCCACCTGCTTCAATGTAGCTCGAGAAAAAAATCACATAAACTAAGAAAGAGTATACACCAACAATTATACGAATACATGCAATCACGCACATATTCTCGATAAGATTTCAGAATAAAATTCCTAAAAATTATGATTTTATTATGTTATTAGATACGACTTTGATTTCAATTTTTTTTTAATTAAAAAAATGTTTTCCTTAAATATGTACAATTAATGTATATTTATATATCTCTACTAATGTACATTTATATATTATTTTCATATACATAATTCTACGAATTTATTGATAAACATCGTCTCCAAAGTAAATTATATAACTTAATAAATTTTTCTTAAACGTACTTCTTTAACGTACTATAACATTCTACAGGGTAATAATTCGCATTAATATTCGGACATCATGATACTTTAGAAATTATTACCTTCTAAATATAATTTTTGTTGGAATAAAAAATTTACGGCTTTTGTTTTAAATTGAAAAATTCATTATAGTTATTAAAAATATAAATTTTATTTCTATAATTACATTTATATGATACAGTTTCGAATATATTAAACTATAGAATTTTGCTTAATTCTGGTATCGCAAAAAAATATTCGGACATTTAACAAAATATAATAATATAAATATATATAAACAAAATGATAATAATTTTAATACTTTGTTGGATAACTTTTTTAACATGCTGCAAACGTTTAGGCATATTAGAAATAATTTTTGTTAAATAATCTGGTGTAATTCGTGTTTATTCCTCTTTTAATTGTAATTTTAGTCCTTTTGATTTTGTAGGCGTAATCCGAATGTTACGATCTAATAAATTCCATAAATTTTCTATGGGATTTAAATCTAGTGACTGTGATGGAGGATGTAATACTTTTGGTCAGTTGTATAATAAATATTCTTGCACTATTCGCGACTTATGTTTTGGATCATTATCTTGATAAAATGAAACTACCTCGTATATTCAAATTATTAGCACTTTTTATTAAATTGTCTTTTAGAATACTTAAATATTTATTTTTAACCAAAATTCCGTCAATGAAAACTAATTCACCCACTCCTTTACTTGAAAGACAACCCCAAATCATTAAACTTCCACCGTGTGTCATAGTTTGCTTCAAATTTTTCAGTTTGAATTCTTCGTTTGCTTTTCGCCATATCATTTTTCCATCAGATCCAAAAATGTTTAAAAATTTGCTCTCATCAGCGAATACTACATCATTCCATCATATTTGTTCTTTAGAAATAAATTCCTTGACGAAAATTAATCTTTTCTTTCGATTCGCTTCATTTATGAACGGCTTTTTACGAGCAACTCTTGTAACCACTTTCTTTTAATGTTCGACGAACTGTATCAGGATGTATCTTCTTGCTAGTCTCTATGTATAATTCTGAGGTCAATTTGGTAGCATTTAATCCAGGATTTACTTTTATTTTTCTAATAATTTTACGTTTATCCCGTGAGTCAAGTAATTTTTGATGTTCTTTCTGAAGCAATTGATTCAATGCGATCTTCACAAACATATCTTTTTACAATATCTGCTATACTCTTACTCAAATTTATTAATTTACCGATTTCTCGATATGATTTGCCTTTTTCATAATGAAAAATAACAAGTTGGCATTTATCAAATGGACTATTTTTGCCTTTACGCAAAATTCCCATTTTCACTGTTAACTTGTGTAATCTTGGAAATTAGGTTAATTCAATTCATAAAATAAGTCACATATCACATGTCATATTTTGTATAACTTGCTTTACGGTAAATAAGTAAGGAATAAACTAACTTGATTTCCGAGGGTCAGTAAATATAAAATATATTGAGTGTCTGAATATTTTTGCGATTCTAAAATTAAGGATTAACTTATTTAATATTTTTTACATTGAAAACTACATTAATTAAATAAAGAAAATTAATGTTTTTTACATCTATAATGAGCGTTTCCAATGATTAAAAAACCGTAAATTTCTTAATTCTATAAAAACGATATTTCAAAAATAATGGTTTCTCTATTATTATGATATCGGAATATTAATGTGTAATAGTCACTGTACATGAAAAGAGAAAAATTGAGATAAATAGCACTGGATAACCTATTTGGAAGAATTACAGATCCAATGAGATGATCTTCCTAATGCCTATCCCATCGTAATGATCAACATCAATTTACTAATTCTTGATTAAATTTTTTATTATAAAATGTGTATAGAAATTGAATCAGAACATTCAAAGTAGTTTGTAAACACTGAGGTAAATCTTTACGTTGTATAAGACATTAAAAGTCAATAAGTCAGTTATGATAAGAACATACAAAATTGTTATCTTAGAAATGGTTGAGTTTTCAGCCTATGTTCACTCAAGCTTTTTTACTCAGTTTGTGATATATATTATCTATCATGTAAATGATAAATTATTTTTTTTCACCTTATATAGAAAGTATAAATTATGCTTTCACGTTTAGATTACGTAAATAAATTGATAGGCATCATAATTTTTTTATTCTAATAATAAAACAAATTTTCTAATTTAAATGAACATGATTTTACATAACATTTGCAAACAATAATCTACAACATTTAACCAATAACGTAATTTTCTAGCTGTTTGTTGAAAACCACAGGTTTATATTTGCAGATATTGCTAATAACGCAATTAGTCGCAGTTTTTTTTCGATATAAATCATTTATTAATACGCACACATACGTCTTACTGGACAAAGCGTTCGCTTCGCTTCATTCATTTTGCGGAAGGCAACGGAAAGAGCGCGATAGTCGTGCAAAGAACGCTCGTTCGTGAAAGGCAGCGTTAGCCAATATCGATAATCATCTGCCTATAATAGATAGCTCGTCCCGGCTTGCAGCATCGAGATCGTGTAGTAAGACGTTGATTCGTTGAACTATTCAACGCGCGCTATACCGCAGCATCTAACGAAAAGGGAAGAGAATACAAGAGCGTCATGATTCATAACTTCTTCGCTTGAACGAAGTAAAAAGTCTTGAGATGTGCGATGGCGTTTGATGGTAATTACAATCTCGATGCGCCTCCAGTATGTGCTGCTGTATGAAACGATACCTCGTTTCTCTCCGCGCCAAGGACACGAGATGGAAACGCGCGTTTCGAGCCGCAGATTTTTCAATATCCATGAAGAACGACGTATTGTGCGGTTCACTTGCGTATTCGCTATAATGGTTGTAATTTGTTTTGATGATTCGTTGATTGTTCAACTATAAGTAATATCAAAGACAGTGAGACAGCGAGCGGCAATAATCGAAAAGAAAAATTTTACAATATCTCTTTGTCTTTACCATGATAGATATTGTTCTGAAGAAAAAATAGAAACTATATTACGTTATATTAACTAACTTTTTTATTTGATAAACGTAATAGATGAAATGCTTAGATAAGTTCTGAATAATATAAAGTAATTTATCTGTG
Organism: Acromyrmex echinatior; assembly: GCF_000204515.1. The sequence continues at coordinate 656,498 of NW_011627014.1, read as the reverse complement.
TATCACAATTGAATTATTATTTAGAAAGAAAAGGTTAGCTGATTGTGAGATTAATGTACTGACAGTAATAGATATATCCATCAGATTGATTGCAAAACTAAAATTTTTTTAAAAATTTTATTATATCCCTGAGAGAGATGTATAGTTTTACAATTTACAATATTATTAAATATTATTAAAGCACTTATTGTGGCATTGTATAATCGCCAATGTAAATTTGTTATAGTTAGATACGTTATTACATAATACAGATTGCAATATTGATAAACACACGTTTCTCTTTCTTGCAATTCTTTGAATCTTTGTTCCGCGTAATGCAACTAACGCATGTATGCGCTTTTCACATCGCGTCGCTAAAGGTAATTGTAGAAATCAAACGCAATTTGCGACTGCGTAATAGTATATTTTGTCTATCGTTATGACAAACAACGAGTGACAAGTCGGAGATTTGTGCGATAATTGTTATCATTATCGTTGTAGCGATTATCCGTTATTTTCCACAACGTCGCAGTTAAACACGATATAACGACTGCTTATAATCGTCTGTCTACGACAGTCGATAGATCGCCTGCACATCTCAGAAGATGCTGGAAGGTCCAAAGAGCCGAGGGAAAGGCGAGAGCTGACGTCACTACTAGGAATGAGGTTAAACTGATGCTAAAGTTGCCGCGAAGCCGGTCGCTATAGCGCGTTCAACTCGACACAGGATCGAGACAAGATCCTGAAAGGATTCTAAGCAGGATCTTCAGGAACGCGAGGTCGAGATTTCTCGCGTGCAAGAGAAGATCATAGCTCCGTGATTGCATCACGAATATCTCGCGATTGTTCGATTGCGGTCTTTCGATCTTCTTTGAAGATTTACGCTCGATCGCCGTTTTTCTCCTTCGTTTTATCTCAAGATCACAATTGCGAATTTTGTAAATTATTAACTCGATGTTTCTCGAATGCTTTCTCATTGCAGATACGCATCAGCTAATTACAGTATGTAGTGATGAGTTAATAAAACATTAAGAGAGAAAAAGATTCCAAGAAAAGTATTGGTTTAATTATTGATTGTACATATCACTGATTCTTTCGTAATTTAAGAATCAAGTAACATTACTTATAAGGAATATAGCGAGGAATTCAAGAAAAATAATCTTTAATTAAAAATTTTGTTTCTTTTTTTGTAAATTTCATATAGATAATTTAGAAAGAGAGAAACGAAATCTCGACATTATTTTAATTTTTAAATTAATTTAATTGATCCTACTTTTGAGTATATAATAATAATAATAATAATAATATCAGTAACTATAATACAAAATGTATTTAACGTGAGAGATAATTAAGAGTGCACAGATTCATTACTGTGCGTTTGTATCCAATAAAAGCTTATACTACTGTAAAGCTAAAGTCATTTGTTGTCATAGAAATTATTCACAGAATCCGTATGGCTCTAAGCGTATTTAATTACTCTTTACTCATCTGTGAGGTAATCATTAAAAGAATTTTACACAAGTAAAGATCCTGCAGTAGACATAAATTATTTACAATAGATTTCATGAGATATATAAAGAGAGAAAAGAAAGAGAAGATTTTACTCACGGCATGTCTTCACCATTTCTCTCCTGCACGCCTCAAGCGAATATCTTTTCATCTTATGATCTCTAGGTAATACATGATTGACGAGGATACAAGAAATTCATGACGCACACAATAAACTTTTCTAGACATAAATATAAATGGATAGATCATATCTTTAAAAAAATATACAGTTTTCAAGATAATGCTTTAATGGCAATGTTTGATGAGCACACAGTATAAATTTGCTGAATGTCCAGAAGTTTATTATATAAACAAGTACGTGATAACTATGAGAGATATCGTAAGTTGAGTTTCTTATTATATTTTCTTCCACAATGTATTCTCTCTTTCTCTCTGCGCTATATTTTTCTAAAGAAATTCGCTTTTATTTAAAAATCTAGAGATTTCTAAACACTCTTTTATACTCACAATCAGTTAAAGTGTACAATTAAACATTTAATATTTTTTCTCTCTTTCTGTAATATTTTTAAAATATTAAATCTTAATAATAATTTTAAATGTAATACTATACTTATAATAGCATATTCAACCAAGTAAAATCTTCCCGCAGTTCTTTAATTATTTTTTATTACACAAAATCTAACTAAAATCTATCAAATCAATCTTATCAGACGCAGACAATTATTATTTTCTCCGATCAAGCAATCAATAAAGTTTATGACGACTTCATTCGTCTTTGAAAATTGGAGAACCACTCTGTTGCCTCTCGTAGCCGCCGTTACCGGTTGCTATCTCAACGTGGAATCCGCAGAACCCTTTGTCTTAGCCGGGGCACGACTTCGGTCGTATAATATGCTGGGGGCCTCCGAAGAAGACTCGAGTCGGTAGGTACCTATCTACCAATACGAGTTAGCATCGTGTACCCCAGTACGTACCAACACAGGTTTCTCAGCCGGAGCTTCTCTCTATCTGCGAAAGATCTCCGGTCGTATGGACGAGCTCGTGCTGACCTCGGGGGCTAAAGATTACGAGGGCTCGCCACAGCTAGAATTCAACCGCCGATGAAACGTACACACGTACCATCGTATTCCACCTTGAACAGATTGTGGCATACACGTAGCTGGGATACCCGAAGGCAACCGACTGCGGAGGAATTTCATGACCGCGTACTTTTCTACGGGTGTATCTTTTTCCACGAACGGGAGAACAACAGAACAAAGAAACGCGTCATCGGCGTTTCGTTTGCTGTTCCTTCACTGTTCGCAATATTTCTTGTTCGTTTAATGATTGATGGAATACAAGGGACAATTGGCCTTGCCGAGTACATCAGTTTGACATGCGAATGTTAAGGGACATATTGCGTGTAGTGAGGATAGAAAGAAAAACTTCATATGTCGATGTTATGTTTCATATTATTGTTAATGTTTTGAAGATATTTAAACATTTTTGGCGAGCAAAAAATTAATATTAAATGTAATATTTTGGATAAATTAAGGAATTAGATAAATTCTAATATTGATATTTTATAATATTGATATTTTAACTGTTCTTTATCTGCATTAAATATAAACAATTTATTCATCATAAAAAGTAATTCATCATAAAAAAATATTTTACTTGTTGACCCAGTAAAATCTACTGTTACGTTTCTACAAGTGCACTTTAAATTGCTTGTACAAAATTACACAAAATGAAGAGAAAGTATATTCAAATTCGTGATACAGACAAAAGAAATAACATACAGAAATTTAACAGACGTTTCTTCGATCAAGGAAATCTGCATTCTCAACGAGCGTTTCAGTTCTCCAACAGTTTGGTACCCAGCAACAACCTTGCAACGCGTTCATGATACCACTGCGTCTTAAGGATACATAAACACGCGATTTCGTGACGCTCGCCCATGGCCAATCATCTTTCCGCTGAGGGATTGATTTCTTTCTCGTGCACCTGTCGAAGCTCGGATCCTCCGTTCTTTTTCTGCAACTGTGCGCCGCACATATCGTACGCGTATTACGTGGGCCGCGCGAAATGAAAGGCGAACCGGCCGGCGGGTAGGTAGATACCCACCTAGAATTATCCAGGTATTGGTCCACAATTACGTCGATTATATATCGGATGGTTTTTACGACTGCATCGTAAGCTTGAGGCCTACATGCCAGATTCCGTTTCGTTTATATGTACGAATAAGGTAAGGGTAAAGGAAAAGAACTTTTTATCAGAGAAAAAAGCGAAATAATATTAATTGCTCGCGATGTTGTCACTTTCGATAAACGCAATCCGTGCAAATGACTGGTTATCGATCAATGATCTCAAGTGACATTAATGGACGTTCAGGTAATTTATCGCAATCATCGATGGCAGAGAATAAATTAGCGAGGATATTACTTAACTTTATAGTTTGCGTCATTATTTAACTGGCTCGTGGATAATAATTACCCGGTTTTAATAATACGGCGATCGCTTCATCTCGAAGGATTAAACGCGCAAGAGAGCGTAAAGCTAAAACGCTGAAAGCGATCGTTTATAAAGCGATCGTGTCGCAAAAAAGGAATATAAGTCCAACGGAAGAGACTTGTCTGGTTCCATTCATTTTCGTCGCTCATAACATTCTCTCAATCTTATTCGTGCCATTTCGCGTTACAGATTTTACATACGGGTGTCCCACTAACGCAAATACGTTCCTGTAAAACCAGTTCGCATCTGAACGCTGAAAAGCCGAACGATTGATCAGCGTAATGCCGCAAAACGGTCGCTTACATCAGCACGCGCTAACAAACCGAGAGAGTGAACTCCTTTGAGATGTGTATAGACTAAGCTATAGATGACCAATCAGGGCACGCGTGCTGTTCATTGGACAGTAAATATTCTTATAGCGACACGTGGACGCATATATATGTAATTAACTGCATCTTGAGAATATTTTTATGAAGAAATTATCTTTGATAGAAGAGCAACGTAAAGAGTTTTTTAAGAGAGCAATTTAGCATACGATAGAGAAAAGTTCTTAGATCAATTAATTGATTGAGAGTGACGAAAAGATATGATTTATCAAAATAAATTAACGGCAATTAAGTAACAATTAAGTTATCCGTGTCCCCACATAAATAATATTTAAAAGTAATTGTATACCAATTACTTTCTCTGATAGATCTATTTCTGAATTATCTTTGTCAGCTGTCATCTCTTGGGAGATCAATCGTTTGAACAGTTTTCTTTTCGTTTGTCAAACATCTTTTAATGAGAAGAGTCTAAAACATTAAAAAAAAAAACAGTTGTTAAATCGTATTTATTTAGTTTGTCTTTACATACGGTAGTGGACTTGCGTATAGATAGCGCAACAACTGGGCGAGTACGTGTCAGTATGCGTTCGCTATACGAGACACTCTCCTCTCATACGAGCCACATAGATACAGTCGAGCAGTTACCAGTCGTTCCATCTCGAGTGTGTCGCCGCCGTCTACACGGTGTCCAGATATGGCAGCCGTACTGGACCGTCGTCTATCCTTCCTCGCACCAAGAGTCCTTGACGCCCACCCTGTGTATACGGGTGTCTCGCGACGTATCCCACGACGCCTTAACACGAAGATCCCCCGTCCACTGTGTCAGCATCCTGCGTGCGCGAGCGTTCATTGTACGGGGAAGCACTCGCGGCGCCTTACATAATTGAGCGATGCCCGGAGGCTTTTCACCCTCGACCAGCCTGTCTCCCAGACCGCTCTGGACCTCATTGTCCGAGTTTTGTCTTCCCAACTTGGAGACGATCGTCGGTGGGAGCGAAGGTCGTCAGCTCGCTCACACCGGAAGTAACGGGTGCTCCTGCACTCAGCCGTATCGATTGGCCGCCTGCGATTAGTGGACATTCAGTTGGGAAAGTCTATTGATCGTTAAATTGCGTAATCGATAAATTTCTTGAGAGTACGAATCTCTAGTCTGAAAATGTGAATATTATAACTAATATTTTATTTTAAAGCAATCGCGCGAATAAAACGTTTTGGAATTTGAGGGATTGAGCAGTTAGAAATTCCAAATATTAATTTTGAATATACACATAAATTATTGTTATTTTACTATAAAATTATATGTAGTTAATTTATCATCGAATAATGCATATTATTTTTCGATAAATAATTTTTATTACAATAAAAAATTGCTGACATTCTCGATTTCTCGTATAACGTCTCCGATTGATTAATGATTGATGAAGATGGTATCTCAGAATCAAGTCGTCTTAATTATCCAAGCCCTATCATTCCAGTAGGCGCGAAGTTTGATCGATTCCGAAGAAACGCGCGGAATCCACCGGTTTCTCGAAAGCTGGGCAACGTTTAGTAGCCGTCGGTTTCTTGCCGGTCTCGCCTATACCATCGCGACATGTTCGTCTACACCTTTCTCTTTCTCTTTCTCCTCTTCCTCGCTCTTTTCCGCCGCCCCACGTTGCTCGGTATGTTAATGTCATTCTTCCGAAACCCCTCGTCCCTGATTCGAAGTACTAGCCCAGCCAGGTTTTTCGTGTCGGAAAGGATGTCGCGTCTAATTGACGAGTGGCGGACGTATATGCTACATTGTGGAACGAGTGGCTGCGTTGGACGGCGATGCTGACATGTGTCCGAGGTGTCCGAAGCAACGTTCTACCGTGTCTTATTATACACTGGACACCCCGATATTTCGACGGATCGCGACAAATACTCGATGATGGACCGTACGCCCGAAAAAGAAGTCACAACGCCGCATATTATGTCGCCAATTGAAGAAAAGAATATAGTCGCGAAGATACGTGCTGCGAAATATTCGTGGAATTTGTCTGACGTCGAATATCGATAGCGTCGCAAATTGATAAGCTTCCGTTGCTTTTTTACATTTTACCTACTTCTATAATTTTATCATGAAAGTTCTGTAATATTAAGTGAATGAATTTTGAACCGTTTAGTAATGGTGTCTACAGAAAATATAATATAATTTAAATATCGTTGTATTTCAAGAATGAAAAAATACGAATCACGATGTTGTAGGCTTCGTAGTATTCCTCTTTTATTAATCAAAGTATAATAAAAACATAATTATCATTAGCAATTAATATCAATTTTTATTTGAAACCTCAATGAAGAAAAATCAATGTATTTTGAAATACATGTTCTGTATGTGGTATATGATACAGACTAGTTTTCACATCAATTTTATCATGAATATATCACATGTATGGCTACATCGCAGGAACAATTGCGTTTAATTGATTCACTGGGAGGAGCATACCCGCTTGGGTCTCATGAACAAAGAAACTTTGCCATGCGAACGATGCGTTGTGGATAGGGAGCTCGTTAATGATTGGAAAAAGGCGCGTTCAAAAGCGACAGGTATACCTTTCGAGACGCTGTCGAGACGTGGGCGAATCCTGCCGTTTATGGAGGCACGCTACTCGAAAGATTCTATTCGTGTGTTCTAATAAGCTCTCTCTCTGGGCGCGAGGAACTCACGACCGTTTAGCGCGTGGGTGAGATCCGAAAGGAAGAAAGATACAAATGGACAAAGAATAGAATTAAATTTATTTTATGCCCGAGAATATAGATTTCTTCGAAAGCACATTTCAGAAAGAATTAAATTGAAAATCATGAATTGAAATATTTAATTATTTAGTTTATAAACAGGCAAAATAATTTAACACAAAAAGTAATAAATAATAAGAAAAATAACATACGTACGTGAAAGTAGAACAGATAACTGTAATAATTCTAAGCAGCTAGTTTCAACAAATATCACTAAAATTTGAAACAGTAAAAAGAAAAAAAAAGCTTGTTATATTCTAAAAAATATAACACGATTAATAAACTGAATGGAAATAAATAAATTACGTTATTTAATTTAATTAGTGAAGAAAAGTACATTCATAATATATTGTACTAATATTATACTAATTAATTCATAATGTACTATGAATGATTTATAATGTACTATAATTATGAGAAATAAGTAAAAAGAAACAATTTGACTAGAAGGATATAAGGAACTTGAATGTATAAAAGAAAAAAGAAAAAAAAAACAAATCGCGAAGGAGGAGTTCTGTTATCGTGACGTCGCACCACAAGCGGTAGGTGTTCGGCCTTTCAGGTGGGTGTCACTTCTCCGTGAGGACGGAGAATACGCTGCAACGGTGACATCATCGGCTGCGTAGTCAGCTGACTCGACTTAGATGGAGCGAAAGAACGGAGAAAAGTCGCATAATTGCCACTACTGTTGTCGTTCTCATTATTATTATCAGCATTAACCATTAAGAACGACCTCGCCGAACGGATGTCGACCTAGTGATCGAGTATCCCGACTGGACGCGGTTATTATTCGTTCGACAATGCGTTGGTGTCAAACTAGAGGATGGTTTCCCTTACGTAACATTTGTGTGCACAACTGTTAAATATTTCTGATGGATTTCACGCATATCGAGTGTTACTAAACTATAGTATATGTAAACTTTAATGACAATTTCTTTCAATCGTTTCAAATCTCTTTATTTGTAGATGTCAAATGTTTTAAGTGAAATTTATTTTTCAAAATTATTGCATAATTTTAGTTACTAGCCGTATATATTTATTATATTTAATTATTTGCCGAGCTCAAATTTTATTATTTCCTTTAACTTGAATAAAGCTAAAAAAAATTGTATAATAATCTCTGTATGAGATTTTTTTTATTTATTAGGTGTTGGAATTAATTCGTAGCGTTTTTTAATGAAAGAATGTTATTTATTTCACATGAGCATTAAAAAATACATTAATGAAAGTACTTCCCATCACTTGTAAAACGCTACGAATTAATTCCAACACCTAATAATATGTGGTATCTTTTTATCAATTGGAAAATGCGATCTCTTCGAATCTTCTATGAGGCCGTCCATGGATGCGTTCTCCACGTCGATCTGTGGTGGTACCGGTGGACCTACGGCGAAAGTCGTCGTCGCAAGAAAGCTAAACGGCTACGAGGAATACGGAGTCGATAGTAAATTCAAGTGAGACATTGTCCCTTGATCCCTTCCACCGTGTCGGTTTCGAACAGGGTGGTCCCACTGCGAGCTGCAACGTCGCATTCCCATCGACCGCATAACGAGCTCTCGAGCACTGTCTCGCGCGCACTCCTCCAGTTCTGGTCACTCGCTCTTCGCCTCTCGCTTTCTCACTCCCTTTCAACGGCCACTCCTGGGTGTTCCGCGCGTCAGACGAACTGTATCTTCGCGGGGAGTAATCCTTAACCCGAATAAATTGCATTTCGTTGACCGGTGCGCATGCAGCTGTTTAACTGTCAATCGAGTATTGTGATGATTCAATCCAGAAAGATTTGAAAAATCATTTCAATTTTTCTGCTCTCCTCTTATGGATGAATCCTCGGTGAATCAAACAGTCATTGAAACTGAATGCTTGATCCAATTAGCTTTGAATAATTATATGTCGTTTTAAATGATATGTCTCTTTGTGTAATAGTTTTGTAATAGAGGAGAATTATATAGCGGTGGAGAATTACGAATATATGGCGAACGTGAATACAGTAATGATAACTTCTCATTTCTCGCATTTAGCACTAATTCATACTGTATATATGCTCAGCGTTGACACTACAATACGACACATGAAAGGTACACGGTGTTCAAGATAAATACCTACATATTTTCAACGTTTTTGATGTAAAGAAGAACGAAAAAAACTGCGAATTAAGATTATGATAAACATAGGATAAATATTTAATAATTTTTAATATAATTGTTAGTATCGTTAAAATGTAGACCGATAAAACTACAATATAGAAGATGGCAGAGATTTACTTAATAATCACAGTCAATTAACCAAGTATATCTCAATCAAAAATAAATACAGGGATAATATTTAGTTAATTACGATTTGCCATTTATGACAGAACTGACATTTATGACATTTATGCAACCAGAATTGATCTTTGGCGCCTCTTAATCTTTATTTGATAATCATGATTACACGGATAGCATTATTTCAGATTTCAAAATAGTAACTGCCATTGTCGCCTTTCATTCGCAATGACTCACAATCAGTCAGCCGAACAGTACACGTATATATCGAATGACGATTAGGAATATTAAATCGAGGGATCGTTAGTAGTGTTATGTTCTCACGCGAATCTCGCGAAGCGATCCACCTTGAACTCCTCGATCACCAGTAATGAAGCAACCAATGTGCCAATGTCCGTGATATTTACAGCTATTTCTGACGCGAACATAATCAGTGCCATTTATTTTATATCCTTAATTGCTTCTGCTTTATTGAAAAGATTAAATTAAAGAAAACAAGAAAGAGAGATAATACTAATTTTTTTTAAGAATAAGGTTCCTACAGTATATTTTATATGTTAATTCCCTAAGAAAATGGAAGAAGAAAAAACAAAAATTGTTGCAATACGTAATATTATCTCTTGAATATATTTCACGTTTTTAAATAAGTATAAAATTAATTAATTAATTAAGTATAAAATTAATTAATTAATTAAGTATAGAATTAATTAAATAAATATTGTATATTAAAACTTAAGAAGATACTTTACGCAATGAATCGGAAGTTTAATTTCTTCTTCTTACCCTTTTCTTTAGTCAATTATTCTTTCCTTGATCTACTTGATAATTGACTTATACGTTCGTATAAGTATATTTATAGCAGTATATGAAATATACGGGTGCATAAAATGGCATGAGCTTTCGTAATAAATACTTCAGAAAGGAAGGAAGCGGAGAAATCAAACGCGCCGGCAGACGATATAACTTATAAATCCGTAGCCACGCTATTGATCGTAACTTACGTGCTTCTGCGCGATGGGAAGAGAAAAAAAAACAAGAAATGAAGATTTCGATTCTCATTACAGATACGTCTCGGCGAACGAAACGATCCGCACTTTGCCGATTGGAACTTTAATAGAGGTCCGACGCGGAAAAACGCGCGCGGGCGATCACCACGGACTACTTCAGAAAGAAAGGGATAAGAAAAGGTGCCGATTGATCGGTGGTCACGATCGCCATAAAGCAAGAGAATCATAATTATTGCACCTGTTAACCCCAGGAGCCGCGCGGCTTGATGCAATCCTAGATAAGCAATACCGCTTATGAGAACAATGTGATTTGATTAAGAAAAGTAATAAAGTTGCGCGAAATCTTTAATAACATTAAAAATCTGCTTGACATTATCTTAACGAAATTATTTTTAAGACGAAGTGTATAACATTGAAGATTCATCTTCCTGTTCTCTTAGAGTGCCGATAGATATTCTATTTCTAATTACACACTATTATATATCAAAGGAACAATAGTAAGGAACTCAGTCCCTTGAATTAAAAGTAATATTTTATTTAAAAAAAAAGGAAAATATAATAAATGAACGTTAATTCAATTATATTGTAATACTATATCTACTTTTATCTAAAAATTTAATAATTATAATTTTATAATGGAATAATGAGTTGCTCTTAGTACATATCAGTTTTTAATATATGTCACATGTAATAACTTTTGGTTATAACTTTGATTATGACTCATTTAATTTTGATATCTGAATATACATTAAATTTTAATAACAGAATTTGAGATATAGATAAAATGATCATACGTAGATGAGAAAAATATTAAAAACTCTTGCACACAAAACATTAAGAATTAATGCTTCTTATTAGCTTCTGTTTGCAAAGGGTATTATCGGCACATCGAAATAAAGCGAAGTTTATCGCCTCCGTAGAGTGTAAACCATTCCGCGAAAGTGTTCATTGGTAGTAATACCCGGATTTGCGGTGTGTAAGCGATAAAGAGGATGAGACAGTCCGAGACATGGCGGAATTCACAAAGCAATTACCTCATTACTCCGCGGTGAACCAAGCGAATTACGCTAATGTATCGGCGACATCTCACTAAAGAGGAAAACAGGCGGGAAGAAAAAGAGAGAAAGCCAGAGAGAGATGGTCACGTTGCTCTTGCTGCATTATCGCGTTTCTTCCTCTCCAGAAATTCCCTCTAAAAGCTATTGTCACTGTACAGAAATGAGGGAAGCGCACACATTCTGGAGCTGATTTCAATAAAGAAATCGATTTATTGTAGAACGATATATCAATACGCACTCAATTATCGCCGTGAATGCGCGCCTGTTATGAATTAAGATATAGATATGCAGATATAGTCGTTGTAAATGATAAGGTATTAATACAATCTCCTAGAATTTTAAATAAATAGAAGAAATTGAATTTCGTTAAATAAAAGAAATTAAACTTTATTCTATTGTTTACTGATATATGAGATATCTTATTATTATTGAAAATGTTATAAAAGTAAAATTAAAACTTTTATATTAATATTATTAATATAAATTTTTTTATATAACTTAAAAATCTTTGTTAAAAGTTGTTCTCCATGTTGCAATTTAATAGCATAATGTAGGAGTTCTTAAAAATAGATATATGAATTTTGTTTTTCCTATGAATTTACTTATTTACTTATCATATTTATATATATTCATAAACCTTAATTGTGGAATCATAAATTACAGCTATAACTATTAGACTTTTTGAAAAAACCGCAATCAACACAATAATTTCTTTTTGATATTACTATGCGATTTATTATTATTCATGTCGTTCAACTCTCATTAGGCTTAAGCTCGCTAGCGACGTATACCATCGTCCCTTCCTCTTGATGTTTCTATAACTTCGCGACTTAAGACTCTTATCTGCTGCAAGATTTCGTTGTACCGCGAATGTCGGTGCATTCCTCGTTTCGTCGCCCGCGGCATCACTGTAAGCGGATTAGTTTGCTCAGTGATTCGATTTCGCAACTTTATCTGGATACAACTTTTTCTGCCTTCTCTCGATGTTTCTCTCCTAAGCTCCTTCGTCTCCTTCGCTAGGGGATTAAAAAGCACTCGTCCCGTCGAGTAAAGCGTAAAAACCGGAGAGAGACTTACAAAAGCCAAATATAACGAAGTGACAGTGGGACCAAAGTCGGTTTAAGCCTAAATTTATCTACCTTGCTGTTTACAATGCATCTTTGTATAAGCTATCATTTATCTTTATTGTATTGCTTAAATTTGTTATTTTTATTTATGATTCAAATATGTTACACTTGTTATGAATTATAATTATAATTTCATTAAGTTATATTTACAATTTTCTTTTAATTTATTACAATAATTAACACTTATTTTACAGCATGTGTTCTAAAAAAAGTATTTAAAAAATTTAAAGTTATTTAATAATAAATAATACAGAAGTATCACAATTACATCCTCTGTTGTAATTGTTATCGAGCGATATGTTTCATATGATTTAACTTTATTCTTTTCTCTCTCTTTTTTCTAGTACATAATGAATAACATAATCAAAATTCGAACCTGCAGGACATAAACTGCGGTTTCTTCTTTCTTTGTTTTATTCTCTCTCTCTCTCTCTCTCTCTCTCTCTCTCTCTCTCTCTCTCTGCTCCTTTTTAATTTTTTTCCTACTTTCATAAGGAATTCTTCGTACGAAAGAATTAAGTAGGCATCGTGAAGCATCGATGAATGATCACGAAGTTCATTTTAATATAAAGAAAAATAATTCATTCTCCTGCAATAACGAAAAAGGGAAGATTACATTGAGCAAAGTAGAGGATGGTTAAAAAGCAGATGAGAAAGATAGAGAACTTCGGATCTGGAGAAATCTTTTGTTGAGATTATAATCCCTCATTAAGTAAGCCGCTCGTAAGATGCATGTGCATCGTTAGTATGTTATATGTACATATATTACATTTATTATAGATTTTTGATAGATAAAACAAATTTTAAAGAATAGATCTGCTATAAATACTATCAAACTGAGGAAATCATTCTCCGAAGGATGTTTATAAATAATTTATCAAATGGTTCAGCCTCAGCATAAAAATTATTATTTCTTGACGATGAGTGATAGTTTTTTACTGGACGCAATTAATATTTCTCAGTATTAGTAGTAGTAATATATCAAGAAGTACATAACGTATTGCATGGTGTGCAATGGATGAGACCGATATAGTAGGCATTACATAATTAAAACAAACAAAGACTAATTTGAAGCCTCAAGTAGGCGGGGGACAATGTTGTCCTTGCAGCTCGAAGCTAACATGGAACTCGTATGCATATACATAAAAATTGATATATGCAATTCTACCACAGAAATAATGTAAATTCTTCATACATGTATTTTACATTTAATAATATTTTCTATCAAAAAGATAGAAATGCTCTATAATTTTATTTTGTTTTTAACAATTTTATAGTTTTGATTTAAATTTTAGTTTGATAATTATAATAACATATACTTGATAATTATATTTATATTCTTTCATTTAATTCTAAAACATTATATATTTATTCATTAAAAATTATTTATGTGTATAAATTTTTCTAATAAGGGAATAGAATTCAATATTAATTATTTATAGCACAATTACTAAAAATACATTCAAGAATGCATATCCGGGTATTCAATGATTGCAAGCTGGATGCTTTTACAATTGCGTTACAAACAACCTAGCCTTCTCGTACCATATTGAGCTTGTTGACAATGAGATAAATAGGAATGAAACTTGTGTAGAGAATAATCATTTTTTATTGATTGCAAAGAACAAATGATGCGATAGTTTGCAATATTTTTCATATCTTACAATATCTTTCACTCAACAATTTTATAATAACACAGCTTGTAATATATTTTTATATTTTTATAAAATAAAAGAAAATATGTTGAAGTCTACATCATATATATTTTATTAATTCTTACAAATTATAATTCGTGGAAAGGTATATTCATTTGAGGTATTTCTCAAATGGATATTTCTTTTGATATCATCGCAAAGGGGCGGAGAATCCTCGAGATTTCTACCTGATGTTCGTTCAAGGACGCGAGGAAAAGTCAGCGGGACTCCGAGGAATCTTCTGCGTTCCGCTGCGATGAACGATGAACATAGCAGTAGGGTTGTTTCTGAACATTTATAAGAGGCTGCTGGCAACGCCGTGATAAATCAAGGGTCTGACGCAGCAGCTGGGACAGCGGGAGGGTAAAGGAAGAGGAGGAGAGCAGGGTTGAACCGGACTCTCGTGGGGTCAGATCAACTTTCGTTGCCGCGTAAAGGAAAGCGAAGGCAGGAGGGTGGGCAGAAGCGACCGTCAAGATATCTTAAGATGAATGTCGAGTAGCGAAAAAAAAGAACTCATCTGCATTCCTGGCTATATGAAGGATGCTCCTCGTCGTTCTCGATAATTAACGGCCTTATCATCGGCTAAGATTTGCGTGCATACGAACTTTGCACAACATGATAATATTTTACTACTGTTTCTTTATTTCGCTTGATGACACACAATAAATTAGAAAAGGAATACTGCGTTTTATATTTTTTTTACAGTCAAGAGTGACTCGTGTCTTTACAATATCTCTGTTGATATTCGATTAACTCATTAGAAGAACTAAAATTAAAGTATTCAAATAGAAAACTGTATATATGTGTACTCTGTTAAAGAAAGAACTTCTATGATGAAAATAATTCTTTCATCGTACGATGGAAAGGAGATCCAAGTAGCAC
The DNA here is from genome assembly GCF_000204515.1 of Acromyrmex echinatior. Next base: position 641,399 of record NW_011627014.1, on the reverse strand, counting down.
AGCAGCTTGCAAAGCGCTAAAAACGATTATATGTAATCTTTTAGCGTTTCGTTAACTTTATAAGCGCTGTGTGCTACATGGGGAAAGCTTTTATATTGTAACAGGAACATCTAAAAAATATACATTGAAGTAATCAATAGAATTAATTATTTTGTTTCTTGAACAAAATAATGACTGTGTGTATATGTGTTGCTCTAGCAAAAAAGTAGCAAGCTATATAAAAATGTTAATTTATATAACATGTATATAATATTTCTCTAAAATCTTAAAATCGTATAACATTCTATTTATAAACATATTTTGTATCCATTTCTTTTTTATTGTTATATTATAATTTTATGATAACGAAAAAGCAAAATGATGAATCATAATTAGTATTATGTTAATATAATAAGGCTATTAGTTAGATTTAGTTAGATTATTGAAGAATAGCAACATTAATGAACATAAGTACAATAAAACTATATGAACAAAATATATTCGACGTGCAGCTGTCGATAAAGCTTCGCTTGACCCTGACTATCAGGATGCATTACTTCGAATGACTAGCGAACTGCCAGAACAGGACTATACTCGCGGTGAAATGTATGTGTAATGATGGGTTTCTCATTCGCGCGCACGGGACGTGGCACGAACCACGGCGCCCTTCGATGATGGGGCATCATCTTCAACAAGTCGAAGGCCTTCACGTCGGAGACCCTAAATTGGTGCCCGTCGCGAATTGGCATAATGACGGGTATCGTGCCGCACCGATAGTATGACCCGAAGGATCGAGTTCGTGCATACGTGTTGCTTCGATCGTTTGCTAGAATGTTGGAGAAAGATGAGAAAGAGAGAGAGAGAGAGAGAGAGAGAGAGAGAGAGAGAAAGAATTTGTTTAAAAATATTCTTCCGAATACTTCCGAGTACTTGACAATTATTATTATTGTGTGAAAAACTAACTTTTCTTATTATTATAATGAAGTAATAAGAAAAAGAATGTTTTATTAATTTTACCAGATATATTTATTTAATAATAAATATCATCTGATAAATAGTAAAAAATATTTTTTTTCTTGTTAATTTAATTTGTAGATATTTTGTATTTTAATTTTTAGACTATAAAGAAGGTTATTGAAGAATCATAATTAATCATAATGAATTAGAATTTTCAGCATAATAAGGTTATATAATTTTTTTCTACATTTTGACATTCCTTTCTTCTTCATAGCTAATTGGCTTTATTTATGCTTTTACTCTCTGCCCCTCCATGGCACGATCCTACCCTTGCAATCCGCGACTTCGTTTCGAGCCTATTGTCCGCGGCGCGTTTCAAGATGCCGCCGACGTAATGAGAATTTTAATTACCCAATTCAGCGTTTACTCAACGAGTTCCTTCAATGGAATGCAAAGCTATCAGAAAAGCGATTACCTTTATGCAAGTCGAAGTTTTACCATTAAGCACTCATTCCGATTTCTAGAACAATCAAGGAATTCGATTACGGCATTAGATAGTGCATGTATAATACATATCTCCTTGACGAAACTCTTTATTACATCTAACAACTTTATGGGAAATATTACTTATTAAAATTTTTTTTTTTAATAAACAATACAACATGTATCAATAAATGATGCTGTTAAAGTATATATAGATAATTTGACATAATGTAAGTATATTTTAACAAATCTTTATGTAATATATTTATTTATTTTTTAACAAAATACACAATCAAAATACTTTTTAATTCTTTTTGATATCATTTTCAGATCGTTGTAACCATGCGGAATATAGTATGCTCTTCTCTGGTCTATTCATATTAATCCACAATCCATTACTTTTGATTACATTTGGCGCAGGATATTCTAACATATCGATGTCATTCAAATTTTGTCGAACTTTGAATATGGCTGACTGCGAATTTGAAATATCATTCTTCCTATTAAAATTTGAATAAAATGATTCCATAAACAATTTTTTCTTATAAATACAATTGTTGTTTCACATTACCCTAGATTTCGTATTTGAACTTGCCGACTTGAATCTAATCGAAACATTTGGCTTCCTTGAAGAACCAGTTGATCCCAAAAGATATTCTTTGTCCAATCCTGCCTTAAAACAATTTTTCTCACATTCCTTTGGTAAAAGATTTTTACTCTTAGAATTTTCCGTTACAACCTTAGCTATCATATCGCTCTCTTTGGTCCTTTCCGTTTTTGCAGATTGAGATATTTTTCTTGCATTTTTATTTATTAAATTTTTAGATATTATACAATCCTTTGTTTTTGAAGTTGATTCTGTTTGTGAAGAGGACAGCTTATTTATATCGGTAATTTTAGTCATATTTTTATTTTTGGACGGTTTTGATTGTATTTGTTTTTTGGTTTGCAATGGTAATTTATCTATCATTATCGTGTCCAAAGATTCTTTGGATTGATTAGTCAATTTCAATGATGTCAAATTTTTTAATTCTTGATTTGTTTCTAGAGCATTCTTTATGCTTGTTAAACTTTTTGATCTATTTTGCTTAGACTCTTCTAATAATACCTTTCCTGAGATTTCTGATTTTTGCATCATTCCTGAAGAAGTAATTGAACTATGTTTATTTTTATTAATCTTCGATAGTGATTTTAAATCCTGTGTCGATTTATCTTGATAAATGATATTATTGTTAGCGAATTGTTCCTGTTTTTTTAGTGTTTGCGATAATTTTGAAAAATTTATAAAATTTGGAGAATTTGAACTTGCAAAATCATTTTTATCTACTTCTTGTATATTATTAACGTTGTTATTCAGCGCTTTAAGATTTATGATCGTATCGTCTTTCATTGTTAAATCTTTTTTCTTCGGCGAAATATCGCTCTTTAATTTTAATTTTTCTTCGTTAGTTGATTCTGTTTGCTTTGTTAACATTGTTTTATCTATCTTCTTTGACACTATTTCCGCTGTAGATGAATTTGGAATAAAATTCTTTATCGTAGTTATTGGATTTTGAATTTCTTTCGCTGTATTATTTAATTTTGCTGTTAATTGTCTTGATGGCACCTTTAAACCATAATCTGTTATGCCATTTTCATTATTTTCAATTGGTTTCATAACATCTAAAATATCTTCTATTTTTAATTTTATATTTTTAGATACATCATCAATTGACTTTGTCTGTTTTAGTGAATAATTATTTTTTATCTCTTGATGTGTTTTTGATGACAAAGTTTGTGCGCTATTTGGTGGCTTGATTTTTTCTTGTACAAATGTCTTTTCTTTTATACCTATATCATGTTTGCTTTTTATATTCGTTGTATCAGATTTAAATAATGTAATCGATTCCATTTCTTTAATTTCAGAAATTTTATTGATATCTTTCTTCGCAGTTAATGCCTGTTTATCTTCAGCTTTCAAATCATTTCTTATAATTTCAGGCATATTAGGATTTTCTTTATTTGACTTTAATCTAAATGAGTATGCATAATGAAGAGATGGTTTAGATTCTTTATACGGATTTATAGAATTTGGACTTACATTGCTAGAATTATTTGTAGTTGTGTTATTAATTAATTGGATTTTCTTCGGTACCTTTGAATTTGATGTCGGCGTTGATAGTAATGATTCAGTGACAACATTTTGATTCAAATTTGAAATTGATTTATATTGATTTTTATTTGAAGATGGTATAAGCGGTCTATGATCATCTTCCTTCTTTTTTATCTTGTTGAAGGAATCTGAGGAGGACCACCAAGGGATTATTTTTGAAAAAACGCGATTGTCAGAAGATTCATTTTTATTGTACTTATTTGCTTCCGGAAGTCCTGTAGTATTTGATCTTCTCATATTCAAACTTTCAACTTCAACATTATTTATTTCTTTCGTCAATGAAGTACCTATTCTATATTTCTTAATATTTTTTTCGTTATCGTCAAATTTAATATCCATTTCTTTAGTATACTCATATTGTTGTATATTATTACTGCTAAAAGTTTCCTCACGAACTTTTGGAAAATTGTTAGACAAATAAGGAGTTTTAGAAATTGACGATTGTGATGTTGGTATCGTGTCTCTGTCATATTGGTATCGTATTGGTGCCATTTTCGCTGGTTTCTCAATGATATTATCTTTCGTAGATTCGTCCTGAAAATTGGCAGATATTTGCACATTCAATATTTGCCCTTTTGACTTAATTCCTTTCGATAGGTCACTCTCTCTGGTTTTGTTCAACACATTCGAATCGTCCTTGACAAACGGTATCCTGATCTCAATTTTGTCCGCGGAACTCACCACGTCTAATTTCTCCGTTCGTGCAGTGATACTCTTCAGCTCCGAAACAGGTTTGCCATTAATTGAAAACTCAATTTGTTTGACTGGTGCAGAGTCTTCACTAATTGAAATATGCATTGGACCGAAAGCACTGCTCTTCAATGCACTTTTATTGGTACGCCGAAGCGTTGGGGTGTTCCATTGATTGTTCATTAATTTTACATCTTCCTTTTGATCAGATTGCACGACAACAGAGAGATGTTTTGAGGTAGAATTTAAAGAATTTAATGATCCAAATGAATCTTGGTCCACATTGATGGATACAACGGATTCTTTTTCAGAAGGCACCATCCGCAATTTTACCTGTGGTTGTTTCAATACATCAGTATTACCGCTAGTTGACGCAAGCGTTGAATTTTTCTTTACGGCTGAACTTTCCGCTGCATTACCAAAATATTGTGGTAGATTTGAGATTTTGTCACTCGAGTGCGAATAATTATGCTTTTGCAACTCAAGGATCTTTTTATGTTTTTCCATTCTATCGATTTTATCAGATTGAGAGCTCAATTTCCTAATTGTTGTATCTTTCTCCTTTTGATTGTCAGACATTTTTCTCTTAGGAATATCAACTCTTGCGACTTTTCTATCGATCACATTTTTTAAGTCACTTATCACGTTTACCATTTCTTTTAACCAATCGTTTTCCTTTAAATTAATCACTTTTTCCTTAATATTTTTCTCAAGTGACATTATATTGATAGCGGGAATTGTCTTTCGCGTTGTTTCTTGCGTGTCACTGGTTCTTTTTCTTGTTGTGATGACAGATTCAAAAGAATTTCTTGCTAACATGTTCCTTTTTGATACTAAATTATCATTCAAAACATTTGTAATAGGAATATTATGCAGAGACTTACTGTAATTAGCAACTAATTTCGCATAAGACTGATCATCGCTCTTCAAGTCGTCGTTCGTAATAATGCAGTTCCGGTTGATATTTTTGTTCATTACTTTTGCAGTGCACGTACTGTGATGTTGAAAATCGTAACAATCAGTAGTGTTCATATTGTTATGTTGATTGTAAAAATCAAACGACTTAACGGGAAAAGGAAAATCATTTTTTTGTCTTTCAATTGAAAGTTCACTGTATTCAGCAGCATTCATAATTTTCTTAGCCCGAAGTGAAACTGAGAAAGTACTGAATGGACTCTTGCGTATTGCATTATTGGAATAAAAACTATCCTTTCGTGCACCTACAATGGATTCCTTATATAAGGATTCGCTGTAATCGGCTATCATTTCTGCATATGATCGGGGTCGAGGATATTTCTCAATAGTTGCCATGAAACTACTACGACGATTAATATTCTTCGTGCTATTTATTATCGCATTGTTATGAGTCATGAATTGTTTGTTAATTTCATTGCTATTAAATTTGACATTCTGACACGTAGAATAATGATATACTCTTTTTGCTATATTCTCTGATGGCAATTTCTTATGTATCGATGATTTCTTCTTTAATGAAGTCATGCTAGACTTGGTTTTACTATGTTGTTTGCAAATCGTTTTACTCTCTTTGGAAACTAACTGCAGACTGCCTTGACGAAACTGTCCCAAATGTTTGACATCAATATCATGATTTTTTTTTATTGCAAATGGATCTGACCGTAATAGCTGCGATTTTAATTTATAATTCTCAAAATATGTATTAGTATGCTGTCCATAATGCGATGACAAAGTAGCATCTATACAAAATAAATTAATAATCAATAATATTAAATTTATATGCGTATATTATTTATTTAACGTATAATTTATTGTCTTGAAAAAAATCTTCAATAAAGAAAATAGTAAGATAAAATTGAAATATGGTTACCTTTGCAGGATATGCCATATTATATATATTTATTATAAAATTTATAATAAATGACGTTTTTAGAAAATAAATACACAAGAAAAAAATGATATTTTTAGAAAAATGTATGTGAATAAATTATTGGAATAAAACTTACTAGATGAAGCACGGACACTTATACCATGAATATGTTTTAAACGATTCATTTTACAATCTTAATGAAAGATGTAATCTGTTATAAAGATAGCAGGATCATACAAAATCATACATTAAAAACACTCGTTTAATTTTGAATTGTTATTGAAGACAATTAATTAGGCGATTAATCCTGATAAAAGTATTGATTCTATATATTACGAAGAAACATGATGGGTCCTGTCACGAGAATTGTCATACAAGACAAACGAATCACGTAGTTTAGAGACTACTTCAATTTGCATCTTATTATATTAAATTACATGTGCAAATATTTAACAGAAATAGAATCTTAATCCTCTTTGATGCAAATAATATTTATGTTATCATTTACCAATATAAGATATTTTTATTAAAAGTAATTGTCATGTAAAATTTACATTATATTCGAACATTTAGGACATTTAGATTATATAGGCAATGAATTCCAAGCTTTATTGTATTTTTAGTCTTATATCTTCCTGCATGGCACGTAGACTATTATCAATAATAAACCGCTTTCACGTGGTCCCTCCGGAAAAATGATATCGGCATCATTTTCAAAGCGACATATGTCGTTCGATGAGAATAAATCTAGAGGATAAAAATCCGGCATGACTTAACAGGGGGGCCTCAGGGCAGCATGCACAATGCTACGGTGGACTCGTTTATCTTTGCAATCTCCGTTTCAGTGCCGCTCTTCAATGGTTTTATCCTCTTCAAGTACCAGTTGCCACGGTCGCTCTGCAACGGTTGCGATCTTGCTTGCCGCTTACTTGCACAATTCCTTAACGGAACTGTCAATTTGCGATCCGCCGAGGATCAGTCAAAGCATACTCGACTGGTGGAAGCATTGATTAGTCCTGCAGTGTAATCTTACCTACAGGATAGAAGTGACCATTATTGATTATTTCTCGTCAAAACTCTCGAGAATGTCTATGGAATCGCTGAGCTTCCCATAACGCCACCAGCAATTTGTTCAGAACGACAGAAAGATAATACCTACATAACTCATCACACTGATATGTAAAGAAGAAATATACATGTTGAAAAATGATGAGAAGGATCAGTTTTCACGAAAGAAATTGGAAGATAGAAGTTTGTTTGTGTGTGTAATAAGTGCAAAATTTTTAATCATTATTTATAATTCAACATTGAGTACTGTGGTAACAATGACATAAAATATATGTCATTCAAAATGAAATAAAAACGTAAATATAATAAGGCTCAGCAGATAAAAATTTAAATAAAGAAAAATAAGGAGCTATGAACAAAACGTGTTCGCATAATTTTAAAATTATATTTACAAAGTTAACAAACAACTTAATGTGAGTTTCTACGATTGCACTAAAAATGATTCAATAGTGAAATCGAAATGTTTGTTAATTTTAACTTTGTTAATATAATTTTGAAATTACACGAGCTCGTTAACACTCGTTTTAATTCATAGCTTCTTTTCTTATTTTAAATAAAATAAGAAATTTTTATTATATTAAATAAAATAAGAAATTTTTATTTTAAATAAAATAATTACAATCAATTTTTATTTTAAATAAAATAATTACAACCAATAAGTGGAGAATTTTATTTTAACTTAAAAAATAGTTTTCATTACATTACATTAACATTTTATCTCTAAAAACAGCATATTTATCATGGCACAGTTAAACGGCACATTTAACATTTTATCTCTTAAAACGTGCATTAATACGGCCTTACAGCCATATTATGATATACAAATATTATGAGATACAGATATCTATATGTTGTATATATTTCCTTCTCTCAATTCATGCAAATTCGCTCAGGATTCTCTTCGATATGTGCACGTGCAAAGCGACATAAACGTAGTCGAGCAGTCACGCCGCGAAGATGCACGAAGCCTGGAGGTCGACCCGGTAGAAATTATCCGTGACTCGAAACTTAGACTGGATCCTTACTAGCGAGATGATCGTGAGCGGTAATCTTGGATTTCATGGAGCACTCTCTGGCTCACCACGTTGTATGCTCACGATATCTCTTCTTTAAACACTGGACTTATGGAAGCTCCCTCACGAAGTCACGAACGTTCGCGTTATTAACGAACCGCAGACGTGACTCTCGCAAATCAATCAACAGGAAGCCGCGAATGTTTATAAGAAGCAACTAGTTGCTACCATTTCTCTCTGTTTTATTCGGATCCTTGTCAAGTTTTTCGACAGGCCGCTTTATACTCTTTCTCCACCAATATAATAAATTTTACGATGCGCCGCTATCAATACGACTTGTTCAATTTATCTTCGCACGCATTGCTCATAGGAGGATGCAATTCTATGGATTTATTCAACTTATTGTATTATTAATTTGCTTTAAAAAGAAATATTAAATCTTTTTTTTCTTTCTTTAAAAAGTGCACTTTAAATAACAATTTCGACTTGTATCGTACTCACTCAATCGAGAAGTAAAACTGGTTTTATAGCTTTTGATGCAATTGGTTGCCGCAAAGGCTGCATAAAATAAAATGTTGATTCATATGCTGTCTAATGAAAGTAAATCAACGGTGGAATCGATGATTTTTAATTGATTAATTAAGTTTGGTTTTCGTCGGCCGATTATGTATGGACTTTTAAATTAAACCTCAAACAATATTTCCGAAATATTTTGTAATAAAACCCTCCATTAATTTGATCAATGAAAATTTTTAAACATTGAGATTACGTTCACGTTCAATGTTACCGTTATTCGAGCTTATTATCTTTCGTTATTCTCTTTCACTTATTACCTATTCCCGTTTCTTTATTTTTGTTTGTTATGCCATCCGTGTCTCCTCGATTTCTTTTCCTCTGAGTCATTTCTGTTATTCGGTCAATTACTGTTGCGACAAGATTGATTGATGAGTTATTCTTCTGTTAACTCTGTTCTATCTAGATTAACAAAATATATTATCAATCGAACTAATTTCTGACTAACATAAACTGTACTAATATTTGTCGAAAATTGCTAAAGTTTGTCAAAGCACTTTAATTTTGATTTTTGTTAATGTTATTCTTTCTTCCTTTGCTTGTTTAAATAATATCTTGATATAACGACTTCATGTCTTATCACACACATTTTTCACACACTTTTCATGTTTTTCGGGTGCTGAAAAAAGAAATAATTCCTCTTATCATGTCTCTTAATCAGAGCTTTACATGTCACCGATAACGAGGCATCGTGAAGTGTGCACACCTTGAGGAAACGCTAACTTATTCACCATGAGGGGATATCATGGGTAGGACGGATCACATACGCATTCGTGAGATTTGTATATTACGAAAGAGCGAGCGGTTCTATATTTCATTTTGCGCGTTTCGTTTTTTCTCAAGTAAGTTTTAAATTACTGAAAAGTAAATTAATACATAATATGGAAAGATATCTCATATACAAATAAATAAGCTCATCTCTATTAGCATTTTCTTATTTATTTCTGGACAATTTAAATCCTAGTATTTAATTTTTTTTTGAGATTATTAACAAATATGGTATTTTCTTCTTAAAAAAGGATTAAAAAAAATATTAATCTTTTGCAAAATTATATATCTTAAGCAAACTTTATTAAAATAATCGATAAGCCATTTTTTTGTAATATCTATACGAATTTTCCATCCTTATCATTCTTCGTTTACATTAATTTATTTCTAAAAATGTAATCGCTTTTGAATAAAACCATCGTCAGAACCTGCAGACAAAATCTTACAATTAGAACCTTATTCACCTTTCTCTTTCTCTTTCGTGTGGATTAGCACATTGTTGCCACAGACTCTTCAATTGTTTGTCTTCCGGTATACACATGCATTTCTTGAGCGCCCTTATATTTCGCCGTCACCATTGTCGTGCAAACGTTACACGGCCGGGACTGTTAAGAACGGCGACAGAAATGGGGAGCGTTCACCCGCATACAAATTGATCCTTTTTGCTGGCGGGCTCGCGCGTCCTTAACAGCACCTACGGTCGCGTCTCCCTCACAATCCGCCGAAAAACCGGCCCAAACACACGGCTACAAGGGGGTTGTCGCGTTTTGTGGAAACAATCAGCAGGTTGTCGCGAAACAAGGATATGAATGCATAATCAGCGCAGTTAACACGGTTGCATGCCGTGTTCACCGACTCTTTTTTTGTTTCGGGCCCTCCCTCAAAGGACGCCGCTTTTGTGCCCGGGTCCAACCGTGCGAGGAGACGGAAGGAATGAGGGTCGGAAAGACGAAGGACGAGAGGAACGTAAGTCCTCACGACGATATATACGATCGATGTCTTGCATGGCAAAATCTTTTTCTCTTATTGTTTTTCCAACTCTTCGCCATCCACGATGCTCCGCATTAGTCGCTCCTTGAAAAATTCTCTCTGACTTCTCAGAGAAAAATTCTAGACTTTTTTCTGATTAAGGCTTTTTTCTGATTAGGCTTCTTTCCCTTATCTTGAATTTTTTAAAATATCTTTGTGATATTGGATGCTTTCCAGCAAGAGAGACAGAAAATGTTACACAGTTTAACGCAATGAATTATTACATCCTTATTATTTGCCACTAAACAGAGATGAAATGGTCACTGTGTTAAACTATACCTTTTGCTGGAAAGCACCAAATGCCTTATTATTGTAGGCGTATACGTGTCATTTAAAATATAAATATAATTATTACAAAATGCTCAAAGAATATTATTTAAAGTTAGTATTTTAAAAAATCCATACATCGATACTTTCTTTGAATTTTAAAGATGATAGAAAGTCCTCGTTTTATATATATTAGGTGTTGGAATTAATTCGTAGCGTTTTTTAATGAAAGAATGTTATTTATTTCATATGAGCATTAAAAAATACATTAATGAAAGTACTTCCCATCACTTGTAAAACGCTACGAATTAATTCCAACACCTAATAATATATATGTGTTATCTAAGGACGCGCAAACTTTGACAAAAATGTAAAGCAGAATAGTAAAATATTTGCTAATTTTTCGAAAATATAAAATACGTAAGAATGAATCGGAATTTCCATGTACAATCGTGGCGAAATGCCAAGTAATCTTTCGAATAAAAGACTAAGCTGAAAATACTGTTCGGTCTGTTTAAACTTAACGGTTCTCCAGGGAAGATTTCTTACTGCGCTGTTTCTCTCTCGTACTCCTAACAGCGGTTCTCACTAGGAACATGTCTCGCTATATGGAGAACCACGCCTCTTAATCTCCCCTTGTAGACGTTGATAAAAAGCTCGTGCGATCGGTGCATACGCCAGTTTGCAAACAACAAACGCGAGCATGCACGGCGTCGCCAAGACATTTTCGCAGGGCACCTTCGACGTTACTTCTTATCGGATCAGGTATGAGAGAAGGGTAGATTACGCAGGTACACGAAGAGAAAAGTTAACGAGGCCTAAGGCAGACACGCCTTGGACGATCAGCGATTAGTCACTGAGAAGTATCAAAGAGAGCGTACTGATCTGTTCGGCACAACAATGACAAATGCATTTCGTTTATGAGAAACAAAAAAGTGCAAGAAAGTCTTCGCTCTTTGATGCAGGTCATTAAATTGTTATTTTATCTTGTTCAAAAGTTTAATAATAAAGTTTAAAACAATAATTATATTTTTGTTCTGCCTGTATAGAGCAAATTAATAACAAAGCAAAATTGTCAGTAAGAAATTTTATATATAAAAATTATATATATAAAAATGAAAAATATAAACATATAGCATACAATATTAATGTAAGTCTTATATATAACATAAAATAATACCTAAACATCAAATGATAATTGCAGTTCGTGAGTAAGAATGAAGAAAAAGCAGTAAATAGAAACAGAGAAAAAATTTATGACATTATATTTAAATGTATACATTATATTGACATGAATAATTTGGATATATAATACAACAAATAAAAAATGAATGTGCAATCTAGTTCAATAACAAAAATACATGAGATTGTATTATAAGTAATGTTCTAGATCACACATAATATATCTTATTTAATAAGAAATATATTAAAAAATAAGCAAAAATTAATTAAAAATTGTTTTTACTGTAATGAAGTTTCAGAAGTGATGCATAAAATATATGATGACGGAGAATTGCATGGATATTATTTATACGTTATAGCATTACGATCGGACAATAACCGGCTAGTAATCGGAGCTGATGCCCGCTTTATTTCTTATCGCGACTGTAAATTATTGTATTTCATAGCTTTTTTAATCACAGTGAAATTTCAGCACTGGAGCGTCGCGAATTGCAAAACGTGTCGCAAATTGAGAAAGAGAAATGCTTCTTTTTTCCACAATATGAAAACATTAACTAGTTCTTATTATGCAAGTTATGGAGATTCGTAACACTTTGTGAGATTTTGTCTAGTATTAAGAAAATGTTCGTCATTATTCTCTTGTCGATTCTTTAAAATTTTTCTTGTATTGTGTAGCAAGATAATCATAAATTTCTATACCAAATATTGAGCAAACACTGTATTTCAACAATGGTTACGATAATAATAGAATGGATTTTCTACAGAAAAAAATTATTGTATTAACCTTCCTTATAAAAGTATATATGTTAAATTTAAGTTTACTTGATTCTCCGCATTTTATGCGGACTCTTGTAAAGTCGCAGGACGAATGACAAGAAGATTTAAAATATATTTATACTGTGCGCGCGCTTTGCGTCACAGTCGCAATCAAAAACAGCTATAAAGATAGGATTAAAGTCTCCCTGAGACGAACGATAAAAATTTGCAAGTCCCAGCCATGCAATTAAGCGAAGTGTCGACGGCGCCCCAGTCCTTTGAGTTCGGGTTAATTCCGCCATTCGAACGGTACGTCTGGAACCGGTTCGCAGCCTCGTAATCCTCGTACCATGTCGTCGCATTTCTGACGAAGTCACCAGTGCAAACCCTCGTGATTTACAAATGTAACGTATCAGAAACATGTTCATTATTCTGTATAAAGTAAAAAAAAAATCTTGAAAAAGTGTTAAATTTATTAACTGGTCAAAAGTTTATAAAAGTAACAGAAAATTTTTATATAAATATATATATATATATATATACATATATATTGTATATAATTAAAATGCAAACATGTCAATATATATTAAGTCGATTTCTTTCGGATTATTTCCTGTTCTTTTGAGGGTTTGTACTGGTTTGCGAAAGTGTGTACTGTGTGCAGACTTGCATACGCGACATGTTACGATCATTCTGTTATTCGAGCAGCACTCCAGGGTCTCCCACGTCTTTCTCGTTGGCAGACAGCGTGGTATCGCAACGACCGAGAAGAATCGCGCCGTGGAGGGCGGAGATAAACACGTAGCACTATCACGAGCGACATGATCAAGCGCCTCGTCGTCGATGGCTCGTCGCCGGGTATCGATCGTAATTAATAGGGACGATCTGAAGAGGCAACCTTAACGAGACACCCGCAATCAAACTGCCGCCGCGCGCGCGGCTCGACGTCATTTGTTTAAGTTGATCCTCGCTTGTCGCATCCGAATAAGGGAACTCGTGTTCGCCACTCCGCGGGGAGTGCGAAAGAACAAAGAGGGAACCGAGTATGTGAATGTGTGTGAGTGTTGGGATGATCTCTTTGGATGAGATTGCGACGAAAAGGAGGGAACGGGAATGAGAGAAAAAAGGGAGGAACGGACAAGCGAACAGACACCTGCTGTTAGCTGCATTGTCTTCCTCTCTTTTTCGATCTTCGCCCCTTCTTTCTTTGCCATCTCCTCGTCTTTCTCTTCTTCGTTTCTTCTTATTTTTCCCTTGCCATCTTCTAGTGCGATACACTCCGTCGAAGGTAGTCCATAAACGAGGCGATGACACAACACTACCACTCTAGAAGATGAGTGAATGCTTTTTTGTAGCTACATGCTTTTTTGAAATTAAGGACTGGAGATCGAGTATAAAAACCATTTGATGCCGATACAGATTAAATTAATGAGAGAACTGAATATATGATAAAAACGTAAGGTTAAACATTTAATTACAACGAACATAATCTTTTTTCTTTACTTAACACGAAATGAACATTAATTTAATGCTTTTAACTACAGAAGTAAGTAATTTTCACGAAATTAATATTTGATGTCATTACATAGCATTAATGTTTATTTTCTAAATAAAATGGATAATTTTATTACGCTAATTAGTTGGAATTATAAATATAATTCCAATTAATTGAAACTTAAAATGAATAGTCTGTCTACACACGACGCAGATACATTTATGATTCTGTCGCGCTATTCATCAGAGTATAGTGTAAAACACATGTAACATATATTACGTGATATGATAGAGGATGCATTCAGACACACAAAATAAATATCGTTGCCAGGGTAGTTTATGGTAGAAATATGTACTGCAAGCACACCAATCGGCATAACTCATTTTAGTGGCTGATAGTTATTGATTTATACGCGTAACTCGCGAAACACTTTAGAAGTTAATGAAAATAACAGAGATTTCAACGCGGGAAGATTTATACTAATTATCTTCTATGTCTTATCTCGCTTAATATTCGTATAAAAACGTATAATCATATTTTCATCGAACATTTAATTGTGAGTAAATCTTTATGACCTCAAGCACCCCTAAACTTTTCTTTTATCCTAAAATATACAACATCTAGCTTGAATCAGTAAGACTCGAGGATATAATTAAAGCATGATAGAAAAGAAAGTGAACGAAACATAAGTAAATGAAGCTTGTAGCACCATTTCTCCTTTTTTTAATGCAAAGAGAGATCAAGCATAAGAAATATGCTATAGAAGATTAGAGAGTCGCATTTGTATCAAACGCACATTGAGCAAATGCGGTGCTCTTAACATCGTGCGCTACTTTTCCACTGATTGCCACTTTTCTCATTTCAGACACTCATGATGACTTTAATGCCAGACATGTGACATGCACAGTGAAGAAGGGAGAGCGATGGCAGCGGCGGAAACAGTTCTGCGAAGTTCCTCCGATCTTCTCCTTGTTCGTGACAATCGACGAGTCCACGAAGCAGAAGAGGGAATCTTCACTCAGATCTTCACCTTGACAAGGCCTACGGGTTCGTGAAGGGCATGAAAGCTCATCATGTTCAACCACCGACACAGGCCACAAGCGCTGTTGATCTGCAACTTCCTCGGCGTCACATTCCTCCTACTAATCGTCGCCGATAGCTGCGATGCGTTAATTCAACCGAGTTCTACAGATGTCAGTTCAACTGAGTTCGTCAAAGGGAAAAGTGAGTGTCGTAGCTACTTCCATTCGAAAAGAGA
Organism: Acromyrmex echinatior; assembly: GCF_000204515.1. The sequence continues at coordinate 625,883 of NW_011627014.1, read as the reverse complement.
AAGAGGAAGTTGCGAAAACGGAATTATGATCGATTTGAGAATTATTTCCGACATTAAAGTATGACTATTTGATCATAATTCTTTGCTTTCATGCATAAAATTGGAATAAATATAACAGTCCATTTTTTACAATAAAACTAACATATGCATTATGAAATTATTTAGTTACGATTAAATATAAACTATCATACATTTTTCAATTTTTTTATCGTTAATTTTAATGATTCTAAAACGATTATTGATTTTATCATTAGAAAGTACTACGGCACGTATTTATTCCATTTTTACAATTGTTACAATTATTAGTTTAGATCCTTTATAATATAAGTCGATTATATATATCATAATTATTTATCATGTAATTATATTTACTTTCTCTTCTTTTATAACGTAAGTATTCACGTTTGGAGTGACAAAATCTCTGAGGAATGTGAACATGTCGGTAATAAAAGAGAGATGGTAATCTTGCGAGCATTAGTAGCAAATCTGATGTTGGGGGAGTAACGTAATTTATCGGCGCATAAGAGTTGCTACGAGTCAGCTTTTTAATCGGAGTATGAGCATACTCCGTTCTTCCTAGCGTAGCGGAGAACCCTTGGTCGTAGATCATCGAGGGAGACCGTCTAGGAAAGTAGAAAGCGAAGCGGTGCTCCAGCTTAGCGTGGGCGTCGCTTGGCCAAAGAGTCCCTTTTACTCGTAGTACCTGGAAAGTACCGTTTCCTCTCCTATGTGGAGGGAAGGTAGAAAAGGAGAGAATGTCGAAACTGACGCCTCTTAAAATCTTACCTCTTACCATTTGTCCCTGATCGAGAGCGCCTAACGTTGCGCATGACCGTGTAAGTGCATCTATGAGTGGTGATCGAGAATGTGGTACAGCATACGCACTCTCCGACACGCAGTCCGCAAGAGGTTGACCCATATAAAGTCTGATGTTTACATTGGTGTTGATGACCGCCGCGAGATAGTTGCGTTTATTATCATTGATATATATTTATTAGGTATCAACTGTCACGTCATGCGGTTTCAATGGACCACACGCGCGGTTTACGGAAGTTACAGTTCTGCAGGCTTCGATGATTTCTTGATGAGAGTTAAGTGTCAATATAATTTAAATTCGGAACCTGAAAGAGATTTTTAATAAGAATTGATTAAAAATGCGAATGATATAAATTAATATATTTCTTAAGAGTTATATTAAGATTGTGATAATTTTACACAAACACAATTTCGTGTTTTTAATGTTGATTTGTGAATAATCAACGAAACGATTAAATTATTTATATAATGTTACAATAATACATTATGCTTTAAAGTTTTAGTCATCTATTTGTATTAACTCAAAATTATGTAGACGCAAAAATAAAAAAATGTAAATTATAAAATCATAATTCTTTAACTTTATTCTAATGCAGCAAACAGCGGTCTTCTTAGCATCACAAACATAGACAGGTGCTTATCCCAGACACAGAATTTCTTTTGTTAGATAACCGCTAAAGAGCGAAACGACACCGATTTTATTCTATAATTTTGATTTATTATATGCTTCATGAAAATGTAGGCGCTTGAAACTGACTATCATCCGCCTTAACAGTATTTGGATGATGAATAATAAATATGAATCTTCTGAGAGATTTATAATAAATTGTTCGAAAACGCTTCGATTGAATTTTATAAAAAAGTATATATATTCAGCAAACCCATTTGAATACTTTCACATAATGCTATTAGACTATTACTAACAGCCTTTATATAAATATTTAGATGAATAGTGAAATTAAATCTTGCAGCAAGTTCTTCAAAAACTGCGCCATTTTTATGGACGGCTTTTAGGATTCCATTCGCGAGTAGCAGTCTGAAACGAATTGGTATGATCAGCGAAAAGATTGTTAGAATGTCTTTCCATTAGCACAATAACCGGAGCGTGGAAGCTGCGCATTATGCAGCTGAAAAGTGCAGTTTGTCCAGCGCATTTGAACACCCAGAATTCGTTGCGGACACGAAGAGATATCGCCTAAAGTGGCCTCCATAAAGGTTTCCATTAAAATGATAAGTCCTGAGTCGATTTCTTTCTACCCATTAAAACGTTCGCCATGTTGTACTCTCTACAGCTTCTATTTTCTTGGAAGAAAAAGGTAGAATGAATGAGAGATGAACAACAAATCAAGAAGAAAAGAAAGAAAGAGAGAGAGAGAGAGAGAGAGAGAGAGAGAGAGAGAAATGATAAGATTCGGTGAGAGAGAAGAATTCACCTTGAAGGGATTATGGAGCCGCAGTAAATTAATCGACCGCCTTTATCGTTCTCGGCTTTTAAGGTGTATCATGTTTCGGAATAAAGCATCTATTAAAAGGCGAGTGCAGCCTTGATAATTCGCCACGTAAAGACGAAAGGATATTATTTACGTAAGGGAAAGGAAATGTCCGAGACATCAATTAAAAAATCGAATTCCTTTCAAAAAATTAAGTACCCCATGACAGAGCAATTTCAGAATTCATCTTCTGATGTATCTCGATTTTGATTATGCTGACTTTCGCGTAGGATACTTTTCTGACATTTATTAGAACTCATCAATTTCTGTCCGACCTCGAATCATTCGGTATGACTTGTATTATTTGAAATCTCGCTATACGTAATTTATATTGTTTATATTATTTTATTTAGTTTAATAGCCATTACAGAATTACATTTTAATTATTTTTATATTTCTAATATTAAAACCTCTATTACATTATATCATAAAACGGAATAAATAAAGTTAAAATAATTCTATGATAAAATATTTTATGAAATGTTTTAAAAACTTCTATTTTATTATATTTTGTTTTAAGTAGATAAATAATAATAACAAAAGCTATGATTATTAATAAGATTCGGTGATTCCTGCAGTTCTTAAAGTCTTATTTAATGTGTTATCTCAAAGGATAAAAGAATGTTTAATTGGCACTGTAATCGAAACCGTAAATGAATATGCCAAGAGATTGACAAGGTTTTTACTCGCATAACTTGGTCAATTATTGCCCCAAGCTCTTCATTTATTTCATATCTTCGTCGTCAGAAATAATCGACAAGCAGCAAGAAGTTTTATTCATTATACCTCTTGGCCACGAGAAGTGTCCTATTTCACTCAACATTTGAGTACCGATCTAATCTTTGAATCTCAGAGAATTCCTCTGCAGGTCAGACTCTTCGATATAGCTAGTATCATCCCTTTGATCAGCCATATTAATTATTACGATGTTTCTTCTTGGGTGGCTAGGGAATCTCGCTTTCTCTCCCATTGCTCCTTCCAGTTTCTTCACCTTCAACGGATCCAGTGGATCCTTCGGCAGATTGTATCTTCCAACGTATCCAGTGGATAAATAAGGAGTAAGTAACGAGACGGCAGAGCTGCAGGAAGAAAGATTATCGAAGCATAAGCATCCATCGGGACTGAAGCGAGATACCGCACAGTGTAGGTAATACCGTTTTCTTCGACTTATCGTCATCGACGACGTATATGTGCGTGCAAGGGCCAGACGAGGACATCTGGGAGGCATGCCTTAATTGACCGCTCGGAATATCGACGAGATCCCAGAGACGGATTGAGATGTCACATTTCCGAGGGACGTTCACATTTTTTGTCCGCCAATGAAATATAACCGTTCAATATGTTCGATGGATTTATATTTATGTACTAGAGAATTGCGTCACTGAATCCAATGAGGATTCAGAACCACCGCGCGTTTCTTTTCTACTGAAATTCCTCCTGATATGTTCTAAAAGCATTAATGTGTCTTGAATATTTGTGATCGTCTATTTGTTTTGTTTTCTTTTTTTATACAGCTTTTATTTGCTTTTTTAACATTCTTATTTAAATTCCGTTTATTTCTGCTAAAAATTTGATGGGGCATAACGTTTCTTCCAATCTTCGAAATTTTAATATTATAAACAACTTGAAGCGCAATTAAAAGTCATGGATTTACATTATTTATAATCAAAAGTATTCTTATACTATTTATAGTAAGAATAACAAATGACAATACAAATCTGATTCTTCTGACAATGAGAAATTTTTATTATTTATACACATATTCCGTGTACTGAATATTTATTGTGTGTAATAAGAAAATTTGTTTCAAAAATTTTATTATTAGTAGCAAGATTATCAGTACGATTTTAAAACTATCTAGCAAAGTTTTAATCGGAATAAGCAATGAACACGTGATGATTGTGCAAGCGCGCAGCTCTATGACTGCTCGATTCAATTGAGGCAGCATTCCAGGGAGAGATTGCACACGCGGTATAACAGATGAGCCGATTCTTATTAATCATTTTCGCCTGACGTCTCTCGCAACCTGCCTGGCGGGCATTTTGCGGGCTCGTGCGACAATCCTGAGATGAAACCGGTAACAGGTGGCCTCACAGGTGCGTACTCGTCAACTTAACGACCTCGCATTCATTTCACCAATGTGACCGGGCCGAACTCGTATCGTACGCGATATTAATGCATACTGTCGAAGGTTAATTAAGGGTTTTGGATGCACGATGACGCGCGCAATCGCGAGTGCGACGACAATGGGTGTCGTCGATATGATCGAGGTGAGATCTTTGAATGCCGCACAAATGGAGCTGTCAACGTTTTTTCTTAAGCTACACATTGTATGCCGAATCAGAGAGACTTAAGGTGGCAATCGTTGCCGATTGACGTGATGACGCGCGAAAACGCGATGAAGAGCACTGTCTCGGATTTTGCGTACAACATTGCGATGTCATTATTCAGAATGAGAGTGAGATATTGGAGAGATTCGAAATGAGATGTAAAGAATATATCTAATTTGTCTTGAATATATATACACATATATATATATATATAATAAAATTAATCATGATGTAACATACGTGATATGCATTTTCTCTATTCTACTAAATAATTTATAACATTGTATTATACAATGCAATTTTGAATAAACCTTGATAAAACTATCGCATTCGATATGCAACTATAAACAATTTCTTGGATTTGCAATTATTTCTTTTAACTAATAATTCTTTTAACTATCTTAGGAACTTTTGATTTATACTCAATTCTTGTTTCTCTACTTATTTTGTATCTTTTATTATGTTATTGTCACTTATATCTGTATTTGAAGCAACTGACAACAATGTGAGCATGATAGATTTGAAAATTTATAAGTGAAGTTATCCGTATATCATGTTGCTCGAAAAAAGCCAAGGAATAAAATCTTTCCATAACTGAATCTAATAGTTGTCTCGCCTTGTGTATCAAATAGCAAAGACGAAAAATTCTTTAAACGATCAGAAGATGAAATATATAGCATTTCAAAAGTCAAATACATGGTTCTTTCGTTGTAAGTTGATCGATGACGAACATCAGATCGCCCATAGGCACCAACAAGTCTAACAGAGAAATGTGGGTGGACGATAAGGGTGAGAGACGTGTGGGTGGCTTTTTCATTGATCGCATCTAAAAGAATTTTACTGAAGATGGATATATGCTGGAGAAAAATTAACACGTGGTCCAATCATTACAAAATACAAACGTAGAAAGTATAAATTATATCTTTTCGTATATTGCGCAAAAATTGATATTTTTGGATATTGCCCAACGAATTCAGATTTTGGAAAGAAACAAACTGCAATGATACAGTTAACTACAATCAACATGGGAAACTAAATTTCTTGTTTGAACTAACGTTTTTATTGATTCGGCCTTCTATTCTATTGATATGTAGCGACTTTAATTGCTCTTTAATTGTCCCGTCACTTAAACTTACCGCTTGCATTCCGCGATCTAATGCGATGTGCACTTAGTACATTTCGTATAATATCAAACACACGAACAAATTTCTATTAGTAGAACCGAATTTCTCCTCATATTTTCAAGATTACTTTAATTGAAGTCATTTTTATCTCTTTTTTAAAAGATATCTAGAGGATTATTGCAAATTTTAAGTGAAAATAAAAATAATCACTTAAACAATGATAGTTCATTTTATATTTTTATTCTATAACAATTATTGATAACAATATAAAATTCTTGATCATTTAATTTTCCGGTGTGTGATTCATCAATATAAATATTTATTATTTATAAAATTTAATTCCGAAAAATACATGCACATGTATAGAATTTAAAAAATTGATTTAGTGAAATTTCTAATTTAGTAAATTTGCTACATGTATAACATAGTTGAATTTGTTTACGAGAGCTTTATAAACAACAATCGCATCACGTTTAGTTTTTTTTACAGCTCTGATATCAGTAAACTAAATCTCTCTTGAAATCTTTCGTTTTCCCAAGCTTTCACATAATCTTTCCTACAATTGAAAAGTTAACCCCGCGAGGCATCCATCAAGTTACACGCACGACAGGTTAAAAGGGACAGGTAATTTAGTACGCATTACAAAAGGACACTCGGTGCCGCACGATGCTCGATCAGGGATGTTAAACGGTACCGGCCCGAGGTCAGATATTTGCGGAGCTTCGTCGCAGTTCAAGTGGATTATTGTATGTTGCCGAGGAGAATATATAGGTGCACGCCCACATATAAGTGCTATCAACCAGGCAATCATCGATCGATGATTACGTTTGCGCGAGTTCAATTTCGAAAAAAATGGCAGCTCTACGTATGGTCTCAAATCTCGAAATCAAAATTTGACTCCTTTGGATTATTAGAAGCCTGGAAATTAGTATTATATGTTAGAATAACGATGTAAGTATGAATGTCAATATAATTTTTGACTTTATTTGATTTTGATTTGAGAAATAGCACTGTGAATTACCTTTAAAAAAATCATCTTAAAAAAAAATTGACAATGTTCATTCTAAAATATTTAAATATAGAATTGTTTGCAGTATTTGCATGAATTAAAAAATATTAATATCAAAAGCTTAATTTAAAATAGATTAAAAATAACTATATTATTATATAATAGAAAAGTACATTTTCTGCTGATATCTTCTACATGATTGTGAAAAATTAAAGGAAGATAGTCGTCTCGTCAAGTCTTAAAAGATTTAAAATAATTCTTGAACAAAAAAAGGAAGAACATATATGTATATTATACAATCGAAACTTAATGATATCATTCGTGATATAGTACGATATATGAAATTCTAATTTATAATGATGTTTCTTGCTGTTTTACATATTAACATTCCTCGAAACAACATAATTATGATGTCCACGGCTTCTTCTTTACGAGCAAAAGAAAGACGTATGCTTCTTTTAGGGTAGTCGATGCCTTCTATAAGATTCGCGCTACGAGATAAATTGATTCTTTTATACCTGCATATATCTTTGTTTTGAACAACTGTTGAATTTTGTCTCCAAACATTTCTTCGAGTATGCATTTTTTTCTTTAAAATTAGTACGCATTACATATAATTTAAGAACACTTGGTATTATAAATTCCTATTACTTAATGCGCTATTTATGCGCTTTCAAAATCCGCAAGAAAAAATTTTGGCGCTCATTTTATTTAGCTAAAAAAAAAATTTTTTTTGTAGGAAAACTGAGTAGGCCAGTCAGTCCCCCCCTCCCCTCCCCCGTCCCTCACGTGTTAATAACAACCAATTTGGAAAATCAAATACACAGGATTTATGCGTTATTTATATGCTATTATATTCACATAGCTTTAATTTTTACACTACATCCCTTAAGGCACTTCCCTCTTAGAGCAAATGGTCATATTCATCTCTAAGTCGTTTAAAATGGTAAAATAACACTATTTAACTGTGCAAAAAATATTTCCGATTTATGCGCTATTATTTTCAAGTAATTTCGATTTTTGCACTGCAATTCTTAAGAAACTTCCCTCTCGGAGCGAACTGTAATATTTGTATCTAATTCGAATTAGGTATTTTCATTCAGTTTTTCGAATATTAGGTATATTCATCTCATCGGGCACTTCTTCAAACCCTTACATTATTATCTCTGATTTTTTAATAGAAATGTAATTACTTGGAATTCGTATGAATCAAAAATATACTTTATACAGTTGAAGTATGTATTTTCACAATTCTTAACTTGATGATCTGACTTAAATACGAATATTATTGTTTGTTTCAAGAGGGAAGTCTCTTAAGGGCTGCAGCGCAAAAATCGAAATTACTCGGAAATAATAATGCATATATCGAACATATATTTTGCATAATTAGATAGTAATTTTGCAATTTTAAATGACTTAGGGATGAATATGGCTATTTGCTCCAAGAGGGAAGTGATTTAAGGATGCAGCGCAAAAATTGAAACTACGTAAAAATGCATAAATTTGGGGGAGGAGGGGTGACTGACAACCTACTTAGCCTTCCACAAAAAATTTTTTTTAATGATTTTTTTCTAAATGAAATAAGCACAAACATTTTTTTTGCGAATTTTGAAAGCGCATAAATAGCGTATTATTATATAATTTATTCATTAAGATTTGGTTAAGTGGGGAGAGGGAGGAGGCTAGCTAGGTAGACGTTCCTATTAGAATTATCACAACGTGATATTTATTCATAATAATGAGAAATTTTAAATTTATTTAAAATTTAATATTAATTATTATTAATTGGATTTAATTGAATATTCTTCTTTACACAAATTATAAAATAGTAATATGTATATTAAAAAGGATGTATAAATACATACATGTATACATGTGTTATTAATGTACATTTCATATTATCAGAATTCTATTTTTACATTTTAATCTTGATTTTACTATATATGTCAAAATTAAATTATAAAATATTTGAAGAAAAAATATGGCTATATATATAACGATTTATGGTGTTTAGATAAATAAATATGCTGGTTTAATATCACGTACACAATTTAAAATGTTCAAGACGCTCGTATATCAAAATCTTCACCAGACCAACGGTGAAAAGGACTCAGGCAAGATTGTTATCTGCTGCACAAGTTATCTGCATCAACAAACGAGGGTTGCAGGCGATTCAAACTCGTACGACTTGAACGCACAATGCAGTCTATAATGCCACTTCACAATAAACATTTATATCATATTATTATTTCTAGTATTATTCAAAATATCTCACATCACATGACGTAACATGAAAAGTAACTGAGTTATCTAAAATGATTAAAAATCGGTGTTATATAAATATAAATTACATACATATATAAAAATCTATAGATTTTCAATTATATTTAATAAAAGGTTAATAAATAATATGCTAATTGAATGCTGTTTAAATAACTAGTGAAGTAATAAATACGCTTATCGCGAGAATGCGACGAAACGCGCATTATATACTGCAACCCACTAAACACCTACTATAAAGTATCTTTCGACGAAGAAAGAGCGTTTATCATAAGTTAGATTTCACTTCTCAGCGTATTAGCATTCGCAAATTGTATAAAGAAAATCTGTTTCTCTCTAGATGACAGCAGCACAGACTCCTTTTGGCTAAGTAGTATATAATTCCTAGTCGCTAACGTCACGCATTGAATCCAGAATCAATGTTATCATACTTAATCTAGTTGGACAACGCAGTAGAAAGCATTAACTCTCCGTCATCCAACAATTTTTATGATGTTCCATATAATGTCACTTCCTATTTCATCTGCGAGATTTAATACATTTGTGAATATATACCAACATATATCTACATATATGTATATTATAATGGTTAACCACGTAAAATCCGTTAGAAGTCTCCTATTCGTCGCGATGAAAATATAAATGAAAGATAGTTTTCAAAATGTTTATTTATACAAAAGATATACTTAATATAATTAAGATATATTAAAAAGGTATACTAAATATAAATTTCTATTTATTTGAGTTTAAAAATTGTATCTATTTTACAATAGATTATTATATTTTATTTTATTTACCGAAGTATTCGATTCATGTATTCGATACACTTCCAATGCTTATATTTAATAATTATTATATAATTATTTTACATCATATTCATCATATACAGATAACATTTAGATCAAGTACTTCCCAGAAAAATTGAAATTAAATAGATTGCATTTTTTCTTTTTTAAATACTATAATAAATAAAAGATTAGAAAAAATATAATAACTCCAAAAAAATTAACACATTATTTTTTGTAATGAAGATTTTTCATAATAAAAAATGATAATGTTTGTGTGTGAGAACGGTGATTGAAAATCAATATTCTACACTTGAAAAACAAAAATGAGTCCGTGTGCTCTCTTTGCGAACGCGTGATCCAGCTTGTTCGGTGCTGAGGTTACCGAGGTGAGATGAGAAAGAGAAAAGCAGAAGGAGCCGCCAAAGAGGTGGAGAGAACAAGATGTAGCGAATATACGATATATCGTCGAAAAAGAAAGAAGCGAACAAAGCGCATACCACAACGATCATTTGTTCCTTGTCTGTACCGTCCTTAGTACTTCATTTCGATTCGTCATTATTTCCTCACCTCATTTTGCGCTTTATTAACACGCGAGAGTAAAAAAAAAAGAAGATAGCGTCTGAATGATTTTCTTGAAAACAGCCTCGCACCGCGATTTGATGACATCACCTTGTGATATGACCTGAAAAATCGATATGATCATCATAAATTATTTTCTTCGATTTCTTAAATAACTTTTCAAATTTTTTTCTTTCCTAAAATACCTTTTTGCGATTTAGAGGATCTTCGCTTGTTTAATTGTATGCGTTAGATAAAAATGTATTAAAGAGTTAATTCAAACATAACATGCCGCAAACGTCAGTGGCGCGAAAAGATGAAGAACAGGAGAAGGAAGAGTCATAATCGAGCAGGCTATGTGAATAAAACGCCACCGCGTCGACATAACGAAATCGAAAAATGGTGGTACATGAACACGCGCAGAAGTACCGCATCGTAGCCTTCAGGCCAGTCGCGCCACGGGGAGCGGAGGAACTTAACCGCAGACTCGAAAGCAATAAACCATAAAGCTATTAATGTTACGCCCTGGGATGGTTACGCCACGGTTATAACGTATACGCGAGACTTATACAACCCCGGTTCAGATGTATTCTTCTTGTCCTTCGTTCTCCGATCCCGCGACGAGGATCTATATATATGCAAGATCAGCTAGGATTGTAGGTAAACGATCGTGACAAAGCAATTCGTTTTAAATTTCGACGAAAGTCTAATATTACCTAACACTAGTCTTGAATTAGAATACTTTCAATGATAAGACGCTTCAGAATTGGCTGTCGCTCGAGTCACGAATTAAATTCATGATGATGATTCTGAGTTAAGCGTTTTATGCCCGTTTCTACCAATGTATTATAGATTAATTCTTGATTGAACTTGTTTTTTATCTTTTTTCTAATTCTTAGGACTAGAAAGAGATAAAGAACAAATTGAATCAAGATCAAATTACATTGGTAGAAATGAGCATTAGAAGATCAGTTCAAACGAGATTAAATTGAAATTGCTCTTTAGAAATGTTTGATATTTAAAATATAATATACATAATATACTATTATGTTTAAAATATAAAAAATAATATATTTATAATATGGAAGATAACATATAGATATGTATATAATCTATTAATATCTATGAACTTTTCATCTTAGAGTTCACAGTACAGTTCCACTTGAACACAGAAACCGAGAGGTTACAAATACATGAAGATTGTTATATTTCAACATAGTTTTCCATTTGAATTGTAAATTATTTTACATTACGTTTATGCGAGAAACGAATTATCCATTGACATTGACTTTTATTATGAAATGATATTTTTTCATAGTAGTATGAAGTTCGTCTTTTCATTCATAAAATAGAGTCTATTACTCTTCCGTTCAACAGTATTTGATCTTAAATTGTTTCTCCTTTCAAATTTTACAGTCTTCTATTTTTTCTTTTTATATTCAGTCCGCTTCCTACAATAAAATCCACTATAAAATTTTATTTCCTCTTTTCTATTTATTAAATTTTTTGAAAAAGCGAAAGATTTATCATATCTTTATACTTGTATTTTTAATTTTTCTTTAATCTTTATTATTCATTAAGTTAGAGACTATTCATTAGTTCAGTTTTATTATGTTTTGTACAATTATTTACTTATTTATTTTGATATTTCACCCATTTCCTTCAAAATAATAAATTATTCTCTCTCTCTCTCTCTCACTCACAACTTTTCTCTTTTTATCCCTACTCCGAAATCTTTTCTCACCTTGAATTCTCTTCTTTTTCTCTTCTTCGAGCAGTTCGAACCAATAGTTATTTCGCGCGTTTACGATACCCGGATTTTATTTCGTCGGGCATTTAGCCGCAGGGCTCCGTTTTACAGGGGGAGCAGAAAGAAAGAAGGGGGAAAGAAGGGCCTTAACACCCAGAAACGATTTTGATGGTGGGGATTGTGAGACTCGACAGTATCGATGTTTACGAGCTCAAATAAACGGCGCCGCTGCCGCCGTCGTCATCGACATGCGGTTATTTCGTATTACTTTGGGACTTTAATGGAGAAGGGGGCATTTTAAAGTGCCGCATAAAATCTCTCGATGTTCTCCTTCCAAAAGGTGGTCGAAGAACCATGTATGGCTCAGTGCAACGCACATACTATTTTCGTGTTCACAAAAGAAGCCTCACCGCGGGATTTTTCGGTGTCACGTCCTACCGGCACTTGTTTCTTTACATCCTATACGTCTTCCTTACTCATATTTCGTGATTTTTGTTAAATTTATCATTCATATTTAAACCTACACTTGAAAGTTAAAATTTTTCTTTTGATGTCATTCTCTTTGTGTAACTGTTAGGCATAAACATCTTCTTTACACGTGAAAGAACTTCTTGTTAATTTATACTGGAATTCTTTTAAAGTATAAATTAAATTAAGAATCTGTATCTCTTTTTTCTTTCATATTTTTCTTAATTTTTTTATAAATGGCCATTTGTGACTAAATAATGTTTTTCCTAAGCGATTAAGAAATATCCACTCAGCGAATAAAATTAATATCTTAATTACGATTATATATTACTTCTAATATCAAACTACAATAATCACTTGCAGTTCTAGAGGTTGGGTTTCCTGCGAACTTTGTTAGATAATGGAGAAGAAGGTGATATTCGCGCCACGCCCGTAATCAATATCACCGCCATTGTCTTGAACTGCGATGCAAGCGTCGTAAATTTGGCAGAATGTTAATTCTACGCGCGAGAACAAACGGCTCTCACCGGCAATTTTCGCAGCCCCGCCGTCGGGGATAATCACCACGTTTCTGCCGAGGTGTATCCCAGCTCAAGGATCTAATGATGAATTTCGTGCTGCGCGGGTGAGCAAGCCTCGGAGCTTGGAAAACAAGAACGAGGAACGTGTCTGCCCGTCGACCTTAACCGACACTTCTCGGCGAACTTCCACTTTCTTCCTGTCTAAACGTCCGTGCAGCCATCACACTTGTGGTGTTCCTTTTTATCGGACCACCTTCCCCCGAGCACGCCAGAGCGTCCATAAGTTCTTCTCGACGTGTCGGTTCGAATCGCTTCATATTTCGGTCTAGGTCATAATTCGTTATCCTGGATAACATCTGTCGATACAATTAGCTCTAAAAATGTTAGTCACGCAATACATTGTTCTTTTTTAGCAATGATAATTACGTATAAACAATAATGTTATATGAGATACAAACTTAGACTTATTTTAATTCTCTTATTTATGATTTATTATTTGTAAAGTTCTAATCATAATCTAAACGTAATTGAAATGTTAAACTTTGCAAACCTAAAAGAAAAGCGAAAAACTTGGCTTTATTATAAAATAGTAAATTCTATCGACGATATATATAAAGAATATATAGAGAGAATCATATCGTTGAAAAGGATTCATCGCCACTTCCAAGTCGAGTGAACACAAGTCGCTCTTTATGTATTTTCTTACATATTTTTATTTCATATAACATCAAGAATACGAACATAAACATCTATCTTTGTTAATTAATATTCTAGTAAGTATATATGAATTTGAAACATAACAGCATTTTCTATGAAAATTATATCAAAGCAAAAATTCTTCCTATTTATCAATTCATAAACCTTTTTACTTTATACAGGAATATTTTTTTTCGTATTCAAAGAATTATTGGACAGATATTTCAACACATATTCACAGAAAATCTGATAAATCTCATCATTGGTATGCTTTAAAGTATCCGTTACGATTCTGTAACATGAACTATGAAAAAAATGCTTTACTTGTTAACTCTAAATTTGTTAACTAAAAATCTCTATGTTATATGATAAATCTTTACAATGGTAATCTTTCTTCGATGAACAAAATCGTAGGACAAATATTTCGACAAATATTTGCCATACCTCTTCATTATGATCAAGTCGTTCATCTTCCATGCGATTTGAGTTTGTGGGACACGTAGGACAGAAAACCTACGTGATCCCATCGTTAATGCAGATCCACATTCGGTCTGCATTCTCGAGGATCCTGGCGCCATGCCACAGTACGTGCATTCGGTATCCCGCGACTCTCAGTAGCATCTGGTTGATACAAATACATAGGTACTCGGGTTCGCGTTTGTTCCGTCGGTTCTTTCCCTCCTTTAGTCCACGATCTCCGACATTGTCGGCAACGACTATGAATCTTCTTCTGCGGTACATCTCCCCGGGTATCTCGCGCAAGAAGGACGTCCTTACCGCGCAATTATTTTCGCATGATTCCGATCGCCGGTCAGATTAAGACCGCCCTTTCGGTACCGCGTGCCGATCGCGGCCACTCGTTTGCGAACTGTCCACGAAGATGCGAGTGCGATTCAAGTTGCGAGCAAAACCAAATTCCGGGGGAGCGAACGTGTCACTATGCTCTCCACAGCGGCGATTGTTTCTTTGCTTCGCAAAAAATTTGCGCAAAGCTATCTAATAAAGCCTTGGGCTCTTTTCTATATGAACGTTTTTACGTGCTAAGGAGAATTTATTTATTCGGTTAATTCCTATATTACATTATTTGCGATATTTATGATTATGTCATAATTATTGAAAATTATTGTAGGAAGAATAATACTTAATAAGAAAATATTTCTGTAAAGTATCTTGATTTTTTGTTATAGGTGTAATTTAAATAATACATGTAGAAATATAAAATAAATGATAAAAGAAGTAAGTACTCCTTAAAAAAATTTTTTTACGAAACAATAATTAAAATTATATACAATAATAAAAAGTATTAATTTAATTATTTTAAATATTTGATTTTTTATCCAGAATTCTTTTTATAATTATTTTTAATAAAATAAATGTAAGATAAAGGTTCATAGATTTTTACATGTAATAAATATGTTTTATGTTAATGTAATCTTAGTTGCTTAATAAAAATATCTGTGATTTAATTAAATGTAGATTTACAGATATAAAAATTATTAGGTGTTGGAATTAATTCGTAGCGTTTTTTAATGAAAGAATGTTATTTATTTCACATGAGCATTAAAAAATACATTAATGAAAGTACTTCCCATCACTTGTAAAACGCTACGAATTAATTCCAACACCTAATATATTTTATTATTTTATTAAATTTTAGCGTTTGATTTACACAAAATTTATATAAACAATATCTATCTTAAATTAATTATTTTTATTAGCATATATGAAGGCATAAGACATAATCTACAATGCAAGGCAACAATCATATTCTACAATAACAAACGTTACTTATTTCCCCCTCTAACAAAGTCTGGCCAAATAAAAACTTAGCGTTTTCTTTTCAAAAGAAAAATCAAAAGAAGGAAATTTATTTTATTTTGTATACGAAAGTAATTTATGTAAAATTCATGCGGATATCTTTCAATGTTAATATTAATTCTTGCGGATTTACTATTAAACAATCATTTTTGCCAAAAATACAAGCTACTAGCTTACAAAAATAAAATTCCTTGCTTTATTTTGTAAATCACAAACGTTTACCATAATTTATACACGAAGTATACATACAATGCCTTTAAACACTCAACTCACAGTCAACTCAAGAACGTAATTGCACAACGAAATCATGACGGCGCGTGTACTGCATTTCATAAAGGTAGTTTGCTCACCAATATAACACGCTTCATGGATAGAACACTATCTATAGGTCGCGGGAATATATTCTTGACTGTGGGTGGTATCTCCACAAACTATCGTAATCGGAAATTAATTACATGTGATTTCTATATACAGAAAATCCGCATCTAATCTCAATATTTGATTTTAATCTGAACCGTTATTCGAATGCTCAATAAACTTACTGTGTTAAAATATATATACGCTTAGAAGATATTGTTGCATGCAATTTATAATACATATTGATGAATAAATACCGTTAGATCATTATTTATAGCTTGCGTTCAAAGACTGCGTTATTAGCGTTATGTGTCATTCTATCTTTATCGTTTATTAGACATAAAACAAGAATAGAATGATGTAATAACATTGAGCGCCACTCCTTGAATACAGCCATAACTTTAATATCAATTTGAACATGGAATATTTAAACAATACTTGTGTATGTAATGATAAATTATGATAGCAATTAAAAGTAGATATTAAACTAAAGAATAATAATATTTTTAATAAATATATATATTTATTTTTTAAATAATGTAATTAAAATATAATTATATTACTATTACTATTATTATGAGTATTTTTTCCTAGATTTTTTTATAATTTTAATAAATTAATAGAAAAATAATAAAGAGAATAATAATTGATGTAAATAATCTTTTTCTATTTTGTTGTATGTACAATTTAATGTTTACATAAATTTACACATGTAACTATATATGTTAATTACTTTGCTTGTAGTTTGCATCGGTACAAATGGCCGTCTCTCCGTGCCGTCCAACAAACTACATCACTACCGGAATCTTCGAGACCGGTACACCAACTGTACTTACGTCGATGGCAACCTGGAGATCACATGGCTCCAAAACAATACCTTCGACCTCAGCTTCCTTCAGCACATACGGGAGGTCACCGGTTACGTGCTCATCAGTCACGTGGACGTGCGCAGGTTCGTCCTCCCGAGCCTACAGATCATCCGTGGCAGGACCCTTTTCAAACTCAATATACACGACCACGAATTCGCCCTCTTTGTTACGATGTGTCAGATGCACAACCTGGAGATGCCATCCCTTAGAGGTACGTTATTTACTTTATATTTTATTAATATCTATTATATCTTAGACATTATTCAAATTGACATGACTGGATTGAAGTTAGTAATAAATGATGCATTTCTAAAAAATATCTCTGCATATTTATTTATTGCTAATAATAAGTAAAACTGATAATTTATACCTAATTTACATGTATAATTTATAATTTATTTATAATTTATTACCTTACATACAAATAAATAAAAACATTTTAACAATTAAATATAAATTTTAAGTTTAAAATATCCAAATTTAATATATTTCTTACTCAATAAATTATCACTTAAAAATAATACTGTCGATTGAACAATTAAATGTGAAATTTAAGACAAACTGTTGTTCTATTGCGATAATATCTAACTGTCCGCGATTGATTTCGTCATAGATATACTCAATGGGAGCGTGGGCATGTACAACAACTACAATCTCTGCCACATCAAGACTATCAATTGGGAGGAAATAATCACAGGCCAAGGAGGACGATATTTTTATGTGTATAATTTTACAACACCGGAACGCGGATGTGCAGCATGTGACGAGAGTTGCGAGCAGGGCTGCTGGGGCGAAGGTCCAGAGAATTGTCAAAAGTTCTCGAAAACGAATTGTTCGCCTCAGTGCTGGCAGGGCAGATGCTTCGGTCCTAATCCACGCGAATGTTGCCATCTTTTTTGCGCGGGTGGTTGTACGGGTCCCAAACAGAGCGACTGCCTTGCCTGTAAAAACTTCTTCGACGATGGCGTATGCACACAGGAATGTCCGCCTATGCAAAAGTAAGTCACATTATATATTTATATATCTTTAATACAAGATTAATATAAAATACCGCGAAAATTGTTATAATATTAGGTGTTGGAATTAATTCGTAGCGTTTTTAAATGAAAGAATGTTATTTATTTCACATGAGCATTAAAAAATACATTAATGAAAGTACTTCCCATCACTTGTAAAACGCTACGAATTAATTCCAACACCTAATACGTAAAAATATTTTAATTTTTTTTAACACAATTTATTGAACAATAATATTCTTTTAAATTTTTCTAAATAATAAATTGATATGAAAAAAACTGAGATAAAGTTTACTTATAGCACAAATTATTTATATGATGAAATTAGTAAGAAAATTAATATAATAATATTTTAATTTTAATTTTTTTAGATATAATCCAACAACATATTCATGGGAAACCAATCCGGGCGGAAAGTACGCGTACGGGGCGACTTGTGTAAGACGATGTCCAGAACATCTTTTAAAGGACAACGGTGCATGCGTGAGATCTTGTCCACTGAAAAAGAAAGCGGTGAATGGCGAATGTGTTCCTTGCGACGGTCCTTGTCCAAAAACCTGCAAAGGTGTGGAGAAAGTGCATTCCGGTAATATCGATACCTTCAAGGATTGTACCATCATCGAAGGATCCATCACAATTCTGGATCAGAGTTTCGAAGGTTTTCAACATGTTTTTCAAAACTACTCATTCGGCAAACGATATGACAAGATGCATCCTGATGACTTAGAAGTCTTCAAAACATTGAAAGAGATTACGGGTTATCTTAATATTCAAGGAGATCATGAAGATTTCAAGAACCTTTCGTATTTTCGGAACCTCGAGGTGATTGGAGGTAGAACGCTCACGGAATATTTTGCATCGTTATACATCGTCAAGACTTCTTTAATATCCTTCGGTCTTAGTTCCTTGAAGAAGATTTATTCCGGCTCGATCGCTATTCTGGAGAACAAAAATCTATGTTACGCAGAAAGTATCAATTGGACCAGAATTAAAAAATCATCCGAACATGAAAGTCTTTTATCAAATAATCGAAACGAAACCGATTGCAGTAAGTATAATAAAGAGATAAATATGCAAGTCTAGTTTCTCTTAATTTAAAATCCAATTCTTTATTGTAGACAGATATTCTAAATGTATTTTGTGTTTGTGAGGCATATTCATTATAACAAATTTTATTTTGTGAGCTCTTATTTTTATTTTTTGAACAATATAAATTAAAATTATTATTAATAATATTACATTATTTGGACAGCATTTATTTAACAATAACGAAATTAGATCAATATAAGAATAACATAAATATTTAAATGGAAAAATATCTTACACGATCAAAAGTGGATGTTTAATATTTTAGCATGACTTTTTTTGTACCTATTTCTCTTGTTCTGCAAATTATATACCTATTAAAATCTTTTAAAATCTTACTTATTTTGAATATTTGAATTGCAGTTGAGGATGGCTTCATATGTGACGAGCAATGTTCAGATGAAGGATGTTGGGGACCGGGACCATCACAATGTTTGTCGTGTAAGAACGTTATTTTAGGGAACGACTGTCTTCAAGATTGCAATGCGCCAGGGTAAGTCAACAAACATAGAATTTTATAATATGAAGTTGAAAATTTCAATAATACGACTTCTGTCCAATTGAAACTGCTCCCCTAGATCATGGATTGAAGGTAAATCGAAAATCTTCCGCGAGAACTTAAGCCCCAATTTTCGCCGTTTTTTTTCATCATTATCCATCTCGTAAGCAAGTTACGTGTGTATTATGCAGCACGTGCATTCTCCTCGTAACCGCTTTAATTTGCATTTGTATTAAAAGCGCGAATGGCATGAGTGACAAACAATCTGAACATTAATTATATTTAAATGATTTTTTACGTGTGCTGTGTTTTTTTTTGTTAATTATTCATGCTATATTCTTTTTCCATTATTCTGATCTTGTTTGTTTGCTTTTAATTTTACATATTATCTACTTCCTTACGTGACATTTCAATGTCGATTAATAATTGATTACGATTGTGTTATTAGGATTTATCAAGCGGACAATAAAACCTGTAAAATGTGTCACGAAGAATGCGACACATCTTATAGCTCCTGTACTGGTCCTAATGCCGACCAATGCATTAAGTGCAAACACGTGCGAGATGGACCATTCTGTGTGCCCGAGTGCCCATCATCGAAGTACAATGACAACGGCCAATGTAAACAGTGCCACGAGAATTGCGTGGGCGGTTGCAAGGGACCAGAGAATAACATAGGCGCCAACGGATGTTATAGTTGCGAAAAGGCAATTATGAACGACGAAATACCAGAGAGATGTTTGCAGAAGAGAGAACCGTGTCCCGATGGTAAGTTATACGATAACTTTGTTTCATAATTTTTGTATTAACATATAAATATTTTGTAACAAGAAAAAGTTGAAAATATTTATATACTAATTGTAAGTGTAAATATATGTATTGAAAACTGTTATTATTTCATTCGGTCTATAATAGTTGTTAATAATAGTGAATTAAATATCACAGAGTAGTAGAAAATAATTCATTATAGTATATTTTTGTAACAATAAGGTAATATTTACACAGTTTTTCATAGTGTGTTATAAAAAATATTTATGTCATGCATAAAAAACATTTTTATTATAAAATTTGCAGGGCATTATTACGAGTGGGTTGATCAGTTGGAGCAAGGTCTTTTAAAACCTCTTGCCGGAAAAGCTGTCTGTCGCAAGTGTCACCCACGTTGCAAAAAATGCACAGGATATGGCTTCCACGAGCAAGTGTGTCAACAATGCACCAAGTATAAGAAAGGAGAGCAATGCGAAGATGAATGCCCTGCTGATCATTTCGCGGATGCTGACACGCAGCAATGTATATCGTGTTTCGGAGAGTGCCGAGGATGCTTTGGATCAGGCTCTAATCAGTGTTACAAATGCCGGAATTATAAAATTTACATTGTACGTAGACAATAATATTATGTTACAAATATAATCTTTTTTATTAAATGCGTAAAATACATAATCATATACGTACACATAATATATATGTATAATAATTAATAAGTATTGCTTATAATAACATGCTTTGTATACTAATTAATTTTATAATTTATATATTCAGGATAGGATAGACGACTCTGATGATAATATAACATCCTTTAATTGCACGGAGACCTGTCCACCAGAATATCCTCACAAGATCTTTCCTCCTGATAGCGAGCCGTACTGCTCCGTAGAAACTATAGGCCTCGGTTATCAAATGGAAAACGATTTTCATCCAGCAGTTTGGGGTGGCATTGGGATCGTATTAATGGTGTTTATTATTATCATCGGTGTTTTACTATATTTATGGCGAGTAAGAACGAAAGCTAAGGAGAATACAGTGAAGATGACGATGGCTTTAACTGGTTTGGACGACAATGAACCGCTTCGACCGACAGGTGTGAAACCAAATCTCGCTAAACTACGAATTATCAAGGAAGAAGAGATGAGAAAAGGCGGTATATTGGGTTACGGTGCTTTCGGCAATGTGTACAAAGGCGTTTGGGTACCCGAAGGAGAGAACGTAAAGATCCCAGTTGCTATAAAGGTTCTTCATGATGGTACGGGTGCGAACACATCCAAAGAATTTCTCGACGAGGCTTACATTATGGCTAGTGTCGAACATCCGAATCTACTGCAATTACTTGCAGTATGCATGACGTCGCAGATGATGTTAGTGACTCAGCTGATGCCTCTAGGCTGTCTACTGGATTTTGTACGCAGATACAAGGATAAAATTGGTTCAAAACCATTGTTAAATTGGTGCACGCAAATTGCGAGAGGTATGGCCTATCTGGAAGAGAGAAGATTGGTTCATCGAGATTTGGCAGCGCGAAATGTCCTCGTCCAAACTCCAAATTGCGTGAAAATCACTGATTTTGGTCTTGCTAAATTATTGGATATTAACGAGGAACAATATAAGGCTGCAGGTGGGAAGATGCCTATCAAGTGGTTGGCATTAGAATGCATTCAGCATAGAGTATTTAATCATAAATCGGATGTATGGGCCTTTGGGGTGACCATTTGGGAGGTCCTCACCTATGGTGGTAGACCGTACGAAAATGTTTCTGCTCGAAATGTGCCGGAATTATTGGAAAAGGGCGAAAGATTACCACAGCCCGCGATTTGCACGATTGATGTATATATGATTATGATTAAGTGTTGGATGCTTGACGCTGAATCCAGGCCTAGCTTCAAAGAACTGGCAGAGGATTTCGCAAAAATGTCCAGAGATCCTGGTCGATATCTTGCCATTAAAGGAGATAAGTACATGAGACTGCCTTCGTATACACTACAGGTAATTAATATTTATTTATATGTAAAACATATTTTTTATTACTGAAGATAATTATATTGATATCAGTTAATTAAAGTTATATAATTCATTTCGTTAGTGTTATAACTAGCATCATAATTATCAATAATGCTTCAAACTATTTATATCAATTTTCGTACATTTTTATACAACTCAAACTAAAATATATTAGATAGCGATCTTAATAGTAATAATCTAATCAATTTCTAATTATTAACATAATAAAATTAGCACATTCCTAACATATCTTTATAATATAATCTTTTTATTAACATACTTTTTTATACTTAATTATTTATTACTTAATTATTTAACAGTTTTAATAATATAGTTTAGCATTGTTTCAACTATTAATGCGAATTTGCAGGACGAAAAGGAGATGATTCGAAATCTTGCATCAGCGATGGATGGTCCTGAAACTCTGTTAGATGCTGGTGAGTACCTACAACCTAAGTCACGGGCTCCACTTCCACCCACAATTTCCGCATCAAGTACTTCCGGTTCGCCGCCAAATACACCAGTAAAATCGTGCTGGCCGAACGGTAAGCCGCTCGCCGCTGATTCTCCGACGCCACAAAATCAGCAAAACTGGGACAGAGAACTTTTGAGGTATGGAAATCATGAGAGTGGAAACGCGTCGCATGAGGCTGGCAATTCTGGTCAACGTGCGCATTACGTACATCCCAATGGTCACTGTGGACACGTCGCAGGATCAGATAGCTCAAGTTCGAGATATTGTTCGGATCCATTGAAGATGGTCGGTGTTAGAGGTAAGCAAAATGTTAATTGCGAAAAAAATCGAATGAAATCTCTCTGGTTGTGACAGTGATTGATATTGAATCGAATAATATGAACATTACGGAATAAATTATTTATTTAATGAAGCAATGGTAAATTACAGATTGCGATGTTACGGATGATTGTTTTAATACAAACGTCGTGCAACAACAAGCTCAAGTTGGAAACTTGAAATTAGATTTGCCAATAGATGAAAATGATTATCTCGTGCCGACGCCACAACCGTCAGTCAATGCGACGCAATATATAGATCTCATTGGGGATTCTAAGCCAACAGGTGAGTTTAAACTATAAATTTGCTATTAT
Source organism: Acromyrmex echinatior (assembly GCF_000204515.1). The sequence continues at coordinate 602,529 of NW_011627014.1, read as the reverse complement.
TTTTAGTAACTTTATCTATATTGTTTAATGCATAGCAATTTTATCTATATTAAAAATAGATACATTACAACTTTGAGAGTTCTTTCAATATATTAATTTATATTTTTATGTCTACATAATTTTATGTATAATTGCTAATTTATATATAAATATATAATATATAATTATATATTATATATAAATATTTATATATAAATATTATACTCGTATATATGTCTATGTACATCTGCTTTTTATAAAACCAAAATTATTTTAATTTTATCCAGAATCCGAAACAAAGCGATTGAACAATGGCTTCCGAAAATATCCAGACTTTCTAGCGATTCAAGGGAAGACGTCACTAGACAATCCGGAATATATAATGTCACAGGACGAAGGTCCGCTCACGCCACAAACTTTGGGTATTCCTACACCGGACTTAGAGAAAGTCCTGCCAAATGGTACCTTCGGGTCTCAAATTAGGCAACGAAGTTCCGAAGAAGAATCGGATCACGAATATTACAATGATTTTGATCGATTGGAACGGGAATTGCAACCGTTGAAACCTTTTAGAAAGAACGAAACGACGGTGTGATTTTAGTAATGTTATCGAGGATACGAAAATAATTCAAGATTCTGATAGAATCAGGAATAATCATATTGATAACCTTTCCTGGGACAAAAGCTGAATCTTAGAAGAAAAAGAAACATTGGTATGCTTTATCATTAAAACCTCGTTTAACAGCGTCAAGTACTCAATTTCTGAGTATAGAACACATTGTACTTATAAAGGACACTTCGCTCAAGTGCCGTGCTTGATTGTGATTAGACGTAAGCTAGAGACTCGTATTACGAAATATAAATAAAACGAAAGAGACTATAATGACGTAATGGAAATGTAAATCGTGCGATGATGATATTCGCGAACAAGTAGTGCAAAGATATTCTTAATGTGCCATTTGTGGCTTGTAAATAAATTACTTTTCGTACTAGCTCTTGAGGATATAAGAAGCATTCTAGGACTTAATTCGCAACGACAGTGTCAATATGTTGTTTTTGCTTAACAGCTTTTCTTCAAGCCTGTATTAATGCATTTTTGGCCTTGCCATTGCAAACGAAATATAGTCCTTATACATATAAAATGATTAAAAATGTAGAAAACGACACATACAAATAATTTTACTTCTTTGATTAAATCTGTTCTGCATTTGTCTTTGTAATGATTCTGTGTATTATTACGATCTAAATTCTTTGAAATTACGTAGATCTTCATAGACTTTATAAATTTAAATCGGTCTCACTTTTTTCATTACTCACTTTTGTACAATCTATGCACCCTAAAAGTTATCTATTCAGCACAGATCATTCCATACGATAACATCGCATCGCAGCAATATTGCAAGCTTCTGCGCTGTGGGTAATATTCACAATGACGATATTTTTTAATGTACTCTTAAAAATACAGATCAAATTTTACAATTGAAAGGTTATATCACAAACTATAAAAAAAATTAAAGTCTACAGCGATCACTTGCGAATTTTGAAGAGATTCATGGTCGTTGTTGAAATTTTAATGGCAAAAACGGTTTTAGACATTTTCGAACGGAATACTTGAAATGTATCAGAAAATCGTTCAATACATTTTACATTACATACGTACTATTTTAATATTTTTTGTTTTATTTCTTTTCTCAAATACAGAACAAGTTAGTTAATGACATTTTACGTCATTAAATAATAAACTTCTTATGTCCTTTTGTAACAAACATAAATTCAAATGTATGTTAACTAAACATGTCATTTTAATATTAACAAATGTAGTAACAAATTTTAATATTAACAAATTTAATATTTCAAATGTAGATTATAACGATTTATGTATATTCGAAATGGCAATGTTTTTTAAATTTTATTTATGTTTGTAACTTTTGTTAGAAATTAATTTATGTTTTTCAAGATGTTTTAATATTTGTAAAGTGTTCCGCTTAAGAAAGATAAAAATTAAGCGGTCCCGCTACAAAGACCAGCTTGCAACAACGTTTCATGATATAAATCTGATTAATGATAATCTTTGTTTTAATCTCTGCTTTATAGATCATAATGCGGGAGTAGACAAAGAAGAAATCAGTTATTTGTCGCTCAAACTGTTAGACGTTAGGGCAATCGGGTCCAAATATTTGTGCGGTAAACCGCTGACTGTGATATGAATTATTTTACTTTCTTCCGATGACTTGAAAATCGCAATGATTAGCATTTTTCCTTTCTTTGCAATAAACAACGACAGCGAAGCTACATTGTCCTATTTTACTGCCGATGAATTTGCCTTGCGTTGGGATTTAAACCATCACAAAAGAACGCAATTCTACTTAAAAATAGAGGAACAAAGAGATTCAAAGTGTTTTTCTTTTCCTCTTATGCCATCATCTTGTAATGAATCAGTAAAAATTGACTTTGGGATGGGAATTGTCAATTATTTTCAATTTTTATACATGAAAAATACGATTTGTACATAGTTTAGCTAGTAAGTAAACGGAAACTTTTACAAGTGTGAAAAACTGAGAGCAATCGAACGAAATCAGTAATTATATGTCACCAGGATACGGCGATCCGTAATGTAACTGCACCAAGTAACAGTATGATAGGACGTGCCATGTTGTACAGAAAAAAAGAAAAAATATGACAGAGCAAATTTTATAATGTAATATGAAACTTTATTTAATAAAGCACGAGATTGACGATTTTTTATGAAAATATTATTGACATCTTATAATCAACCATTATTTTGTGACTTGGAGGAAAAATAATATTATATTATTATAATTATATAATTTTTTTCAGTTAGTCACATTCCTTACAGCATAAATCATTCCAACAACATTGCAATATTCTAATAACATTGTAGTAACATTACAACGTTGCCGCAATGTTGTTGTAATTCAGTGTTGTGTAGAACATTGGTAACTTCGTTTCTCTAATTATATTTTTCTCATAATATCATCATATTATAATATTGCTTTATAAAGCAATCAAATCAAATTATTCAAAAAATGAAAGGAAGAAAATATATGTATATAAAGGAAGAAAATGTATGTATATTGAATTCAAAATATCTATTCCTCCATTTTCAAATCGTTCAATAACCATTTGATATTATCATAAGTAGAGTAGATGGAGGAGTATGATTTGAAATGGTTATTTTGATATCAGTATTTTTTATATATGGGCAATCAATGTTATTTTCCAGTAAAGAACAAGGAATAAACGTTTAAATATAAAATATATTCGTTTTTCCATATATGTGACATTGAAAACGTTATTGATCATCTACCACGAAGTATTTACATATTTTCCTTATCCTGATCATATTTTATGATGATTAAAATGAAGTCTGAGGTATTGTGTATTTGCAAAACAATGCTAGCAAGAAACGAAGTATTATATAAGTACAGATTTTCAATCTCGCTGCATTCCGTGCAGTATCTTACACGTAATAATGTAGCCAATACGTATCGTGTACATTGTGTTAAGTATTACTAATTATTATTGTAAGATTCTTTTTGTAATATATCATTCATCGCGACGCATTACTCGCCACACGAGGAAAGACCCGTGATTTTTCTTGCGCGAATCAAGAAAATATCTTTCCATTTTCCTCACTCTAGCACCTTTGGTTTAATCTTATATGTAAATTGAATTGCGACTGAGCATGTTAAAATTAGAAAGTGTACAGTGTAATCGAACGTTATGTAATTTTCGAGTTGCATTTGCCATTCGGTTGTGGACATAGAATTTATAGATCTTTATTGTATCATTATATATCATAAAAATTTATTGTAATAAAGAACAATCATTCTTACCGTTTGTCGTTTTTTTTAATCTTAATACAACGTTATGTAAATTATGAATTTTTTTTTTTAAGAATATTTTTCAGAATGCAATATTTCAACGTATACGCGCATAAGGAAAATTAATATACGACGGAAAAAGATTATGTTTCTGTTGAATATTTTCCTCATTAGATTCTCAGAACTGTTCTTGCACAAATATTATTTTTACAAAAGATACAATCTGCATGCCAAATAATTTTGAAATAAAAATATATATACATATATTATATATACCTAAAATATCGGTTATAAAATTAATTTTCTGTTTTACCAAATGCTATCCAATGAAAAAAAAAACGTTTAAATAACGGGATTTGTCCCTATTTTTTCATCTAAAAAACATTTATTTAAACGTTTCAAAAAACGTTTACTTAATGTTAAAAAAATATTTTTTTAATATTTAAAAGAAACATTTTTTTAATGTTAAAAAACCTTTTTTAAATGTTAAAATTATTTAAACAAAATTAGAAAAAATGTTTTACAACGCAGAATAAATCTTTTGTAATTTATTATTTTTTATCGATAGTACATTTTACTTTAGACAACCAATTTTATTAATTAATAATTTTTTATCTTTTAGTAATTTTTTAATCTTTTTTACTTACCGGGTTTTGAACTTAATCTCAAGGTTATAACGGATAAGTCTCATATCTTATCCGTTACGCTATTTATAATTGTCGACACAGTTCTTATTGCCATAAATGATACACTTAACGCAATTATATTGGATTAAGTTTTCTTCCATGTTTATCTTTTTATCCCGTTTTTTATTTATTTAAATTTTAGAAAATAATACAATTTTTTTAACTTTTATATTAAACATCAGATAAACGTAAAATAAATGTTTTTTAACATATTTTAAATAAATAAATAACGTAAAACAAACATTTAATAAACGTAAAGCCTATTCTACAATATGCTTTTTGTTTCTTGTTACTTTTTATTATATCTTACATATTGTCTTCTTGTTTTTTATTCGGTTTTTGTTTTATGTCGCTCGAGATAAAAATTAACTTTGAAAGAAACAAGAAATACGTATCAAGAAAGATAATTGTCGATAAAACTGTTGCAAAAGAGAAAAAAACAAAAGGTAAAAAGCAAGAAACAGAAAACAAAGAGCGCATTGTAGAATAAGCTTCAAACAAACATTTAAAAAAGTTCCTTCGAATTATTATCAAATGATTCGATTATTTCAAACGAAAACTTAATTAATAAACATTAAATAAATGTTTAAAAAATCTTATTTTGAAAACGAATCATAAAACGTAAAATTTATTACAAATGAACGTTTAAAAAACATTAAATAAACGTTAAATAAATATTATTTTGAAAACGAACCGTGAAATGTGATCTATTCTGTCCTTCATTTATTCGATTCTTATGCATACTTTATGTTTACTTCTTACATTTATATATGTATTCAAAAAAACATGTAAAATCAAATCAAATTTTATTGTTATTCTTTTATATTGACTATTCTTATTGCAGTTATATTTCTGCTGTACTTATATTTCAAACCAATATGATCATATCGATATTTAAAAAAAAAAAATTTTTGGATTTATTTACATTGACTCAGAAAGGGACATTTCAATTGCAACAATATGTTAAACTTTGCTGCAATATTGCTGGTTCCTTGATGTGTAGATTTATAATTAGTATAATTAGTAGAATATAACATGTAAATATACAATACTTTAAAAAAGATTATTCAAATCTATCAAAATTGATATTAATATTGTATTATATTATAAATACATAAAGAAGAAATACATTCATTATCATTTGATATTAATACAATATGCAATTGCGTGAAATTATACGAAACTGTACGAAAAGGCACGAGAATGCATGTAAGGAACGTCATTACGTTATTACGTCATCTACAATTCTTCAGTCTTAGTCAGTCTGGCAAGTGACATAGTGCTTATCGTAATTTTAACCTTTAAGTTAAATAAATTTTTTATGTTTACATTCTCAGTTTTCAATGTGACTAATAAAAATATATATCAAATTGATACGCATATTGATATTAATACTAACAACTGAGAGAATAAAACACAACAACAAGAACAATAAAACCACCAAATCGAACAAATCACATTCAACAAACGTTTACGTAAGAATGTTCACACAGTGATTATGTATAGTATAGCATTTTTTAAGTACATGTATAATATCAATTACAAAAAATAAGACAGATATCAAAACTTCAGCAGATGACATGGATACTATTCATGATCCATATTTGAGACACTTGTTCGATGGTGACCCAATATTTAATGTCTACAATGAGGAGGCTACAAACTTGTCGGTCGGAGCACCTGGTCCTGACCTGTTAAAACATTGTGCAGAAATACTGAATAAATCGACGCAACACAGATTGGTAAAAATCAATTATTTTAATATTGCTTTCATTAAATTTGCATTTGTCAGACAATATATTTAAGACTTCTGTTAACTCTTAAGAAGAAGAAGACTTCTGCTAACTCTTAGATTATGACGTTACAAATTGTGACGAGAAATTATACAATACAAATTCTTACAGAAAATTATATTTGAATAGAAATCTTTTTTAATAAAACAACGTTTGCAATATCGAATAGATTTAAAATATATATATATATATATGTGTATATAATTAATTTAATAATTATATAATATCGTTGTTTGCATTTATTGAACATTTTATAAGTTATTCTAAATAAAATATTTATTGATATTTTATAAATATTCATATTGATAGAAATAAATGTCACCATAGGAGGAAGAAAAAAAGGAAGGAAAATACTATCTCTTTCAATATGGTATTACGGCGGGTCTTTGGGAATGTCGCGATGAATTAGCTAAATTTTTAAGCAGGCGATATGGAAATTCCGTAATGAGAGAGCATTTAATATTAACGTGCGGAGCGTCACATGGTCTTCAACTATTATTGAATACTATACTCTCACCAAATGGTATTATTTTTGTAGAAGAAGTTACTTACATGATTGCTTTAGATGCTTTTAAACAATTTCCCTTAATGCGAATAGTTACAGGTATGTGATATATTATACAGGTATGACTATATTTGTAAAACAAAAATAATACCTAATATCTTAATATATAAAAAATGGAATATTCCTATAAGAGACACAATATTCCTAGAATGTTATATAAATATTAAAAAGTTCTTTATTATTATTTTTATTTCATATAGTGCCAATGAAGGATGACATAGTAGATCTAGATGAATTAGAAAAAATAATAATTGAAGAGAAGACAAAAGGCAACTTTTTTCTAAATGATCAAAAAATATTTTGGGCAATGTTCTATACAATACCAATTTTTCATAATCCAACCGGAATGACATTGTTGCCTGGTAATTTAAATATTGTGGTTCCATTATGTTTTTTTTAATCAATAAATGAAATTTTGTTCTTTTAAAAAACAAAAATTGATAACTTTAAAATATATAACAATCTATTGTTTTTGATGCATTAACAACATAGATTTTTCTCTGTTTTATTTCTTGGTAGATCAGTGCAAACGTTTAGTGGAGATTGCACGAAACAATTCCATAGTGGTAGCCTGCGATGATGTATACAATTTGCTTTATTATGAGCAAGGATTTCCGCCACGACGATTATTTTCTTACGATAATCCACAAGATTCAAACTATAAAGGAGGGAACATTGTATCAAATTGTTCGTTCTCTAAAATTCTTTCGCCAGCAATTCGCTTTGGTTGGATCGAATGCAGTGCGCGTATAGTGAATATTGTAAAAACATCGTAAGGAATCTTATATATTTTTTTTTTTCAGAAAAAGTACTATACAAATAAATTATTTATTGAGTCAAATTCATTTTTATTAATAATTTACATAAAAGTCTCTGTTAATCATTAAATATTATTAATACTTTATGTAGATATATTATTTATGCATTAACGTAAATTATATTAATTAGCTAAAATATTGTAACTAATATTATTACAACTGTTTTATTGTATGATTTTAACTATTTTAGAGGCATAATGTGCAGCGGTGGTGGAGTTAACCATTACGTTTCCGGAATAATTGCGAGTATGCTTCATGAAAATCTCGAAGATGAGTATCTTGACAGGATTATAAAGATCTATAAGGTGTGTTACATCATGCTCATACTATAAATATCTTTATCCAAAAGTACAATATCGCTTTCTTAAAGCAATGATAATTATACAAAATTCATTAACATAATCATAAAAATAGATTGCGTATGCTCTCATAATTTTACAATTATTTCTTTTAATATAAAATTGTTTTTATATTCTTTTATGCTATTATTTACTATAAAAGCTAAATAAAAATAAAATAAATAAGAGTCAATTTATAGGAACGATTAGATACACTTTGTGCAACTTTGAATCAATTTCTGCCAAACTGTTGTTCTTATCGACGACCAGGAGGAGGTTATTTCGTTTGGATCCATCTTCCCTCGGGTATAACGAATATTTTTTCTTATATAATATTTAAAATATAATAGTCATAAAGCAGCCATATTGAAGTAATTATAAAACAGTAATTGAGTAATTATGCCAGAATATAAAATTCTAAAATAATTATACAATTAATTTTTATATTGTACTTTTAATTATACTTTTATTATGCATATATATATACTTTTACTAATTTATTTCATTTTTTATATAAAATTATGTGCTATTTTTAAAGATGTAGATGCTACAAAATTCATCAAATGGTGTCAAAAGAAAAAAAAAGTATCAGCGATACCAGGTGCTCGTTTTTCATATACAGGTAAAGCAAAGAATTTTTTACGTATAAGTATAAGTTTTCACACGAAAGAAGTTTTGGAGACTGCGACACAAACTTTATGTAAAGCACTTTTAATGTATCTTTTTACTGATAGTTGCCACAGAAAATAAATTTTAGAATTCCCTGACTTTCCCAGGTTTTCCAGATGAAAATGAAAAATTTTCTAATTTAAAATATGTAAATTTTAACAAATTTAAAGAATTGTAAAAAAATTAACCTATATTATTAAAAACAACGCAAAGAAGGTTAGTAGCATACTAAAATTTTAGATGCGAATTCGAACTAACAAAAAATAAATTAGTATTAGAAAAAAGAATGCAGTTACGAAAAATAAATATCGGCGACCAAATAAAAATACTGAATAAAATCTAAATTTTAATTATTTTATTAAAATCGTTTAAAATGTGCGAGTTTTGAACGTATCTCATTATAAATATATTCAGATATAATATTAAAAAATTATAACAATTATCTAGAATAGGAGCAGTTTAGGAAATTGTGAGCAAATTTCAAAATTCCAGATTTTTTTACATTTTTCCCTGACTTTTCCCGATTTTCCAAGTCTGTGGCAATCCTGTTATTAAACATCAAGTTAAATATACAGAAGATAATATAAATAAGAACAAGATATTATAAATAAGAACAACTCAAAAACATAATCAAATTATTTTTAATCAAATTAAAATTTAGAAAAAAGTTCATAAAAATTATGTTAAATACAGTAATTTTAGATCATTGTTATCGACTTAGATTTTATAAACAAGGAAATAAAAAAGGAAGTATTATAAGATAAAAATATACATGTATATATGTGTGTGTGTGTGTGTGTGTGTGTGTGTGTGTGTGTGTGTATATATAAAATATAAAATGTAGTTTATAAAATTCCTATAAAAAATGTATTTTTTATAAATATTTCGTATATAGAATTGCTAACGTAATTATAGTCTATTTTTAAATTATAATTATGTATGTTACATGATGTAATACATTAATTAATCATAAAAGTTGTAAGTTTATAATTATAATAACTTATTTACAAATTAAGTAAAAGTATTTTAAAAACTATGAATTAAAAAATATGACACACTAAAGTTTTGATTAAAAAATTCATATTATTTGGATAATTGTTACGAAGACACTTTTTTTTAAGTAATCTATGTATTTAAGATATAAATTTCTATAATTGGGATGTACAATTATTCTCAAATGTAAATCAAATTCATGATGCACAAATTACTATTTTTATTGTGAAACTCTGAAAAAATCTTGGTACAAAGGCCTGTACAAAGTAATGTCTAAGAAAACATTCTTGTATAAAATAAATGAATATTTCAATAAATTTTATTTTCGACTAGAATTCTTTGAAGTTCTTTTTTTTATCGTCTATTTTTATTATTAATTCAGATTCTTTAAACAATTGTAATCCTAAATATCGCATACCACAAAAAATATGATATATATTAAACATACATATGTATATACATATCCACATATTCATCCATATATGTATATATATCGTACATATGTATACACTCATACATATATGTAGAAAAACTACAAAAGACAAAAATTATTTATTTTCTCTCATAGAACTCTAAGAATTTTTTCAGAATTTTTTATCAATTTTTTAGTATTGCATTTTCTAATTTTTACATTTTAACATGAGAAAATACGGTTTTAAAAAATTCTGAAAAAAATCTGAAAAAATTCTTAGAGTTCTATGAAAAGAAAATAAATAATTTTTGTTTCTTGCAGTTTTTCTGTAAAATTGAGTTTTTCTGTAAGTATTTGAATAACAAATTATTCAAGATCAATATTTGACAATTTTTAGTAATTAATATCTTGTTAACTATTGCGAAAATTGCAAAATGATAGAGGACTTTTCGACTCAGTTTAGTCTATTCTATTTATACAAAAGTGATTGGCCAAAACTTATGGGATCCTTTGTATATAATGTGTATAAAAGTACTGAATAATAAAATATATTATAAAAGTGAGTATATATTTCTTTTTATTACATACTTAAATTATATACATTTATATACAGTAAAAAAGCAAGTAATAATTCAAATTCAAAATTGCTAATTATTAAAGTCAAATTTATTCAGAATCACCTAATAACTCTTTTTGTTTAGTTTCCAACATTTGTTCAGCTTTATTCGTATATTGATGACTAAGAATATCTATGTAACTTTCTATTCTGAACACTAGATCTTTAGCTAGTTTTTCCTTTTGCTTTACTGCCTTAATTTGTTTATTGCGTACCTGTCTAACGTTGTCACAACATTTCACATAAAAGCTTTTTGCATTTTTAGATAATATTTCTCTCTGCTCCTTTGTTACTCTGTAATATAGAAATATACATATATATATTTTTGTACTAATCTGAATCAAAACAATGAAAATTTGTTTTCTCATTAAGATAATAGTATTAATAATATAAATGTAGAGAATATTATCTTCTAAAAAACTTACTTAGGAATAGGAACATAAATTGTGGTTCCATCTTGTTGTGGATTTAATTTCATTTGATTTTTTGTAAGGCTTTTTAGAATATCTGGAATAGCTTGTGGAAAAGTAGATACATTCAGCACTATCAATTTAGGCTTACGACTGATCTTTGCAAGCTCTTGCAATGTGAAATCTTTGCCATCAAATTTGACAGACAACATGTCAATGGCACCTACATTTGATCTTACTGACAAATGTTGAATAAAATCATCTTTTAATTTTTCAATTGCATTATCCAGTTGAGATATTAATTTATTAACATCAACAACTTGTTCAAATTCATTATAATCAATGTGTTGTGTCTTCTGTTTCTTTTCGCCACGATTTTTACTTTTTGCCAATAGATCAGAGGTAATAGAAAAATCTCTTACATTATTCGTTTTGAAATTGCAAAGAGAAAAATTTGAAACATCACAACACTGAACGATTTGCAAAGGTCTTCGTTGGCTCTGAAGATAATATATCATTTTATTTGATGAACAATGATGCATATATTTTTGTCTTAGTTTTAATGCTGAAATTACTGTGTAATTTTTTAACTGACGATTAGCACAGAAACGTATACCTATTAAACTTCCCATTTTATCATTATCATAAAATGTTCAATACAATCATACAGTATTATATTTATATCGAATATAATATATTCGAATATTTATTTAGTAGTATTCGCAACTGTGCTTTCAAACATATACACGTGATTACTAATTTGATCGTGTATAATTGAATTGGAGTATCTAACCTTAAATAATAAGGTGCTCCGCACAATAAAAGGAACAGGGAATAGAGAACAGAGAATAAGAATTTCAACCTATCAGAAACTGTGTATTCCATAATACATGATTTCTAAAGGTATATCTACACAACTTGCATAGTCGCATAAACGTATGCATAAAGAAAATTATCCAATCACATTTTATGTGCGTCTTTATAGAAGAAATATGATTGGACAATTTTCTTTATGCATATGTTTACGCAGCTATGTAAATTTGTGTGGATATAACTTAATACGTACATATAGAGAGAAACCTGAGAGAGGACATGACGGCCCAAAACCTATAACCGCAAAATACTGCTGCGCACTAGTACCCTCTGACAAAATTGATGTAAACTAGATAGCAACGTCCACTTTGTCAGAAAGTAGTAGTGTGGAATCCCTTACATAATGCATAAGAAAACCAATCAAAGTCCTTTATTTCCTTTCTTTTCATAAAATAAAGGATTCTGATCTTGATTTTCTTATGCTTCATGTTTTATACGTTATATAAGAGTTTGTGCTCTCTGCGCTTAAAAATTAGTAGTGTCGGTAAGATGATACGTAGTTAACATAGTTGATGTCGCTAGTGTACAAGAACTTCCAAGAATCAGATCGCACGAAAAAGGTCGCGATGGCTGCTCTCAGGATGGCTGCTTTTTCTCTAAACTTGTAATGTGTTTCTGTCGGTAGATTTTAGATTCCTATAAATTGTTTCTTAATTTTTGCAGCAGTTTTATACTCACATTTATTCGTCGAAAACCTATACTGACAAATCATTATACGATATTAATAAACCATTATAGCAATTTTTACATCTTTCACTTCATATTAAAAAAGGTATGTACGAGAAACACGTGATACAAACATATTAACATTCCTAAACTAAAAGTAAATTCAAATTATATTTTTGTTTATATTTAAATATATATATATATACATATATACTAAAATTTTTATATTATATAATACATTATTTTTATATTTTTTATGTAAAAAATATGTAAATGAAATGAACCTTAATATACATTTCTTGATTATTGAGAGCATAGTTAAGGTTATGACTTACTTATTGTATGCATATAATATATTTATGTATATCATATATGTGTATAAATATATATACATATATCCAACATGGGCTGTATTCCAAAATGTATTGCCAGTATTGAAAATCTATAATGCATGTAATGTAAACTAGATTTTCAGTACTGGCAGTAATTTTTGGAATACAACCTTTTTAATACAGGATTGGCCATATTCGACGGAAAGACCTTGAACCCTATTAAATGATTTTTAAAATGAACAGCAAAAAATGTGTTTTTTTCCCATGATTGAAAAAAAACATCTTTCCGTCGAATATGGCCAACCCTGTATATAATATTGATTTATAAATTTACATGCTGTATTGTTTATTTTATCTTGAGATTTTTTTCAAAGTTACTATTTCCTTGCTATTACATTTGCTTGCGATTGTATTTTCTTGTACTCTTTTTTTTCTACATTTGTAATAAAATGGATATATGTTCTAACGAGAAAGAGAAAAGATAAAAACCAAATAAACAGATCTCTGTTTTGATAAGGTTAAAGTAATTGATTTTTTTTATAAAATTAAAGCAATATCTGTAAGTAAAATGTAAAGTACAAGTTATGAGACACAATTATGTAACTACAAATATTCTGCATCTTTTGTGTTTCATCCATATACCATTGTAACATTTGTGTAAAATTTAATACATTATAAATATCCCAAACAGTCCATTCAAATTTATGTGTTAATTTAATACAAAATAAATATGTTACAAGGTAACATAAATATAATTTAAAAACTAAATATAAAAAAGGGATATACTATATATATATATATAATACAATTTATGTAAACAAACTATAGAAACATTTTTTCAATTGATATTTATGCTCTCTCTATGTTAAGTTAATACATATTATATTCATCTTAGAATTTATATTTGTAAAAATTATTTTAATATTTGTTCACTTATTCATAAAATATTATTTTAACAATAACAAATGTTGGATATCAATTTAACACAAACTATTTAAACAACATAATTGCATTATGTTAAAATAATATTTAAATATGTTAAAAAATTTGTTATGTTAAAACAAGGACTTATATAAACTATTTCTAACACAAATATTTTTAGTGTAAATTTGATATTATAAGTTGTGAATTCATTAAAACTGTAAGTATAACTACTATTTTCAGAGTAATTTTTTGTTTGGATACGGATAAGTGACTGCAATAAATTATTGAAAATTAAAAAACAAACTTTTAATTCGATCAACATGAGTAAAACACCTGTTTCCATCCTCCAAGAGATGATGGCAAAGCAAGGTATGACACCTGATTATAAGTTGATACATGATGGTGGAGGCCGTCATGTAAATACTTTTACATATCGAGTTACATGCGACAGTCTCAGTGCAACTGGTACAGGTCGTTGTAAAAAAGATGCGAAACACGAAGCGGCTAAAGCTATGCTAACAGAGATTGCTGCACATAGAAATTATCCGCAGTTACCAGCTGCTAATACACCAACAGTATCTCCGCCAAAGTCACCATTTCATTCTGTTCCTCTTCCACCAAAGATAGCAAATATACCTTTTGTTAACGCCGTAGGTGAATTGCAGGTAATTATCTTAAATTTATATAATTACTGTTATAGTCGCATGTATCTATTGGTTTATTTATCATGTTTTTTCAGGAACTTTGTGCTGAGAACAATTTACATGAGCCAGAATATTTTCTTATCCAGGATGTTGGACCACCACATGCTAAAATTTTTACCATTCGATGTAAAGTATCTAATTTTGAAGAAGATGGAATAGCAACTACAAAGAAGCAAGCAAAACATGATGCAGCGAAAAGAATGGTGGATAAAATAAAGGGTCTTATGAATAATTTATATGATTTCTGTAAACCGAAAAACAAAGAAGATTCTTCAAACTCTTCTATTACAACTATTGATACAGATACAATGAATAAAAATGCAGAAGAACGCTATCGCACATTGATCAAATCGAGAAAGATTAACTTGGGCCTTAAATTAGCAGATTACCATATTTACTGGAGAGATTCCTTGGAGACAGATAAGCGTGATAAAATATTAGAACAATTGGAATGTATCTTCCCCAATGAAATGATTGACATTGATGATTACATTACCGAAGATAGTATAATGGAAAAGATATCTCTATTAGAAACTATACTGTCAGAGATTGATATAACAATTAATATGAATGATATTACTTCAGATAAATATTGTATAAAATCAATACAGCTTAATACGTGTCCTCTTCTCACACAGTTTGGTATGGGCAGGAATAAGTTGGAAGCTTCTTGGGAAGCATTATCCCGAATCATAAAATCTATTAAATTACTTTTATCGTAGATTGTTAAGATTGTTAAGATTAGAAATATAAATCAAATTTTACACGATATTGATAATGCTTATGAAAATTTTTTTCCGATCTTATGCGTCAATCTTACACAATTTCACATAAAGACATAAGTTTTTAGATTGACACATACAAATAAATTTTAATTTTACATTATAATTTTGTTTATTATATAAAATGTTTTTTTTATTTTTATAAAATTTTTTTATTTTTAAATTGATTTGAGTTATATGTAAAATTACAAAAAAATCATATTTTATTATGAATTATCTTAAATTTTGAAAGTAGAAAATATTTTCGTTTTTATATTTTTATGGCATAATCTTATCGTGCAAAAGGCTGTTATTTTTTGTGATTGATTTATATAGCGTCAATAATATAGGATAAATATATGTATACATATGTGTGTGTGTGTGTGTGTGTGCGTGTGTGTGTGCGTGCGTGTGTGCGTGCGTGCGTGTGTGTGTGTGTGTGTGCGCGTGTGCGTGTGCGCGCGCGCGCGCGCGTGTGTGCGTGCGTGTGCGTATGTGTATGTGAACAGTTGAATTCAATATATCTTATTTTGTAGTTATATTCTTAAGTTACAATCTTACATGGATATATCCGAATCATTGTGATTTATTTTATTAAAAAATGTATATTTTTGTATACTTTCTAATTATTTAAAAACATGAGGTTTATATTGAATATGAAATAAACATTTATATAAACATTTAATAACATTAATTTAATTTTTATTGAACATGTAACTAAACTTAATATTAATTTTTTATTGTTTGATTTGACAGATATCAATATAAGAATACTACACAAAATATTATATATATATAATTTAAATATAATTTTAAATAATTTATTGAAGCGTCTCTCTTTAGTTATTACACACACATCTTGTTTAATATTTTATTTAATATCACATAATAATGCTACACCTCGAAGTGTCCAGTGTCGGGGATTATAATCTGTTTCAAAGTCGATAGAACCCACATATTTCGCGTCTGTTCTTTGAGGCTTCCTATATATAGGACATTCATATAATTTTGGATCTTTACCAGCGGTTGTATTTATTGCAAAAATATAAATAACCGGCATTTGTTCGTAAAGAACTTTTGGTCTACTCTCAACGAGTTTGCCAGCCTTTCTATCAAGCGACGCTCCTTCCAGAAATAAACCGTGAACGTAAACCCCTTCCTGAGGCTGATTTTTAATGTCTTCTTTATTATAACGCGTAATCACGTTTTGCAAAACTACGGAATCTAAAGCCCAACCCTTATGCGCTCTGGTTACTTCCTAAAATTCATTTATTTAATTGAAGTTAAGACAACTTAAATAATAAAAGACGAAACTAGTTATTGCAATGAAATTAAATTGCAATTAAACTTTTCGAGTCAATTTAGTCCGCTCTATCTACACATAAGCACTTTGTTAAAATTTACCGGATGCAGGGTGTTCTAAATATTTTAAAAGATTTTAAGGGACCACAAAGAAAGGACGAAAATTTATTAACATTACAATTTTTAATGCTTACCTGTCTCATAGCCGTTAAAAATCCTTGTGGATTAAAAAATCCGGTCATCCAAAATACTCTTGGACGACCATGAATGCACCATTGTCTGAACTGATGGTCTCTTTCTAAAAGCTCCGTATACCAGAAACCTAAAGTTGCCGATTCCCAAGATATTTTTAACCATTTATCTGGGATGCGTGCGTCATACATCGCATCTAATGATTTTCGTAAGCCTTGACTCATTATTATGGTACCTTCGATGGCCAGCTTTAAATCCGTTAAAGTACTTTGTACTTCTTTAATAACTCGCGAAATTCTAAAAAGAATCATAATTAAAAAAATTAAAAAGAGTTATGATTTGTCTTATCTTTTTTATGTACTTTATATTTACTATATAAAACATATAATAATATTTCATAATATATTTAAACTCATTTTATGATAGACGAAAAGGAATATTACCGGTCTATTTCTTGTCTTAGAAAAATGTTCATAGGCAATAATGGACCCATTCTTTGAAGCGCTTCTTTTACTTCAAAGGAATTGTACTGCTTGGGCAATTTAGATAGCATATCATTGGCTAATTTATACACGACGTTCTCTCTAGTTTCACCTCCCTGTGTACTACCCTCTTTTGGCTGTACATTAAGAATTGTATCAAGTATTCCTTTTGCTGTATTAATCTGATAAGTAATATCGGCGTTTGGATGTAGTCCAAAGACTTCTGGTGTGTCGGTCGCAGGTAAACTATCAATGTAGTCTAGATATCCTTGAAGATTTCTGGTCTGAGGTACTCTATATCCTCGATAAAATTCAAAGCCGGGTCGTAACAACACGTCGCAAAACCAGACATAGGTGAAAGTAGTTAATAAACGTTTGTCAAAATCGTCTGTAACTCTACCGCCATATTGGACCTAAACATGTAAAGATATGAAAGTAAATATAAAATATTTTGACATTTTCTGTAATTTATGATCACCAACTACAGTATCTCTGTCTTATTTGCTCTTTTGTTCAATTATTTTATAAAAAATATAATATAACGTTAGATTTATATTTATTTAATGAAAGTAAAAAAAAGATTGAAAACACCTCTCCAAGCATATAGCAGACTGTCGGCCAGGAAACACCCTTTTTAGGATCCATATCATCCAAGTGATTCTGTATGAACTGAACTGATGCTGCAAAATCTGCTTGATTAAATTCATAAGGTATATTCCAACCAAGCGGTCCAAATTTTCTTCTTTCTTGTACTACAGTGTGTAAAAATGCAACAGCGTATAACAAGGGCGGCCACTGCAATTGAGTACTGTAATCCAATGCATCTTGAGTTACTGCTTGATAAGTTCTTTTCAAACTAGCTCTTATGCCTTGAGGTGGTTCATTTGTGAATTTGATTGCCATCTGAAACATATTTTCTATATTTATTATGTTTCTTTAAATTTATTTCGCAAAATCATTCTTCTTTCCATATATATATATTATATATATATATATAATCAATACAATCGACATGTTTACATTACAGTTAAGAATTAGATACGTTAAATACATATTATGGACTAGGAATTTGACCTGTAGCAAACCGATGGGAAATTGAGAGTGTACTTCAGTTGTCATCCATAATCTGAACCCTTCGTGAACAGTTTCTGTTTCAACAAGAGCATCCATTACTTCCGTACAAAAAGGCAACGACAAATGAATATTTTGTAACAGAACCCAACCACCCGTACTCATAGCTTCGCTAATCATTCTTCGAGCATGGAGCTCTTGGCCTTGCCCCATAGATACTGAATTTAATGCTATAACATCAAAAATATCGTTAATAAACAATTTGTTTTTATTAAAAAAGACTTAAATTTTTTTTGTGTAACGAAAACAATTAATTAAGTTGCTAACTTACAAATCGTTTTTTGTTTAGCTAATGCTGTAATTTGAGGACTCGGATCGGATCCTATAGACAATAAGCATATCAGTGGCGTCCTAGTTTCAGATTCTAACCACGTTGCTTCTAAATCTAATATTTTAGCTTCTCCGTATTCTTCACCCAAGGATTCAGTGATATACTTTCTCGCCTGGGATAAAGTTCTGTCAGGACTCCATGACCTAATAAGCAATAATTTTCGGAACACGTCAAGACTTTTTTGATAGCCACAAGGTAAATCTTCTTCCTCTGGTTTCTCTTTTTCATACCATACTCTCCATTCCTTTTCATTGAACTCAATTTTTGTTAGTATATCTGAGAATACATCAAGTCTGCTTATTTCAACTAAATTTAGCCACGTTATATCAAGTATCCATTTAAACGGTTTTGGTGTTACTGCATTAAGATCTAAGGATGCTCCACCTTTTATAAAGGCATTGAATTCTGCATGTGAAATAGCGCCTCTATGACAATCTATCTTCATACCTAGCATCAATGTAAATAAAGATTTATGCCTCTCATAAAGACTTCTCAGAGTAAACGCCCAAACTTCATACGTGAGATGGCGTAGAATAATGTTTATCCGCTCAGAAGTTATAAGACTCTTCGTAGATTTTGTAATTGAATTATCAAAGATTGTCAAGAATTGTCTTAACGAATTTTGATACATCACATTGACATTGCTCATTTCGACTATCAAAAAATACAAAATGGATCCTCTTGACGCAACTGCACGAAATTCTTCGCGTGCCAAAGTGATTTTTTTCTCAGTAAGAGCGGATACTTGCAGTTTTTCATTTACTGATTCGGCCGTAGTTTTGGTTTCTCGAAGAACAGTTATTAAAGCTTCATCGTCTACTAAAGAACCTTCTGAAGATGTAAGTCTATGTAATAGTGTACTTTCGAGTTCCTTCATTGAACGCTGATTGGTCAAGACTGATTCGAACAGAGCGACTCTTTCCGCTTCTAAATCGGCTTTCTCCATAAGTATCACTCGACCTAACAATTGATCTTCTAAACCTAACATTGTCACGGTAAAGTCAATAATCGATGTTTTTGCGGATATTTCTGGACTGTATGCTGGATTTGGTAATTTGGTAGTAATATATAGCATGAATCCTGGCATTACATCACATTCTTTATCTCCAACGACGACCTTCTCAATAGATCCTGATTTAATGAAATTCTTTTCAAGTACATTATCGAGTACCGGATCAAGTTCTTCTGCGACGTCCTCGATCAATAGTGGTCTACCTAACGAAAGACTATCCTCAAGATGAGTTCGGAAATATTTATGATTTAGCGAAGTAATTTGCAATTCGTTTGTGCTCTCCTTATTCTTGATCCACATTTTTCCTTGATTTTGAGGATCCACAAGAAGCGGATAAGACGAAGATTTCGTGACAATAAGCGCATTTTGAACAGATAACTCGTCGTTCGGTAATCCTTGAAGAGTCCATTCTGACGTTGTTGCTGTGTCAACGAGCATATTCGTTATATTTAAATTTTTAGTGAAAGGTATGGATTTATTAGTCAGTATATTCATCCACGCAGTCACTAAGCTGGCTCGATATTGTTGATTGTAAGGTCCACAATATGACAAAAATCCAGTTGCCAACAGAACGTCTCCGACTAACCGTCCCAGTTGAATCTTAAATTCTCCACTTTGTTCGGTCCATCGAATCTTTTCACCGCCTAATCCATTTATCAAAGCAGTCGCAGCTGTCATTTTTCTTAAACACACATTCGCAGCTTCTGTCAACCTTTGCTTCTCCGCTACCGCGCTATCGTATTGCTCTTTAACTGCCTGCAAAGCCATTTCTCTTTCGGATAATTCCCGTTCGGCATTTGCCAAATCTTCCATTGCGAGTTTTAATCGTGCTTCTTGCAGTGCTAAGTTAGCTTTTAAAGGAAGAACCTCTTTGTTAACGGAATGAAAGAATGCCATAGCTTTTGTCCACGATAATAGACCAGCAACATCGCCGCATACACGCCTAGCTGTTTCCATATTGTAATCCTCCATTTTGAAGTACGGTTGTAGCAGCTCAACCATTTCGTTATTGATTATGTCTTTTGGATAATTTTGTAGTTGTAATAAAAACGTCGTACTGGCCATTAGTTTCAAAGATTCTGCCCACGAAGGTTTAGGGCACAGTGCAGTTGTGTCAGGTACAACGGATCCGATTTTCCGTTGGAACAAAATCAATACACAATCCATAATTCTCATTATAAGATGAGGTGGTCTACCCAGCTTTCTCACTGTTGCTATATGAGCAGGTTTGATGGTATTCAGAGCAGCTTCCGCTTCTTCTAATGCTGGTTTCGCTGCCTCTAACTTTTGTTCAGCAAGTGCTTTTTCATCAGCTATACAAGCTACCAATTGTTCCGCTTTCTCCTTAACTTTTTGCACTTGGTTCTTAAAAGCTTCAGCTTGCATTGCTCTCTCTGTCACTTCTAAAAGTACTGTCTCGGCTTTCTCGGAAGCCTGGACTAATTCTTGTTCCATTAATGCCAAGTCTCTTTTTAAGATTTCAACTGATATCGATGCCTCTTCAAGTTTTGCTAAACCTGTATCCATTCTTTTAGCTCCTTCACCAAGTTCATGTTGTTTAGATCGGTAAATATTTTTGTATCCACTGATGAAATTTAAATAAGACTTTGGAGTCACATGGGTAGCGCGCCGAAATCTTTGGAAATATTCGATTGATGTTCCTGAAACGATATCTTGTATGGATCCTAATGCATTTACTAATTCAACTTTCACGTCACTAGTGCAAGCGATTTCAAAATCATGAAGAAAATGTTCAGCAACCAAAATCAGAGCATTCTTAGGCCAAGGTTGGAACCAGTCTATAGTGCAACCTGAAATAAGTGCTGGAAAACGCTGAGCGCGATTTCGGAACTTTTCACCCACAGGAGAGAAGCAGAAAACGACATGTAAATTTTGACAAGTTCTTTGCAAAAAGAAATCCATTACTAATTCATTGTTAAGAGTTTTTTTAGGATTTTCTCTTCTCAAAATAGGTGTCAACTCTGAGATGATTTCCGCTTGCTCGTCACGTGTAAATAAATTGCTAATAACTCCGGAACTCAAGATATTATTTAAATATTCAAGGAAACCTTCCTCTTTGATATCGAGATCAGTGAAGATAAATGTTGTACCTTTGCCTTGAGTGCCGCAAGTGCGATACAGAAATCTCAGATCTTCTAAGAAATTGGCCACGTTATAAGATCTAGTCAAGGTGATTTGAAACGTTTTGTACCCGGCAATAAAAGAAGATAACTTTGTAAGACTTTGTTTGCCAGAACCACCAACACCTACTAGCATCACGTTCCCTTTTGGATGCCTAATAACTCTAGATATCTTTACTAAGTGTAGCATAGCGTCAGGGAAAAATACTAAATCCATTCCAGCACCTCTCTGCATTTCGTTGAACTGTGCCAGAAACATGTCTAATCTCTCTCTTAATACTTGAGAATCGTACACAGGTTCATATACTTTAGGAAGTTCTACGTCTGCATCTTCACCTTCTTCGCCGGTTGGTTCTGGAGCATCTCTAATATTAAAAAATTCTTGTTAATATTGCACAATATTTTTTAAATTACAATGTATTAATAATTATAGCTATTACTACAAACCTCATGAAATCGACGAAAGTAGGATCTTGATTTAGCATGTTTACGTATTTTTCTCCTAAAATATCAGCTACAACACTAATTAGACCTTTATCAAACCAATCTTTGTCGCTTTGTATTGTAAGTCTATCGCTGAACACTCGTGTACATTCGTGCTTCCAAAGCAGCATCAATACGCTTTCCTTATCAATGACCGTAGACAATGTACCGACCATGCCTTGCCAAATTCTCGAAAGATCTCGGAGACTAAATACATAGTGAAACTTCGCAGGCGTTGGCAACAGTTTTGCGCGTGTTTTTTCCCACAATATTCTAGTCAAAGGAATCATTTTTTTAACCAGCTGACGGACTTCTTGAGAAAATCCTCTTTTAATATTATAATGTCCTTCACCTAAAGCGCTAAAAATTCGATCGATTGATGCATTGTCAGGTAACGTGCAATTAAAAATACAAAATTGTCTCTTGAGTCTCGAGGGAATATCATTTCTTCCGCCTCCTGGCTGACACATAGCTGCTAAGAAAGTTACATCCACAATGGCGGTGAAGTCACCGGGTTTCTCTAAGGAATAAAACCCCTTCATATCCATAACTTGCCGGACGATTTCGTTGGTTATCTGGTCACCCCATTCATTAATTTGCGGTAAATTTATATCATCGACAAAGACCAACATCTTCTTACCGCCTGCTGGTCCAAATGTACTTCCTAAACGCTTTTCCACGTAACTCTCAATGGTTTTTTGGAATTGATACGGACTGGTCGCAGAACTAAAGTTGAAAGAGCGACTCAAAGTTGTATCTGGATTTGATTTCTTCATATATGATTTCATCATGACAGTTTTGGCAGATCCTTGTTCGCCTATTAACAACACAGCTTTATCCTGTCGGCCAATCAAGTCAATCAAATATTGAATTCTAACATTATCCGGTATAGGCACCAAAACATTACTATAGTCAGGTGTTGAATATTCAGGATAGACATAATTAGTCACCATACTTGTCCACGTATCCCACGTGCCTTTATCAGTGACGAAGAAGTCAAATACTGTAGCATCCAAATATCTGTCAGAAATCGGAAGATCCAAAATATCAAAGTTTTCTCGAAGATACTTGTCGTATTTTTGTCTATCGGCAGTTTCTAGCAATGCTCCTATGCCCCACACTAACGCAAACACATAAAGACGTGTAAGATATTCCGCCGTTAAAGGCTGGGGTTTGTCTCTCTCCAAATCTTCATCTTCTGCTTCTTCTAATAATGTCTCCGGAGGTATCAAACCTTCCAACAGGCAAAGCATTTGCCTTACTACATTGCATTGCAAGACATCGATAGCGAGCGATAACGTTTGAGTACTCCATGAATAGACCTGATAAATTAAAAATTTATTTATATTTTACATATATTACAATATTATACATATTTTTATGTTAAAATTAGCAATATGATACATAAAATTTATATATTAGTTAAAATATAAATTTTAATATAATTAAAATTTAATATAATAATAAATTTTAATATAATGCTTATAATTAATAAAATACGAATTAATTCTTTCTATCATATACAGAATGTCCCATTTTAATCAATCCAATCAATTTTCTTCGAAATTATTTATGAAATAAAAAATGTTTCAGATAAAAGTAGAACGAAGAATATTTTGGTCAAGTTGTTTTTTTTGGAACGCTAAAAAAATTTGAAAATCATCTCCACTTTTTAAAATAGAATTATATAATTTTTTCATATAATATGAATCTTCTAATTATGTATTGTAATTAGAGGAGAAAATTGACTGGATTGATTAAAATGGGATATATATTTTGTATGTGTTTTCAATTTCTGTTCAAATGGTGGTCAACAGTAAGCATATTTTCTTAAGTTAAGAAAATAATTAATTTTATATGATTAGCATTAAAATTATATTAAAATAAAAATATTTAACATGTAATCTGCAAAAGACAGAATTGTTTTATTAATTTACCTGTGCAAAAGAATCTGTAAATAATTGTTCGAGAATTTCTTGCTCTAATGTTGATCGTGATTTTAGCCAAGCGGTAACAACTGGATTCCAATCTAATCCTGAAGAGCTCATATATACCATACCGTTTCGCGAAACAGTCGCAGGACTTGCATTATCAATATTATGCGGTTCAAAAATAATTTTACATGTTGGCGCCATTGATAATCTATCGCCATTAGCCAAAGTCAATGTTTTATTATCATCCAATACAGAATTTAAATTTTCTATCCAAATACTGTCAACGGGACCATCAAGCACTAGCCATACGTGTTCGCCCTTCTTTAATTTCAACGTTTTACGCCATAAAGCTGAGAAAATCCCATCTGTCCAATCATTCGTTGCAACATCTAAACGGCCGAACATCTGAGCGGCTGTTATACTTTTTGGATTCATTCTCATTTCCCTAAAATTAAATAAATTATTTGTATATATATAAAAATAAATAAATTATTTGTATGTATATATATATTCATAAATTAGTAAAAGTTAATTTATAAATAATTTATTATTACATTTTAAATGTTCATTAATTTATTGAAAAAGCTTTAAATAATTTGAAATATTTTATCTTAGAAATATACATATTTGTACTCATCAATATACGTATTGTAATACACTACCTATGGGAATTACCATATTGTGTTAGTGCTTTCATCAAAATATGTATACAAGTAGTTTTGCCAGCGCCAGTCGGACCTAATGTCATGATGCCATGCCTCACTCTTTGTGTTTCATATAGCTGTATTAATTTAAGCACCCACGGCGAATGATAAATTAATCCTGCCTGCTCCACTTGTTCATTAATAGCTGCTTCCAATTCAAGATACGATGTTTTCTCCAGAACTTGGTTGGGAAATAGATCAGCTACGAGAGAAATGAAGAGTGGTTCGTCCTCATCTACAAAAAAATATGTCATATTGTTTTAGCATATCTTTGTATCAACTAATTATGCATCTTTTTTTTTTAAATTAATTAGTATAATAACCTATGAGCTTCGAAAGATTCATGTCTCTTAAAACGCGCATGACGATCGTACTTTCTGTGTCCTTAGAATTGACTCTTTTTGCCGCTCCTAAAGTTCTTAACACAGACAATATATTTCGCAGACCGAAATCATAGTGAACCTGAGATCAATATATTGTAAAATTTAAATAAATTTTAATCCTTCTTCTTTTTAACGTCTTTCTCTTTTTTCTTTTTAATGCACAGTAATGTTACCTGTTTGGTCAACTGCTCTTCGCACAATTTATAAAGAGTATAAAATTTACGAGCAAGTGTAATATTCTCTAAAAATCCACAACTAGCTAATTTTACACGTATAATAATCTGACGATCAGGTACCATCATAGCTACTGTGCGAAATTGTATTTTCAAGTTCTCCGGCAATTCTTTTCGTCCTGCATATCCAGGATTCTATAATTTACGTAACATTGCAATATTTTTATATATCTTAATCGTTATTAAGTAATTTGTCATACCATTATAAAAAACAAAGTTGCATAAATATGAAAAAATTATATATCATAAGAAAGATACATAAAAATGTACCTTTTATATAATATGTATAATTTTAGCAAATTTTCATTTAGAAAAAACATGTAATAATATTAGGTGTTGGAATTAATTCGTAGCGTTTTACAAATGATGGGAAGTACTTTCATTAATGTATTTTTTAATGCTCATGTGAAATAAATAACATTCTTTCATTAAAAAACGCTACGAATTAATTCCAACACCTAATATAAGTAGGTGTAATTTTTTCATTTAAAGAACTATGTTTCTTATTCTACTATGTTGCATGGTACCATAGTAATGAATATCCCAAGCTCTGGAAACATATCGACTTGATCTCCATCTGTGAAAATAAACTGCTTCTTCTTTTCCTTTTTTGCAGCAAGCACTACGGCAACTTGTTGTGCGGCAACGGACAGAACTGGTAATTCAATTCTGTTAAATTCATCGAAACAACCCCATGAACCGCTTTGTGCCAATCCCTTATAGATACGACCTAATCCTCGATAATCCATTTGATCAGAGCAATTGAAGACTACAACGTATTTTGCTAAAGTCTTCCCCATGTCTTTCACAGTTTCGGTTTTTCCAGTTCCTGCTGGACCGCAAGGAGAGCCTCCCATTGACATTGATAAGGCTTGCGCTAATGTTATATAACACCTAAAATATATAAAATCTGAAATAAGGTGTACAATGTCGTAAAATACGATTGCATTTACCTATCGGTTAATGGTGTAATAACCAGTCTTTCGGTACATCCTAAGTATTCATTTTGGTAGGTAAAATGAACATCTGTGATGCATATAGAAGTTTTGTCTAAATCTTCTTTAAAATAAAACCTGCATTGCTTCAACCATTCGAAATCATTCATGGATCGCACATTCAGACGACACTGAATAAATGGAATATAAATTACTAGTATCTGCCTGTTACATCTAAGATTCTAGATTAAATTATTTATGTTTCTAATACATTGCATCTGTACACAAAAATTTTAATTTAATAACATACCAAAATATCAAAAATATCACGTTGGTGCACATGTATAGTAATCAATGTTTCGAATTTAATTCGTTCTATTTTAGTAAGATCTCTTGTGGTTTGATCGATTAATGTATTTAAAAGATCAAGGAACTTATTGTTCGTTTCCGTCATAATTTTTTTATCGGCGCGAGCTTGAGCCAGGGCCAGTTCGCCATCTCGCGTCCAAATCATTTGAATGCCTAACAAACCTATCTGAGCAGGCATTTTGTCGAGAAAGTTCAATAAATTGAAATTTACATCATTAATCATGCTATAGCATTGACGGATGATAGAATGCAAAGAAAGTTGAGACGTTTGTAATAATTGCATCAACCATGTTTCCACAGAACCTTCTGCTCTTACTGCTCTTTCCAGCTTTAAAGAAAGTTGCAAACAAATTTAGTTTTATTAGTTTACAAATTACTAGTTTCATTTCCAAAACTTATGTTTACATTACACAAATTTAAGTACAAATATATACACATACCTATACTTTGAAGATAATAATATTTAAGGGTTGTATAAAACATTGTTACCTTTATTAAATATACATACTTACTTGTATAGTTTCACCTTCTGATGAAATAATGGCTGTCATTTTATTATATTCAATGTCATGAAATTTTACGTAACGCGTATTATCGAAAATAGATAGTAGATGATTTTGTATGGTATGAGAATCGGACGCTTGGCCAAGTATTTCTAAAAGCGCAGGGTCAGAAACAAAGAAAAACCTTGGAAACATCATGCGCTTTTTCTCTAAATATCTAAGATTAAAGAGAATGGCATTAAAGAGAATAATTTTTATGAACAAATTAATTAAAAAGTATCCCTTGTCTATCTTATATTAAAGGTGCAGTTGCTACATTTAAAGTGAAAGTATTAACAATCAAAATCTGCAGAATACAAACTAACAATAACATTACAAATATTATAATTTTTTATTCAACAATGTCCCCCTAATATGTGTTATTACATCTATATCTTGAATGGGAATATGACATTAATGTACATGTATATAATGTTACTGTTAGTTTGTGTTCTACTTAAAATTCCTTTTAAATTTGCTAAGAAGGAAGGATGATTATGTATACATCACTAATCTAATACTTACCCACTCAGAGATTTTTGACATAGCTCTAATTGCTCTTGCAAATGTGGCAGAAGTTGCTTCAACAAGTCATCGCCTACACAACAGGGTACAACTCCTGGTGTTTCGTGAGCGCGTTGCATAATTTTTTGCCAACTTTTGTCAATCTTGCTAAATCTTTTGGCTTCCTTTGGCAATTGTTTCGCAATATCACCGCCCACAAATACCGCTTCGAGATAAACCCACATGTTTTGTACAAGTAACCATCTTTCGAGGATCTCATTTGTGTTAGATAAATCACTAAGCCACTGTTGTATTTGCTTTCTAAAAGGCGCATTGTAGCGATTTGACATAAGTGAACCAAGAATCATCAAGCTGTCTTCCAATTGACTTATAGTTTCCGCTGTTGTGTCTCCTCTAAGTAATAATTCTCCCCTGTTATTGAATGTCATGAAAGTCAACTCGTGAGATGACCATTCGTTTACTACTGTCCTTAATTTAGCCTCGATATCTTTCTCCTTCATAGCTGATATACAAATATCTTCAATGTCTTCTTTGTTCTTCAAGAGCGGTGCTTCAAGAATATTTTTAAGACAGAAACCTTCACTTTCAAGATCAAATGAATATCCTGTAACTTCTACAATTCTTTGCCAGTGGCGCGGTTTCATTGCTTTATTTGCCATCAACTCGAGAAGAGGACACATATCGTTGAAATCATCGATTGTCTTTTTAAGCGCAAAGAACGCTGGCCATTCTTTTAATCCTTTTGGTAATTTGCGACAGCGATTTTGAAACTCCATCAGTTCATTGTTTATTTCTTCGATATTTACCTAAATAATTTATACAATTATCAAATTTATATAACAATTTACGTGTACTACTAAGAAAGTTTACAAATAATTTTTCAAATTTTATTATTAATAAAATTAAAATTAAAATAATAGATATAATTTAAATTATACATTAAAAAAACTTACACATATTATAAATATCTTATTATAAAAAACGGCGATAGTATAATTTCTTACCTCACCCCACGGAATATCATAATAGCTGCTGACTCTGTCGATGACATCGTTATAAAGTTTGTACAACTTTTGCAATAAATTCAATTCCTTTCTGATTTGTGAAAGCTCTGGATAATCTGTGATAGGCAAACCAAAAAGCTCTTCGCCGCTCTGATATGTTTGTAATTTTCGCCACATACCATCAAATCTGTTCTGGAACAATATTTGTCTATCTGAAGCATCACGGGGGCTCAAACCTGATTGCATCGGCCCAGATGATCTGTATTCTTCGCAATACATTTCGTTATCGGCACGGAATTTCTCCAGATTATTTCTTAAATCGTTCTCGAATTGTGGTTGTAAATTCAGTAGCAAGACATGACTTTCTTGCGCTCGTGCCAACAGTTTCTGCCAGGTGTCTCTCAGATTATCTACCTGTTCCAAACATTCTTGATCTACAGGTACCTCATACCTTGTGACTATATTAAAAGCCTCTTCAATGGGATCAATCTTCAGTTCCATGTCGACCTCTTGTTCGCGAATCTTTTTTAAGGTATCCATAATGAGACGTACGTCATCCAGATCGCGAATTTGGTGATCTAATTTACGATCCATTTCGTTCATTAATGCATAAACATATTCCATTTCACGACGATACTTCTTTTTCATTGCTTGACCAATTTTATGTGTGCAACCTGTATATAGGGATTATTATTTTTGTATTCTGTATTTCTTTTGTATAAGTCAAAATATATAAGAGGAGAATGCATAAACGATGCTTCTCTAGCAGGCGAAAATTGAAATAAAATATAAAAGGCGTTTACGCTCTAGAAGCTTCGTTTACTTCTGTTATTTTCTTTTTATCTTCTATTTATGTGTCGATTTTTATTTTCATTATGCATCGATTTTTTTGTAAAATTTTTATTACTTATCTTGAGGATTAAATACATTTTTAAAATATATTACTTATAGTAATTTACAATTGAATATATAATTGTAATATTCAAATAATATTATATTGTATTAATGTTATACCTTTGATTTCTGTATAAACGCCATATTTCAGTTTTTCCGTTGACACAGCAATCGATGTACTAAATATGATCATATCTGGCTCAGTGGCCAATCGATCTTCAAGTTCACTGTGTTTACGAAGAGTAGTTTCAAATTCTGACAAAGAGATTTGTAACAATTCTCGTACACTGCGTTCATTTTTCCATAGAAATTTATAAGGTTTCCAACGATCGAGAAATTCTGTCAAATCCTATAAGTTCAACATGGTAATTGAATTCATTGATGAATATCAAATCTCATACTATTATTACTAACTTGCCGCAATTCCATTGTGCAAGTGCTCAACATGCCGAGTAGTTTGATGATTTCCTTATTATCCATCACCATCGTGTAAAAGTTTCTTTCTTGAACTGGAAATACGGGTCTCTCTTCAGAGAGAATTTTATAAAGTCTTCGCCTTCTAGTTTTCATATCTTCCGGTTCTTCTTTCTGCTTCGCGGCATTACTATGTGCTCGCAACACGACATTAGCTAGATTTCGTTTGGATGGGTAGGGAAGATTTTTCCACATGCTCTAATAATCGAATAATATAAAAATGATGTATTGGATATTTCAAGTTTAAGAATTTTATTTTATTAATATAATTCTTTTACCTTGTTTCCTCTGGAATTCCACTGCGCCACTCCTTTCGCAACACCTGTGATAACTTTTCCAACTGATGTCAATGCTTCTTGAACATCATCCAGACTAGGTTTAACTGTTACTGCCGGAATCATCAGTGTTGCATGTAATAAAAACACCGGATTCGGAGTTGTTTCTATAAAATATAATTAATTTTAAATATAATTGAAGAGATTTATGAAATGTTTTATAATAAAATAGCTTAAATCTTTTTTTATTAAGCTAGAAATGCGTTTAT
Organism: Acromyrmex echinatior; assembly: GCF_000204515.1. The sequence continues at coordinate 571,530 of NW_011627014.1, read as the reverse complement.
TACAATAATATGAAGATTTTACCAAAAGTTTTATTTATAAAAATACCTGAATCAAGTTCTCGAATGAATCGTTTCCTGATTGCATCTAGAGATACTCTGGTGATCTTTATTAATACATCCACAATTTTTCTAGAATAATACCGTCTCATCTCGGATACCGCATTTCGAACCATTTCTTGCATGCCTTTGGGTAAAGTACCGGGTGTGGTCAATAATTGATGAGGATCATCGAAATAATTCCATACCACGGACCAATCTTGTTGACCTGTTTGTTCTGTTGCTTCTTCTCCTTCCGCTCCTTCATTTTAAATAGAAAAGATAAAAATTATTTCAGTATTTTTTTTTATAAAAAATGTAGAAAATTTTTAATAGCTGTAAATCTCCTTACTATTTTTACAGTAACTGTGATTAAATTGTCAAGATTTTTAAATGTTGTCACCAGAATTGCAATATTTATCAAATAATTTATAAACAAGTATTGCAAATGAGATGAGAGACACATAATTTTTATTTATATATGTATTAAAAAAGATAAATAATCCAATTTTTGTAAGACCTCTAATAGTATCTCCTCGGTGCGAGTTAAAGTGGAGTGGCACAAAAGTTCATATTTTGCAAAATTGATAATAAAGACTAACATTAATACATACATATAACATTAATACATATAACATTATTACCTTCACTAGTAAGAAAATCAAATTGATTGGAATTACTTTTGAAGTTATCTGTAGCCTTTCTAACAAGCTGCAATACTTCTTCCACTGCTTCTTCGACCATTGTACTTTTACGATGCAAATCTATTGCTGCATTTCTACATATTTCCTCGTTCTTCTCTATGAATTCCTCTATTGTCCATGGTTGATCGGATTCTGGCAGAGCATGCAAAGTTACTTTCCGCATACTTGCCAACACCTGCAAAATCCTAGCACAACATATTATTCAATTAACTTAATAATTTTGTAAGTCTCTAAATGCTCTTCAAACTTTAGCAAAAAAATTATTATTTATATAGCAATTAATTAGCAAAAATTAATTAATTAATTGTTATTAAACAAATTTATTTTTTTAACCACACACATATTTATTTTATTGCTCAAAAATTTGTTTTTAGAACAAGCAGTTAATTTTATTTTTATTTCCATTATACCTATTATCGTATACGTCGTGTACTCTTGTGATAAGAACATCAAAATTTTTGATCTGTTCTCTCGTATTGTGGCAAAAATCTTTCCAATCTGGCTTGGTCCAGGTCAAGATTGTTAAACTAGGTTCTAATAACGATGCAACGCAAACTAAATGCGGTAACAATAATGGGCGAACTTCTAGTTTCACACGTTTTGCAGTACGAACAAATTCTTCGATTATAAGCTGGAGCGAATCCGTGACTAAAGTAAAATAATCTTTTTTTGCTAATATTGTTAGTGCAACAATTGGAATCTCCAAATTCATTTTTGCTAAACAATCGGCTTCACGAAATAGAAGAACGACTCGGTTTTCCAGGTTGACTTTCACTTTTGCTGATTTCTTGTCGACTATAAGCAGTGGTCTGTTAATTATATTAAATAATTATAATTATTTATAATAATTTTTTAATAATAATTTTGTCATAATAATTATTATTCAATATAAATATCTGTGATTATATATGTGTTTTAAAAGTTAGATTTTTTTCTTTAGATATTGATTTAAGACTATATTTATATATTAATTTATATAAATCTTAATTTTTCTTTAATTTTTAAATAATTATATATAAAAAAATTCTAAAGTCTGTGATAACAAAATGAAAATGTATTTGTATTTAATTTAGCACCTAAAAAATTACAGGAAACGATAAAGTTTGTTCAAGCAATAATCCAAAAGTATGAATTCACAGACTAGTATAATTATTTTATTTACTTCAAAGAATTTGCCCAAGTCAATCGTCCAGCTATAGGCGGCATGTGTCTCGGCAATGGAGGATCGTCTCTTTGCCGTTTGAATAGTTTTAAAATTCGATCGATCTCTTTATCGCAATACTTTACAACAATGTTATACTTTTCTTCCAATTTTGTAAGAGGTATTTTTTCACTGACCTTAAAAAATATTTAGGAAAAGAATATTTATATATTTATATGTTTAGAAAAATTAATAATTTTAAAATATTGTACGTAAATATTTTTTAACAATTTTTATTAAAAAGTTGGATATATTTATCACCTTTTCAAATCGCGTTAAAAACCGTATACCTTGCGGTGTTTCCCATACATCAGCATAATTTTTTTCAATAATTTCGCCGATGTTCTCTTTCAACACATTTGTCTTTGCCATAAAGTCATCATAATCTATATCAAAATCAGTGTTTCTTGAATCGAGATAATCATATGATTTGCTAGTCGCAATCTTTTTAGCTTCTTCAAATGTTTTCATGGCTTCATCTAATGCTATAATTTGATATATAGCAATTTATTTAATGTATAATTAAAATATGCTTCTTTTAATTATTATTTTTGCATCATTTTAGTCCAAATTATAACAAAATTAATCTTAATAATCTATAATTTTTATTAAAAAAGAAAGTTATATAGATAATTTCATTCAAAATTATTGTAAAAAATGTAAAATTAAATTATTATATAATAAAAAACTTATTTAAGTTTAAAATTAATATCATTTTTGTTGCAGATAATTTAGAGTTAAATATTTATTAAACAAGTTATATTTTATACACATGTATTTTATATAATAAAAATTAAACATTAAGATTATGTTATACCTTCTCCAAGAAGCAATCCTTCCATTCGTCTTTCAAAGAGAGTTTGATAATCTTGTATGAGATCAAACATAGTGAGAATTTTGCGAATTCTAGCACAAAAAGCATCAAATCGACCAAAAACATGAGTTTCTGAGAAAGAAAATTCTTGTTCCGTAACTGCTGGTGAACATCGAACTAGTCTGTATGTTTCTCTATAAGCTCTTAAATAACAATTAATTCAGTTGTTATTTTTTATTTTGAATGTGTAAAAATATTTTCAACTAAATTTTTTAAGAATATTTGGAACGCTTTGAAAATACAATTTGATGATTAAAGATGTAATAATAAAATAAAAATTATTAACTCTTGTAAGATTATTATTTAATATAAAATGTGTTATCAGTACTTATTTAGACGTAGACAGTGTTTTAATCTCGACCGAACGGCTACTCGATCTTGTCCCCAAATAACTTCTCGACCTCTTTTCGTAACGTAATCTCGACAGGCAACAATCATCTGATTTGTAATTTTAATCATTAGAGAACTTGTTCTTTCTGAAGTATTATAATATCTCGAGACACTATATATTAATCGAACAGTCTGTAATAATGATACGAGCGAATCTCGCATTTTTACCTAAAAATAAAAACTTTTAATTACGTGCGAAGTTATATAAAAATTAATTCATGCCATATTCTTGTCTTATAGGAAAAATTAACTTACAGGATCATCGAGGTAAAGACAATGACAGCACTTCTCTAATGCTTGGATGAACTTTGCATTATCTTTCGCTTCATTGTAACAGTAAGTCACTTCATCTTCCGCATCGACCCAATCTTTAATTAACTTTGAACGTGCGACTTGTAGACATAGAAGTGACATAGTAATTTCGTGATCCTAATTTTTTGTTTGAAAAAAAAAAACATTTATAAAAACACTGTACTATATTCTTATAGCATAATTTTTACCTATAATTAATATATTTATTATTAAAATAAATAAAAATATATTGTGCTGTACTATACAGTAAAAAAATATTTGGTTGAATTAACTGGAATTGTGGAAAGTGATCGATCCAGAATTCTTGTTAAGTTTACTAGATTTCTGGTTATTTCAATCAGAATTTTCATAGATTTAATCAGAAATATAGTAAACTTAACTTTAACTAGAATTCTGGATCATTTATTTTCCAATTTCAGTTAATTCAACCAAATATGTTTTTTTCGTGTATAATTTAATAAAAAAATATATATGTAAATATATATATATATAAAATATAAATAAAATATAAGAATTTTATATAGAGATGATAAATAACACAACCTTTAAACGATTGACCAGTTGATTAAATTGTGCGCCCCGCCGTTTCCAATACTCGAGTTCTTGTTGCGGTCCAGAGATATCATTCTCTCTTTTAACTTGTTTACTTTCCGCCATAAAATCTTTAAGTTTTTTTATCCAAAGTTTTACTCTTTCCTCAATTCGTTCTATAGCATTTTCTTTCGCTATAAAAGCCTTTGCTTCTTCAAAGTTGTGCACTTCCAGCATCATTAATTCGCCATCATTGAATATACCACCATCAAGTGCTACCTTTTCGCAAACTATATAAATATCATATATAACAAATATTAAAGCAAATTTTGAAAAGAAATATTACTATCTTTATAACATTTAATTATAATAAAATAAAATAAAATATTATTTTTATATATAAATTTCCAACAATTTGTAAATGTTATTTTGATGGAAAATTTTGGTGAAAAATGAGATTTATATAAGTTTGTAAAAGTACCTTTAAGAGCGCTGCAAAAAGATCTTAAACCTGGTAAAAGGAGACTTTTTATCATTGAACAATCATCTTCACCTTCTGCACCAGGATGCGCTAACGCATCCATAAATACTTGCTCTACAATTCGCTGAACAGAAGTTATTATTCCTACTTTCATTGTATCTATCACACCTGTGTAAAGATCCTTCTGAAATCCTTCTTCTGGTAATTGTTTAGACACACTGATTCTATATATTTTAAGGAGGAAATAGAAATTTTAACTATTTTTTAGGATATGAAATATTAAATATTGTTTTCTCAGCAAATTTTTTAAATGTTATAGAGATGTAATAAATGACAAACATGCAATATTATAATTTTAAATTACCTAAACATATAAATACAGATGCCTGTGCAAGGCACTTGCCAGCCATCGGTTAGAAAAAGTTTCTTCTTTGGTGGCTCCTTTGATTCTTTTTGTTCCTTTACTTTGGATACCGTTGCATTTGGGGCTGATCTAGAAGTAACAATCTTTGGCTGCACCTTTAATGAAATTCTCACGGTTATTTTTGTCTTTATTTGTCAAATAATCATCAATTTTGTACCGTATCAGTTGGAGGTTCTGATTCTTCAATCTCCTGATAGTACCAGACAAGAGTAGATCTCATGTGTGGTACAAACAATTGATTGATTTCATCCAACATGTCATCCTCGAAGACATGGTCCATAACTTCGTGACGCGATAATTGCGTTGCATCCATTAAGAATTGAAAAGCAAACTCTAAACGAGGATCCATCTCTCCTCGTCTGGCCTTTCTCTCACATTCTTCCCGTCGTTTCTGTATAAAGTAATATAAAAAGAAATATTTCTTTAAATAAGAAATATGAAAATGTATAATGCAACGAATGTAACAATGACACAAAAAAATTTAATATTAATTACTAACAATGTCCAGTTTATTCAAATTTGATTATTACACAATTATAAATAAATTTATACCTATATAGGTATGAATTCAAAAGCTCAACGTTTATAATGAATGGCATACATAATAATGAACTTTAATGATGTCTGATAAAAAAATGTAACTAAATTATTAAATTTGATATATATATATATATATATGTAAGGATGTATTTTTTATATTTATTCGTACAATTATTCATATAATCATTCAATAATTTATAATAATTCCTTCTGTTATTATATTTGAAATAATAGATAATACTTGTACACAACACTTGTACACAACACGTAGAATTATTAAACAAATTTTATTACGAAGGATTGACCTGGAGAACATCTTCAGGACCTTCCTCATCACTACCATCTTCGGAATTGTCCGATTTTTGTTTGATGATCTGCGGGGCTTGTACGAACATGACGGACTACTTTAAGTAGAAAATGGCACGTGGTTGAAAGCTCACTGAGCAATGAAGTGTAAGTTGCATCAAAAGCTACCCTCAAGCTCATCGAATTTCTGCGAGCGTTAAGGTGGTGCGAGGGGATGGCTCACAGTGCTACGGTTTCGTGTCTGGCACCGCCCTTCGACGCATTGCTCGTGTCGTGTGGGAATTTCCACGTAATTCTACTCGTTTGCTATTAGTCAATATTACTATATCGTAGATGTTTTCTTTACAAATCGACGAACATTAGTCGTATTTAATGTAGATATGAAAGCATTATGCACATGGCATATATCCAAGTTGTTACATTATTTACGTGAAATTGTAAAAGTTAAATGTTTTATAATATCTACGAAATAACGGATAATAGATAACACATAATAGAGTAAGTCAATAAGTATTCTAACACGCGGAAACCCAATTTCGGAAATGATTTCGGAACACGCGAAACCCAAAATAATTATAATTAATCTGAAGTTTACATTACATCATTATACAATTGTTAGGATTTTAAAAATAGCAACAGCAAGTATTTTGAAAATTGCAAATGTATTATATTCATGTTTTAATTATCCTTATTTTATTAATATATCTAACTGATGTTTAGAAAATGTAAATAATGTTATTAAATAATTATTATGAAAAATTAAAAGATATACTTGTAGATATTTTATATAGATGACTCTTATAAAAGAGAAAGAATAGGAATATGTGGCATTATTATAGGGCCTACTCAGTTTTGGAGCTCATTTTCGCTTATTTTACGAAAAAGTTAATTATTACTAATTACTAAATTATAAACAATATTATAAAAACTTCTATATCTGATAGAAAATACTTTTTAATTAGTTTCTAGGCTTTTATTTTTAACTTTTATTTAAGAAATATAATCTAAAAACAAAGTGGTATAATTATTGATAATCTTCCTCTATACATTCATAATAAAAATAACATCCTTAGAATATATACTCGTAGAATATTCGTAGAGTTAATGAATTGCTCAGTGTATCAATTTTACCATACGGATAAGATCTGACACAGATAAGAGGTCTTTCCTTTTGATTTTAAACATTTTTTTTTCTTTGTTTCCTACGTATATTATACATATACTATGAATATACTAATATACTATGAATATACTAATATACTAATATTTAACAGTATTTTTAATAAATATATTCAGTGAGTATGTAGAATATACAAATATTTATAACATGTATTCATACATGATATTTTTGTGCTTAGACAAATTATCGGTCATGATAATCGAGTTGTATGAATATATCGCTGTATATGGCTGTATATCGCAGTTGGTTTGTATAAATTTGAATATAACATTAAAAGCCATACACAAATGATTTAATCGCGCCATTAAGTGACGGGACACACTCACTAATGTATAAAATTCAGTATAGTTCTACTAAACAATGCTAATAGAAGTGTTTCTTCGGAATCTATATTATAAATAAATTTGTGGTGCTATAAAATCACATTCGCTCTACTTCACAGCATTACTCCATAGCTAAATCATGCATATCGGTGACTTTATATGTTCCATTACTTTAGTACCCATGGTTCTAATTGCAAGTATATATATATATGTACGTATACATATATCGCAAAATAAACGGTGTACCTATTATGTTCGATATAAATAGAACATTATATCATACAAATTTTTTCAATGGATTAACACATACAATTGCTTTTTGTGCATCTATATCATATAAAATTTGTCAGTTGCGTGCATCATGTAGACACGTTGCATTTTATTAACTCGTTTCAACATGTGCAAAAGGTGATTTAATAGATAAAATTGCATATTAGAAACTTTCGTAAAGTTAGGAAATAAATCTTCTTGACAGGTTCTGTCTTAAATTTGCAAAAGGGCATATGTTCAACTTTGCTCAAGATTGCGATCTGGACGAATGCAAATACATCTTGCGTGATATTTCACACTTATATGCAAAATTTGTATGCAAAAAGATATTGCTGAAAAAGCATAATATGGTTGCTGATCTTGGTCTTGGTACCAGTAGGAGCCAAGCTCGAATCGCCCGAATAAATCGATAATACTTGTCAAAGCATTCTCATAAATAGATATATATCTACGCTATTATTAATAGTTTCATCATTCGATTTTGCTTACTCTGGCTTCGTCACTGGTTTCCGTCATATCGCAAATCTTCTGAAATCTTCTTTTACGAGAGGATACTGCGAAACGATGCACGTCCTTGTGTAGTCTGTACCGTAATGCGACATTAACTGCGTTTCTATGTTTAGCCAGTACTCATTCTCTTTCTTTCGTTCTATCTATCACTTTCCATCTCTTTCCCATCACTCGTTTTGAATAATACAAAATTAAATAAGATGTTTCTAAGAATAGACAAAATTTGCTTTTATCTATTATTAATAAGTATAAAGCTCAAATAATTTAAAATAAAACATCAAATCAATTCGAACGGTCCGATATTATCAGCCATTGAGAAGCAACTGATGTGAAATTATGTAGACGATTATTGATTAAATTACGAAAACTACTTTGAAGTATTGTGATTATTATTTGAATCGTTGTTTGCGTGACGTATTGAGAACAATTAGTTAATTAGTTCATTGATATAATATTAAATATATATGCATGTATATACATATAATACATAAAAAATAAAAATTAAATAATTCAAAAATTTCAAGATTACATAATTAAAATTTATTTAATTATTAATTATTTATGTAATTATTGATAATTATATACGGTAATTATTAATACAGTAATAAACAAAAAAAAGTAAAATAAATTTAACGTTATACAGTTTATATTAATATAGATAAAATACATGAGCAAAATTAATTAATAACATCTTAAAACTTTGTCTAAAAATTATTAATAATTTTTATTGTTTTTATTTTATTAAGTTTGTAGTTTCTTTGTGTCATATGCCACATAAATACATGTACAGTATTCAAGAATTTTAAATTAATTTTTTTTTAAATAAGAAGATAATAATAAATATAAAATAAGAATTTTTTTAATAAATAATTTTTTTTTTGCATTTAAATATAATAAAATTTTAATATTTTTTAAATTTAAATAAAGTATATTAAAATAATATATATAAAATTAAAATATTAGAAACAAAATAGGAGCAAGTTATTTCTAAATTCCTGACGAAATTTTGTCTGAGAAAAAGAAATTCGTATATGTGTTAAATATTAGTAAAGGATTTTCATCATAACAATGAAAATAGAAAATGAGGAGTATTTGATATATATATCTTATAATTTTTAGTTATTTGATTATTTATAAAAAAGAAAATTTTTATAAAATTAATTATTATTATATGAAATATTAAATTAATGGAAAGTTATGTACAAAATTTTGTTATTATATGAGTTTTCTTAAAATCTTATTCTAACAAATGAAGATATTGCTGTATCGATTAACGTTTAGTATTGACTAACATAAGTAACCCCTCCACTAATCCCTCCATAGTCAAGTAGTACCAGTTCGTGTCAGGTCAGACACACTTGAGTATAAATTGTATCTAGCGTCCGTGTTGAGATAAAGTTAAAACAGATTTATGCAATAAAAATCAATTCAACAATTGTTTTACTGTGTAATTTATCTTTTCTTAATAAAAATAAATAAGTTTATATGACTTAAAAAGCAAACAATATGTAAGAAAAATCTTTTAAAATATAACTAATGTAAGAAAATGTATAAGAAGTCATTTTAAATATCATCATTAACTTTCTTTTTGAAAATAATTATAAAGTCATATATAATTACAATAAAAAAAAAGATATTAATATTATCTGTATAAATCTTTCTTGGAAATTAATATGAAAAATATAAAATAATTTCATGTTATAATCCGCATGCTATATAATTAATCTTTATATTCATATATGTATTTAAATAATTTGATTACTTAATTTTCTACAGCAAATACATAAACAATAAATTAAATAGAACAGGGTTAAAGATGGAATTATGAAGAATTAAAACGAGTTCCATATCGAATTCATATCGATTGAAATATGAAGGCGGCATCTACGCCCTCTTTGTTTATTATTGTAATATCTCACTAATTTCTATGACAATAATCGTTAATATTGTACCATTATCATCAAAGTCATATCACGTTATCATCATGACACATCTAGTACGCTCATTACACTCCGATCGGGATTGCTTTCACGGCGATTTTCATATATTTCCTTCATTTCTATTACAAATTAGTATTTTTAAGACGGATGCATGTCGCATGTTATACTATTGTTCCATCAGTATTAATTTTAAGAGACATATCGCGAGATAATATTCTGCATGTTTATTGAAATTGATTAATATTAACTTCGTTTCAACAGTGCGTCCGTCCTAAAAAGAGTCACTTATTAAATCTATTTTGATTGCCTACATACGAGTTAACATTTTATCGAGCAAATAAAACGATTTACAAACCACATCATAAAGTCTTTAGATTAGATAATTGTATATAATAACAAGAATTTTTACTTACAAAATTTAAGCTTATTTATTTACAACATAATAACATGTAAAACATATATTTATACGTTTAATATTTACGTTTAATATTTATTGATACATTGCGTTCACACACAGAATGTAACATTTATATATTATTTTTATTTATAAATAAAAATTCAAAAATTCAATTAAAAGTTACAATTTTTTACAATTGTTTTAAACTTTCATTCTATCATATTTTTTATTTTTGTTTTTCTGTAAAAGTACTTTGTAATAGTACTTTGTAATAACGTAAATAAAATATTATTAAAAATGCACTTTCTTCTTAAAATTAAATAAAAAATAAAATTATTATCCATTACAATTAACAAAATTATATGATTTTTAATCGCTTATGGAAAATTGCTGACTACTGTTACTATTCTTATTTGTTAGATTGTCCTGCAGTGTTTATGGTTGGCAACAACTTCGAATTATTCAGTATTGATTCACATAATCACGCAGCAACTATTCGCACACGCATATAATTGCATATAATTATATATTATTTTATACACATGTCATAATATAAATAATATAATAAGAAATTGACATTGTGTGTGTGCGTGTGTCTGTAAACCGTCTCATACAGTCGGCAAAATGCAACTTGAGTTACACCATGTGTTGATTTTGCGCTAATTGAAACCGCGAAGCATTCCTGATCTATGAATAGTTTCTCAAGACAACACTTTCTACCTCATATACTAAATGTGGTAATCTCAATCGCTGATGCATGTATTTAAATAAAAAGATAAAATGTAACATGTAATAGAGAGACAAATTTACTGCAAACATTAATAGAAATACCTTGTTAACCAATAAAAATATATGTATTATGCTTTTGTAAAGAAATTGACACAAAAAAATGACGCTAATTTCTCTTGTCCTCCACAAATCACAACACCCATAAAATCAAATATTTAAAAAATGTAATGTTAGATAAATCACATAATCATAAAGAAAACTTTCATTCTATCATATTTTTTATTTTTGTTTTTCTATAGAATAAAAATATTAAATTTAACTAAAAATTACAATTATACTTAAAAGCGACTATATTTTTAAATTAAAACATTTCGATACATATCTATTTTATTATACATATCTATTTTATTGAACGCAACAATCTATTTTTATATTATGTTTACAAATTTTTTATATAGATTTGCAGAGGATTATCAAACGTAAATATTATTGTATACGACTTTTATGGTTACCACACCGAGCATATAACTCGATTCTGCGCAAAAATCGTCGATTTTGATGCCAAGATGATCGCAAACGTATTCATGCGACCTATCAAAGCGATCCATCTGCGAACAATCAGTTAAAATATGTAATAACAGCGCGCTTGTGGTGAGGTACATTACAAAACTAGTACAAAAAACTAGCAGCTAGGTACAAAAATGTAATTAATCATTAATAATGGAGGCCGCCCGGGAAACTGCCAGGGACCAATTCTGTTCGCTCATTATTTTCTTTCGCATTTTTCTCGTGTCTTCCTCATTACTTATTCATTTTTCTATTTATCACCGACAAATTCATTTCTATCGGTCGTAACAATCAAATCTATTTGAACGACCGATTCTTGTTCTCTTTTAATTCTACAATCTTACTTTCTCACGCGCAACCATTCTTCACTTTTCTTTTGAGCGACTTTCACATGTTTAGAATGTCGTAATTGCTGAGAAATTTAATACTGCTCAATTTTGGCGAATCCACGCGTGCATAGTGGTGCGAGATGTTTTGCACAATTTAATTGTGTGGCACAATTTGATGTTATGAAATAGTCAAGCATGAAGAAAAAGAAACTATAATAAATTTTATTTAATCATTGATTTATAATTAAATATTTAATTCTGAGATCACAATATGGAATTATATTAATTGGCTTTATTTTAAATAAAAATTGTTACTTAAAAGTCACTTTTTATATTATTAATAAATGTACAATCTACGAATTGCTTTTTTGAAATAAATATCTTGTTCATTAAATTATTTATAAAAAGTTTTATATTTGTTGATATCAATGTTTTTTTTAAAATGAGTTATTAATTGCAAACAGTATCTTAATGACATTTTTATCCATAACATTGAACAATAAAATATTTAATAAAAATATTTAATAAATATTTAATTAATATTGAGAGAACCATATTTTAAAATTAAAAAAATGTTTTAAATATTTGAGAGAATGTTTTGGAATCTAAATAATCGTAAAAGTATTCATTGCGATGTCAGAGTTAAATAGTTAATCATAGATATTTGAATAAGAGTAAAGAGAGAGTGAAATATATTTTATCCAAGACAGAAAGATCTTTCAATACTATATTATTATCTCGAACCACTGCGCAGCGGCGATGTTAAAGTACAGGAATAAAGCTTAGATATTCGGATCTGGACGAAAGAACCGAACGAGCAATTCTATACGTACAAAGAGATATGCGCAATAAAATCTATTAGCGCATCATAGCCGAGTTCGGCCAAAAATTGTCGCAGTTCGAAAACATGGAATCTTTCTGGGGAAATATTTTTGGGACCGGAAACATATGCTTTAATAACACAAATTATGTTTGCTTTTATCATATTTATTTGTATTATTAGCAGCACAATAAGTAATGCGGTTGTGTAATATTAAGTCTTCATGGGATTGAGCTGAAGTATTCCATTATATGATTACATCGCTGTTACTCATTGTACTGGCAATAACTTATATAACAATTTTCAATAATATATGAAAACATACGACATCTTGACATATCTTATATTCTTATTTACATGTTGAAATTTTTAAATATTCCCCGAAATTTTCCTTAAATTACTCGAATCTGCGTTACTTTTTAGCCAGTTTTTAGCCGATTTATATAGCTAACATTTGAACTAGAAAATAGTTGATAGTTTTGTTTGATTCCGTTGACAATAATTCCATTAAGACATCATGATCATAAAACGTCCTTTATATCTTCTTGTTATATTAAATAAATTAGTAATTAAATTATTTTTTATTTTGGTAAAATTATCCAAAATATTAAAAACATCTACATTAATTATTAAATGTATTCCGTTACAACATTTTAAAAAAACTTTATATGAAGATTAAATAAATTAAGAAAAATATTAAAATAAATAATTTATTAATATTTTTGTTAAAATAAAACTTGAATCTTTTTGTTTACAATTTGTTTGAGAAATAAATTGTCTTTATTTTTTATTTATTTGTTTTTTACTTAAAACTGTATATGTATAAACGCGAATTGTAAGTATAAAAAGAAATCATTTTATAACAAAAAATAATTGCTTCATATTTAAATTGTTTTTGAACAGTTTTAGTCCTTCGTATTTAAAATAACGAGCAGATATTTCGGACTATTTTTCATCATTCATAGAAAAACACTTTTGTGCTCTTTCAACGTTTTATAATATCACGAATTAAACAGCAATTAAATACTTCTATCGGATTAATTTCTTAGAGAAAAGTTATACTTGAATGAAAGGTATTAGAGTCTACAGTAAAAAATAGAAGCTGAGACTTTCCTAGACACCGATTTGCATATAGATTCATTTACAGAATTGTCAAAAACATTGGGGCACGCCCATACATCCACGCGAATACATTCTATTCAGGAGCACAGCGAAGAAACTTTGGCAAATTTCATTATTCGCTTTTCATTTTAGCGACGTTACGTGGCAGTTCAGCTACGCCTAATTCTAGCGTACTGTGCTATTCGTAGTAGACGCCAAATCTGTTCACGTTCGCAATTCTTCTTGTGTGAAACCCATAATTTCTTGTAAAACACAAATAAGTTTTTCACTTAATATCAGAAAAAATTTCTCATGCTTTTATTTTTTAATTGCTATGTCCAATTTTATCGCTTAGTTAATGAGTAATATATAAAGTAATAAATAATAAAGTAATAAAATAAAATAAATTTTTTAAATAAACATTTAATAATTTTCTTTTTCTGATTTTGTCAGAGACGTATATATAAACAAAATCAATAATTTTAAATAAATGTTTGCATATTTTTATATGTCTTGATTTAATTAACTGCGATAATTATGATTTTTTTGTTTATAAACTAGTGTTTACAAACTAAACCAATAATCTGTGCTTGCATTTGCACTCGCTGATTATGCTATAAATATTTAAATTTAAACAATCGAAAGTTTTCCCTTTTTCATAAAATTTTGTGAGACCGAGTTTTTCTATATCAACATATGTTTTCTTTTTATCGGCCTTTCTCTACAATATCGATCCCATTTTCAATTTTGGTTTGTATTGTACATAAGCTGTCCAAAACACATTTGAAATTGCGCCTCGAGTTGTCATGGTTCACGTAGATGTGCGAAAAGTGGACGCAATAGTTTACGTTCTCATGCAAAAAAGTTGCTATTAGCTGATTTCGTATATATCGTTTAGTACAAGATTAATAATAAAGCTTACAGCGGGCGCCGAGTTAGAATGCCCGTAAAACTAGCGCGTGATCTCTAAATTAAGAATTAGATTAAACGACGATATTTTGATTTTCATGGGGAGGGTATTTTGTTAATGCAGTTCGTCAAGAAAGCCAACGAGAGTCTAACTAGATTTTGAAGAGAAGCATCCTTTCTTTCTTGTCGAAAAGCCTGTCATTTGAATAATTTAACAATCGATTTTCACTAATACATTACGAAAGCGAATCTCGATAAGTGTAAAAAAAATTATTTAGGATTCATATTAGTCATAGAAGTTATTGAACTACATTGGAATCTTGCACGCAATTCGTCAACTCGTTCATATAAGTTGATAAATTCACTATTGCCGACTTATCCCTTTTATTACGAATGTGCTGTCTAATATTTTTAAATATTTATAAGTCAAGTAGTCACATATAAATTATGCCATTTTAATAATTTTACTATAATTTTACTATAATTTATGATTATATCTTGTTAGTATTCAAATATACTTATAATAAGAAAAAGGATAAGCGAATTAATTAGCATTGAAGACGCGCAGATTTCTTGATTTCATTATTTATTTTGAAGCTTTCCGACGAGAAAGAGAAAGAGCACAGAAAGCCGGCGGCTAGGAAGCGCATTAAAAAAGCGTAACGTTTGCACGCTCGGCACTCGATTATTTTTTATCGAGGGCGTTCTCTACGGGCACGACGACACTTCGACGACGCAAAACTCGTCGCCGACGACGCGTCACATTCATAGAGGCATCTCCGTTAATTGACTAAATTTCTCTCCCCGCATATATTCCGGCGTCATTTAGTTCAATAGATCAATTTATGATTGGATCTGTAACTTGCTTGCGCGATAGTCATTAGTAATTCACGATTTTCGCATAATTTACTACGACATTTATTGAGCGTGATCTTATGATGTAAACTAGGCGACGATTAGTTTCAAATACCGTAGAACGATTCTCCGTTTCATCTTCGTATACGGCACAGAAAGACATCCCCATTAACAGGACTCTAATTAACGGACTTTAGCGTGTTTGAGCGAAGCGAGATTATTTTAGAGAAATGGACGCGCGTCGGCGGAGTCGCCGAATTCCGCCGGCAAAATATTTCGCATAGCTCGTTGCACCACTCGCATTTTTTCACTAATTTGCATTTTTTTTTTTTTTTCATATAAATGAACCATTGTAATATTGATTTTTATTTCAAAAATTGGGCAAGTTAATTATTGATTGTAATTTTGATTATTTAAAAAGTTTAATCTAAATAATATTTAAACTATCTATGTTATCTGAAATACGAGACTTAATTTAATATAATAGCTTTAGTAGAGAACGTTTAACTATTTTTATGATACTGTTTCCATTTATATTGCAATGAGCAAAATAGTACAATAAAACTATTCAATTTTCTTTCTATTTTTTTTCAAAATTTGGGAAACTTGTTTTTTGTATCTTAAACCTTTCTTAGCGTTTTGTAAATCTTTTATAAACGGATAAAATTTTACGTTCTTTTATACCAAAAGTCTTTTTTTTAGGGAAAAATATATAATATATTACATAAATTCACGTTACAATACTATACAATTATAGAAGTGAATATAACCAAAATGCAGATAACATTATAATACAGAGATTTGTTTTTTTGAAAAAATATTAAAATCTTTACATAATTAAACTAAAAAATTAGAACTCTATGCTTTATTTTCCACTTAAAAGTTCAAAAAATTTAATATGTTTACAAATTTGCTTCCATATTTCAAAGTCTCTGTCAATATCCCACATAATTGTTAATTTATCACTAAATATACACTTTTTATTTCTATTTAAATCTTTCATTTTATGTAAATTAAGAATCAATACCAATATATTTATGAACTGCATCTTTATTTATTCCTGTATCAGAGCGCGAAATTTTAAGGAGCTGTCTCTTGCGAGTGGTGCCAAGATGCGAGGACGATCCTTGAATAAATGTGAAAACGACTTCTTAAGAACGCGTCGCGGATAGAACAGAACGCAAAATAAGCGTCCCTGCTTGCAGACGTAGTCGATGTGACGTTAGTCATCGTCGTCGAGGCCGAGAAGTTCCGGCGGAAGTCGCCTATGCCGACAGCATATGGTGAGACAGAGCACTCGCACGGCCAACCGGAACTGGGGGCTTAGTGTGCTCAGCACAACCGCTTTCCAAAAGCTGTTTGTGACTCCCAACCACACCACGGCAAAGTGTAAAAACGGCACCTAGTTGAATAAGATAAGATCAAAGAGATTAGAGGTACAATAACTGCATATAAACAAATATATTTATAATATAAACAATATTTATAAGTGAATTTTCTCTCGTAATTTGTGGCGTCACTCTTTATCTTTCTCATTACTTTTTCTTTTAGAATTTGAAATTCTGACTATTTTTTTTTTTAATTTGTTAAGTACTTTTCGGACTAAATAATAAATAATTCCAATTTATAATGATTATATACTTATAAGCAGAAAAGCGCAAGTGGAAATTCTCTTTAATGCAAATAACTGATTTCTATTAATAAAAACTTAAACAAAAAAGAAATAAAGTTTATTTTAAATATATTATAGAAAATGTCGTGTACAGATAAATAAGAGAGAAGTATTTCTATATCTTCTCTCTTCTATAGAAGTGTCACACGAAGTATGTCCTTGCATGCAAACTTCTTACGTTTACTAGCAAGCATTCTCTATTAACCTACTTTGCTTTACAACGTACCGACCTACATTTTTAATCGTCTCATTTTCAATGCCTCTTTTCACAAAGTTCAAAGTTATTTTTAAATCATATCAATGTCAAGCGAGTGTCATTACAGTCGTCCTAATACTGAAGTTTTCAGAAAAGTAATTTTAACAATCACAACAAAAATGTACTACCCCATTAGCAAAATAAAAACAGTTATAAATTGTGTTATTTTTTACATTAAAATTGAAAGTAACTATTAATCAATTAATTTTGTAACTATATAATTTTTGGAAGAAATCAATCAAACATAGAGATCTAGATATTATTTTCGATTTAAATTTAAATTGTACTTAATATTACATTATAGATAACTTTGATTTTCTCATTCTGAATTTATTACTTTTTGTAATATATTGTATTTACTTATAAAAGTATTATTTAATACTATTAAAGTTAATCAGTTATTCGTATATTAGAATAGAGTAGAAATATGTAGTTAATTATGAATAATATATGTATGATCTTAACGCACATTAACTAAATTTATTTATAATACAATATTAACATATTGTAAATTCATATTAAATTATTTTTCCAAATATTAATTCAGTAGATTATAAGAAATATTACCTGAGGAGGTCCGTTAACGACTGCGTATATCCTTAATCCGGCATATGGTGCCCATGATATCCAGAAAGCCATTACTAGGACAAAAGACATGATGTGACTCGGGTTGCTCAGATTTTCCGATAACGCAGTAGCATACTCCTTGTCGTGGATTAGAACGCCGGACTTCAATCGCCTCATCATGGAGAATATGTAGAAGTATGTATAGACGATGGTGATGACTGACGGTCCCAACACGAGGATGGACAACGTGATGGTATATGCGGCCATATTGCCCCAATCGAGCATACAGATGAAGGCCTCGCGGTCGAAAATCGGTTTGTTGAAACCGAGTAA
The DNA here is from genome assembly GCF_000204515.1 of Acromyrmex echinatior. Next base: position 552,973 of record NW_011627014.1, on the reverse strand, counting down.
GGGCGGGCAGCACATCATCGCCACGCTGATCCATGTGAAGACCATCCAGCATTGACATCGGGTTTTTGTCTGTACTGTCTCGTATCTGAGTGGTTTTCTGCAAAAGTCACAAATTAGAAACTCATATATTATTATAAAGTCGCCTGTAAAAAGAGTTTGCAAAAGCCAAATTTCAGCTATGATATTTTATCAGACTGTTACAATTAAAAGTAATAATATACGAAATATCTATAATATAAAAGTACATATACATAATATGTAGCAAAAAAATAAAATAAAAAATATAATAAGATCTGTATAAACAATATGTTAATATAATAGCTATGTATTGCTATAGTCAAGAGATATATGGTATAATTATAATACATTTGTCATATATAATTAATAATATATCTCGGTATAATATACATAAGTGAAATACCTGATGGCCAGATAACGATCCACGGAGATCCACATGAAGGTATATACTGATACCGCCCAAAGCGTGACTTCCAAGTAACCGACGAGTCGGCACACGATATCTCCGTAGACCCATCTTCGAACCAATGCTGGATACACTGAGAGCGGTACCACTAACACACCACACAGAAGATCTGCCGAGGCGAGTGATAGTAAATAGTAGTTTATCACCTCGGAGGGACCTGTAAAAATAAAATATTCTTAATATGATATACGTGATTATTATCATCTATTCATTCATTATTTCTTTTTTTATTGATATAAATTATATTAGAAATTAGCAACTAATTAATTCTAAGATTTCTAGAATTTTTAAAGATGGAAGATTAAATTCCGTAATTCTGGAAGTCTAAAATTTGATTCTGAAAGTCTGAAAATATTTTTTTATTTAAATATTATCAAACATCCAAAGTATAGTAATACACATATATAATTTTTTAAATTAATTTTTTCTGTAATTTGTATAAATTCTTATATTAAATGTAAATTTTTATATTAAAATTAACAAAATAATATATTTTTAAGTTAAAAGAATGTTTACTTTAAAAATAAATATATGTTAAGAATTTGATATTTTTAAGGATTTATCGTTAACAAAATGTTGAAATTCACATCGTAAATCAAAATTGTGATAAGAATATATAGAGGAAACATAAGAATGACAAAATAGCAAAATTGTCAAATCTTCGAAAATGTACAATATTATTTGATGTCAGAATGAACTAAGTCAATAGTTCATTCTATTAATAATGAAGTTATACTGCTTATGACTTTCAAAAAAAAGTGTATATACGTGCAAAAAGAGAAGTATACGCTGAAATATTGAATGCGTTTAATTAAGTGACAACTAAAATCGACATAAATATAATTTTTAAATGTGCAATATTTGCGAAGGCAAAAAATTTTGACTTACCGCGGAAGTTGAGGTAGGTGACGATAATGAGAAGATTCGAAATGATGATGGCGACGGCGACCACGAAAATAAGGCCCGCCTGCATGAGAGCCTCCAACGAGTGCTCCTCCATACCGCCGCCTTTTCGAGCTGCATCCCCCCCACCCACCCTTAAATGCTTGTACCCTTCACCCTTTTCGCGATCTTTCCGCTGTCAGGTACTGGACCTTCCTAGGTAGCTTGCACTTTCAGCTATTGCACGTTTGTTTTCTTCGTTTCTAAGGCTACTCCGCACTCTTAGAAAGGAATGTTTAAAGTTCTTAGGCAAATGAGTCCTCGATACTGTTAGGTCTTCGAGGATCTTGATATACAATCGATGTAACTGTATCACTGTAAAATCGAAAGAATTTTAATCTATATGCGCAATTTGTTGCGATTATCTTGTGCATATTTTTTATTTATTCTATATTAGTGATTAAAATAAATATATTTTTGCAGAAATAGGTTTTTTAAATAAAACAACTAATTTATTATACGTACGTAAATATTATATAATAAAGAATATAGGTATAATAAAGGTAAAATAAGGTATAATAAAGAAATTAATACAATAATCTAACAATATACTGTTGCGTTAACACAAGTAAAAAATTAGCATTTTTTTAAATAAAAGAAATTTTGAAAAGAAATTGCTCTCTCTCTGTTTCTCTCTCCTAAAAACTAATACATTTTTGAGGAGAGAAAAACACGTTTATAGTTTATTTACTTATATACAATATAATGTTATAATTTTATAATAATTAATAGAATTTACATTATATGGAGTGATTTCGGTATTTACGTACTCAACGTCTCAATGTTTACTCAGCAATCGTTATGATTTTCAACAAAAGTATAAAAGTATGCTGAGTTTCAAGCAAAATGTGATGATCCAAATGACTGCTTCCAATGTATCGTTCTTTAAACAATGTTTAAGGTGTAAAAAAAATTCTGAATCCTTAAATATCTTTATAAATAAATATTTCTCAAAAAAATATTTCATTAAAAAATTATAGGACTTAAAAATCTAGTAGGTAATATTTATTTATTTGAATGATTTTGAAAAGCCCAGTCTAGGTTAACGTAAAAATCTTTGGAAATAATTGGAAATTCCTATTTTTTTTACATATTTTTGTAAATGAAGTCGCGAGTTCTAAAATAAAGTATGTTTCTTATCAGTAATTTTCGAGTAATGAAACTTGAAAGTTATTGCTGGCATTACTTAAAGGACATTGCAGAACATTCTGTACATATGACGATGTAAGGAACTGCATACAATCAAGAAATAAGAATAGAGAATAGGAATAGGAACAGAGAATAAGAATTTCAATTTATCAGAAACTGTGTATTCCAATATGTTTTTTGCGTTTTTTTTCATATTTTCTGCCTTTTGTTTTTTGCTTCTTGTATTTTTGTCGCATGGAATCGAGAAACATCATATACAATTTGTCATTTCTGAATTACCGAAAAAAACATTATTTCATATAGATCACAATTATAGACCAACAGTCAAAGTCTATTCTTATGCTAATTCATTCATGTTAACATTCTTGTTATTGTTATTATTGTAAAGATATATATATAGTGTTTTTGCATCATGTTTATCGCTAAATAGAATGAACTAATCTCTTCAATCTAATCTAATCTAAATTGTTAGCGTATTTAACGCGACGTTTGTTATTTTCTGTCGCCCGAGATAAAAGTTGAAATTCTAAAAAGACAAGAAACACGTGATAAGAAATATAAATGTCGGTAAAACAGTGTGCAAAAAGGCAAAAGATAAAAAGTAAGAAATAAGAAACCAAGACACGTTGTAGAATAGAATTTATTACAAAAGTCAGAAAAAAACAGAAAGAGTGATAATTTGCAATTACTCTGTTACATCCTTTTATTAGTATTGTGTTATGATTTCAGTTTTTTACTGTTAATAAAACCACTGTTAGTCAAATCATTTATCAATATAGTAAATAGCGCAACCATATATCATCATTTACATAAATTCATTACTGTAGGGAATACAAAGGCTTAATGGTTATTTGGTGATAACATAAGGGATAGTAAACAATGAAATAACTAAAATATGCTAAAAACAAGTATTTAGCATATTCTTTATTTAACTTGATATTTTGTATCTGATCTGTTTGGATCGATATACGGCATTTTTAGTGAGCGAGATTTATACCCAATGGACACAAAATACATAAATTAGATTTAGTGTATTAAACGTAATAGATGCATCAAATTTTAAAAACTTCTGGAGTCGTGACATAGTTTGAAAGAATACATTATATAATTAAGACTATAAAGTCTTAATGATATAATGTATTCTCTTTCTTTTTTATAGTCTTATAATTATATAATGTATTTTTTCTATAATAATATCGAAAGAAAATAAATTATTCTGACATCTGAAGACAATAGTGTCTCGGCATTAAGACAATAATCATTATCTTAATTAAAACGTCATTGCGAATCAAAATTAAAAAAATGTTTTGCTGAAAAATTATTAATTTTGAGATGTTCATTTTTTCATCAACGTTGCGATATATTAATTAATTGTAGGAACTCAAAACGTGGTAAACCTTTAAAAACGCAGAAATAATGAAAATTATATTATACACTTATAAAAATGTAGTCGAGTAAATAGTTTATTTTAAGAAAAGTATCTAGAATATAAAAAAGTATCTAGAATATAAAATTACTGAATATTATTTAGTTATATTTGAACTAATATATCATCTGTGATATATTAGTTCAAATATAATCATCAAGATTTTTTTAAAACTTCTTAGATTAACATAATCCAATTTTTAATATAATATTATATAATATTATTAATGGATATTTTGAATTTTGTTATTTGAATAAATATTATTAATAAATATTTAATTCTGTCATTGAAAAAGTAAAAGAAATAATTTAATAATTATGCAAAAAAGAAATTAACTTATCTTTAGGCAAATACTGTTTGTATAATGAATAATGAAAAGTTCTAAATTAAGACTGTCACGCGTGCCGTTCATTTTCAAGTTTGAGGTCAGTGTGTCAGTCCAGTTTGGTTTTAGAGGTGAAGAACGGACGTGGAGGAGGGAAGTTACATAGGAAAATTGCATTCCGAAGGATAGATCAGTTGGATAACGTACAGAATGAGTGTATTGGATAAGTTTCTGGATCGTTCGTGTCGATAATACACGCCACCGTCGAAGACTTTTCTTCCTTTTTATTTTCCCGCAAAAGCCACGTAATTCTTCTCTTGTGGAAACACCCGCACGATAGTTTCCTTCCCTTAGTATCGACCGCCATTCATAATTTAGCTGAGTCGATCTTGAATGGAGGGGTGTATTATGTAGCATCGTACTGTCTGTTATGTTTCCTAAATTAAAGTGGAACTTTCACATTGTATGACAGGATGACACATTGTCACGTGACACCATTGACGACATGAAGCAAAAGCAATATATAATTGCATGTATATAAAAAAATGTAGACAATTGAGACAATTAATACTACACTTTCCTGGAAGAACATCGCGCTTTATGTAGTTATTTTATAAATATTTTTTAATATGTGTTAAATATGTACTTATATGCAATTAATTTTATAACTTTGTAGGATATTAATAATGTATTATTTATAATGTAATTTGGAAAATAAATATTTTAACTTACATAAAGTTAAAGATAAAATATAATTTTCAAAATAAAATAAAGATATTTATTTCTTTTGTTTTATATCTAAATGTTTTATATTATATAACGGTAATATTCAATATTTTGATAATATTTACATGTAATTTATTTGTAACATTTATTTCTCGCACACAAATATTTGAAAATTATTTGAATTATCTGCCGATCAAAAATTTATTTAAATAATAATAAGAATTTCTTTGGCAAAATTAAATAATTTTGCAAAATTTTTTTTCTTACTTTTTTTAATATTTATGTTGTTTATAAATGTATAAAATTATCACAATGAATATATATAAGAATATCAATTATTTTTTAATTAATCAATTGTTTCTGTAAGATGAACAGTATCGAAAATAATTCATTAATCTCAGAAATAAACTTAACATCAAATTCGAATCTTCAACTGAAACATTTCTCTGGTATTACATCGTGCTTTCTATTGGATTAGCCTTTCAACAAACTTGCAGCAATTCAAAACCAGCAACAATTCAAAACCAGCTACAACCAGCTACAACTCTAACCAAGATATGGGCGTTTATTCACGTGAAAGCGACGTAATCAACTCGAAGATCGATATATGTTGCAATTATCGTTTATAATGGTTGCTTAATTATAAGCAAAACGTCATAAGCGCTGACACGCAACGATCGAGACCTTTGTTACGTAAAAAGCAGCTTAATGAAGTCCCAAATAAGTTTACGATTTGAATAAATCAAGACGCTCGCTAACTGTCTCCTTTATCTTTCGTTGTTACTAATGTCGATATTTCTGATAATACATGATTTCGCTACTGATTTACTATTTCATTTCCTTTTTATCAAATATAAAAAGAGGTACAATACAAATATTGACCTACGAGATTGTCAGAACGCGAAATAGTCATCAGCAGTTTTCATTCACTGGCGGTGATATTGATCGCGCAAAAACATGTTGGAGAAAGCAATTTTGTTTGTTGCACGGTTCAGATAATAGTTTAAAACAGTACAATATGTTAAGAATACGATTGATATTTATTCAATAAAATACGCAATAAATTCGGATATATGTATATTTTTTATTTTATATAAATTACTATATAAAATAAAATGCTTTTAGAATTTTAGAACCTTTTTCAATATCTTTTTAAGTAGATATATATATATATATATATATATATATATATACATAAAAGTAATAATGTAAAATATAATACAAAGGAGCATAGTTTTATGATACATTTGCAAAAATAATACGCTTGTTAAAATAATTATATAGAAAAATTAGAAAAGAAGTAATAATCTAGAATCTTTTTTCTTATAAAATTACAATTTTAGTTATTTACGTTTAAAAAAAAAGAATAACTTACATGCTTTTTGAATTGTTACATCCTTTTTTTTTATTTTTGACAATACAAAATTCAAATTTTATTAATTCCTTCTTATTTTAAATATTAATTATTATTTGTTAGTGACTGTGAATACTAAGAATAATTTTTAATAATATTAAAAATAATAACAAATTCAATATTTGTAACACAAATATAGTTTTTATCCTTATATTTTACACGTATTTAATTGACAAATTTTCATTAATAAGTAGAAATCACTTTAATGCTAAAAAGTAAAACTTAAAAAGTTGTAAAATCAATTAATTTATTAGTAGCTTTTCTGAGTATCATATGTAATAAATTAATAAAATAATTTTATTTTTAATCTATTACCACAAAACACTTTTCATAAAATCCAAACTTTTTATTTAATAGCACAGAATAACGGAAGCTGAAATACTTCGACTAAACACATTAATCAATATGTCAATCAATACGATACGGACTTATATTAGATTTTAAATTATTTTATGATATTGCTAATAGTTTCTTGAATTTTAACATACAAAATTACTCATTTCATAGTTAATATGTATTTTCTTAACGATGATAACTTAATGAACAATGAAAAAACCAATATTGAATTTAGTTATAATTAAAAGTAAAAGTATTTTAATAAAAAAATTTTAGGAAAGCAAAAAGAAGTTACAAAACAATTTATAATTAATTTTAAATAAAATTTGTTTAAACATAATTTTGATCTTAAGTTTATTTACTAAGCTTCTAAATATAATAAAAATAAAAAATTTGTAATAAAACGATGGCCTTTCTTAACCTTTTTACTAGGGAAAAATCGACTTCAGATTGATTAAACGATCAAAGCAGTTAAAAGGGCACTCGGTCATTTCAGGACACAGAATCTATGGCAAAACTGTTATACACATATCTACCTACATTATTTCTTGCGTGGTATAATTGAAGACAAACTCACATATGTAATATTTGCTGTTTAAGACAGAAAATTGCGAGAGAAATGTCAAGCGATGTAAATTGTTTTTCGTAACGTCATTTTCTTTCATAAAGAAATATTAATATTATAAGATATCAAAAAGAACCTTCTTATTCAACCTTTAATGCAATTAAATTAAACATGTAACATAAATAAAAAATAAAATTATATGTTAAATGAATATGTTAAATGAATTATATGTTTAACTGAATAATAATAAAATTATACCTGGTAATGTTTTTGTTGGTAATTTAATTTTTGTTATATATAAATTAATATTTACTACACCGTTATTAATGTTATTTAAATATAACTATATTATTCTATATAAAAATTAAATATCTAAAACAATAAACAGAAATTATTACTTAACTTATTAATTTTAAAACTGCAAATTATTTCGATTTATGTTATATCAAAATTATTTAAATTCTATTATATTAATCGTATCTTATCTTTGTATCTACACATTATTATTCGATATAATCCACAATATATTTTATCATAGACACTAATCGTTGTATATAATTTTATATCCATTAATTTTTTTATCGAACATCATAACATTAAATATTCATTACACTAAGCTGAAAAAGATTTTAACAGTTCCACTTTCTTTCGAGATTTAAACTTTATATATAAAATGATGCAATATAATGTAAAATCCAATAAAGAAATAAAAATCATTATTTTCTATCATTTTGTTCGCAATCAAAATCCTTATAGTTAAAAAAACCAGTCAATAATCTAAAAATTCTGAAAAATTCTACAAATTATCCAACAATAACTTAGTAAAAGTTTAGAGCTATTTTTTTTGATGAATAAAGATTGGAATATCTGCTACAGTTAACTTAATTCAATCAAACTTTAACTTAATGTTTAGTTTAATTCTTTAATTTAATTAAATTTCCAACGTATAGTCGAGAGATTACGAAGGATGGAAGGATTGAGTCGAACACGGCCTCGCGGGTTCGAACTGCCGCTATTTTTATCTATTCTCATATCCGATGGCAATCAACGGCATGGTCTCATTGCGGCTGACAAAAAAGAAAACATGGAGCAACGCTTTTCCCGGCGGGGCTCTTCAATTATCATTGGAGCGAGAGAACGCTCTCATATCAGAATGCACAGTGACGAACAACCGAAGCCATGTCCGAGTAGCTACTCCCTTTTGTTTAGTTAACCGAATATTTGCTCAACCATGCGCATGTGTCGTGATAAGAGGTGATCCACGAACAGCAGCACGCGCGAGTCAATGCACATTGTAGATTTTCAGGGCAATCAGCCGCGTGCCTAGTTTGCGATATAAAATTTTAATGGTCTTTTGTTTGTACATTTATTAGTAACTTTTTGTAGCAATTTGCAACAACTAAGAAAGGAGGATAAACAAATTTTTTGCATAATATTTTAGTTTTTTGATTTTATATTATATTTTACTCAAGAGTTAACTCAAAGTGTCATAGATTTGTTTTATTTAATTAGTCTGTTCTAAACTAAGAAATATTATTACACTTAGATTAACACAAATTTGTTTATAATAAATTATTATATTAAAAAAAAAATAAAATAAAAGCTAATGGAGTAACTTTCAATAGCTTCTATTTTATTTTTGAATACTAAAAATTCTTAATTGATTTTTTAATACTAAGAATCCTTAATTGATATAAAATTATTCAGTTTCGTAACATTATTGTATTATTATATCAAATTTAATGCTAGTTAATACTGATAAATCAGAATTATTAGTGAAAACAGAAATATGATACTTATATGGCAAGAGATAGAAATAACAGAGAAAGATATATGAGAGTTAGCATAAATAAAAACTAAAAAATATCAAAAACTTTAAAAGTTTTATTCGTTTTACACATCCCAAGATAATCCCTTCAAGAAACATTAACAGAATAAATAATTTCAATTGACTGCGTATATTATTGCGCAAGGTTTCTCTTGACTGGAAACGAAGAATTCGATTGTTGGAAGATATCAGACATAGAGACCAAATTAAAATTCCCCATTTCCCTGCTTTTTCGATTTGCAATTTCCAAATCATTCATTCCAATCATCCATTGGAAGCTATCGTATGGCGATTAGAGAATTTATATAAAAAAATAATAGACTGAAGCAACGCAATACTCACAAATTATAATATCTCGAAATCCTAATATAATCGAGTAAAACAAAGATAACATCGTGGTCCAGAGCAGTATCCCGGATGTCGGGCATTCTGTCTACTGCATCTATGCTACTCATTGATCACATTCGACCGACATCACACGTACCTCCTCAGTCGCATCCTGATTGTGTGCACCAGTAGCTCTTGCCGGTGCCTCTCTCACAGTCTCCTATACTCCCGTCCACCCTCTCGCGCCACTTTTCTCTGCAAACCCGGCCAAATCGAAAGCGATCAAGACAATCAAGACGCTGATAATGCGTCCTCTACATCTGTCGTCGTCTTCGTCGTTGTTATTTTTCTATGTGACGGCGTTTTAAGGTCTTATATATTTTTCTCGCTCTATTGAGAGATGCACTCGAGAGACATTCGCGAAAGCACACTGCTATGAACACGCGCTTATATTCGCACTCTCACTCGACCCCAACCGGGGCTTCTACCACTACTGACAGAGAAATCCGTTTCTTTCCCTCGGCCCGGGCGTCGAAGCGTCGATACGACAACGACGACGCTTGCGCGCCGCCCCCAATCCACCCTTTCCCACCCGGGCATTTTCGTGGCGCATTCGAGGCTGCGACCCTGCCGTCGCAATGCCCCGCGCGAACATCGTCGTGAGTCGTCACAGGCCACAGCGAATCTGCTCGCACTCTCGCTGTTGCAAGAATACGACGATTTCAGGGTTGTCAAACGCGTTGAGCGGAAAAAGTTGGTGATCATTGGATTGATATTCTCTGTTCTCGACTAAATGTCTCATAATACTTTTTTTATCGATTTTCGGTTCACCACCTTGACTCCACTCTATTGCATTTTAAAGATTTATAAAATACTTATTATTATAAATTTCTGAAATTAAATTGTAGTACAAAATGTCTCAGACTTATATTAATATATCTTTCTATGTATTGCCCTAAGAATCTTAATTGTTATTAATAGAATTGTAATGGAAAACTTGAACATACAAATTATCCAAATTATGTAATATATGTCATTATTAAACAATTTGTTTTATAGTATTAACTGATCAAAGTAGTGTAATGTCAATAAAAAATCCAAGTAATTTCCATGTCTTTTCAAGTAGAATGATATAGAAATAAACAGGGAATCGATAAGTTACAATTGGTCACTTAGATCGGTGAGACTCACTATAGTTAATTAAATTCCCTATCTGTACTTGTTTAAATAATATTTGTTGGAATTATTATTTAGAACATTAACCTAATTAAATCTTACTTTATTTTACTTCATGACAAAAAATATATAATTTACTTTTTATTAATTTACTTTTATTAATTTCGGATATTATATTGAATTTTATCTTATGTAAGTTATAAAATGCTGTAATTATGTACATTTATCCGCAAAAAATATAGGTCACTGTGTCGAGACAGTGATCTATATTTTTTGTTAGTATACATATATTATAATTGTTACTATACAGCTATAATTAAAAAATTAAATTGAATTGATCAGTCTAAGCACTCTAAGCAAAGAAAAATGTATTTCTAAATCTATATTAATTTGCAAAATGACTACAATAATAAGTAATAAAATATTTTAAATAATTTCTGCAATTATTTAATAAGATTATTTTTAATAAAATCTTTAAAATTTATTATAAAATTACAATTTTATTTTCAAATAAACAAAGTGTTGATAATCTTATTTGAATATTTGTTTATTCAAGACCAGTTAGTCCCTTCTATCAGCTATCATTAAACATGTTGATGAAGTCTCCTCGTAATTTATTCGTACTCGTTTGATTAAAGCTAGAAAATCGCTGGCCGTTCTCATGAGATGACTACGTCGTACACTATTAATTATATCAAATAGAAATTTAAATTAGGTTTTCAGACATTTCATTAGAATTTTATTTGATGTCGCAATAGTTATTTAAAAATAAGAAAATTAGAATTAATTCCGCATGTTAATGTTGTTTTTTTCGCAAAATTTCCTTTCTCCAATTCCTTTCTTTTTGGTATACAATTTGAATTGTTAATTTGTAATAAATATAAATTACTTTTGATGAAGTAAAAATAGTTCGCTATATGCTTTATATGTATTTCTGTTATTATTGATTAATTCATTACTGACAATATAATAATAATAAGAGTCTCGAAAACATAATAATATTCTTTTTATGTGTATTATCGAGATAACAAGGGAACCATCGGAGTAATCCCTCATCATTTTTATATAATTATATAAATACATATGAAATATGTTTTTTGTGTAATAATAAAGTTAACATTTTGCAAAAATAATCATTTTGCAGAAAAACATTTTGCACAATATGATGGAATGATTATATTTTTCAAGATGACAAGATAATTTTGTTTTCATTCTAAAAAATCACAATATAGACTAATACTGAAATAATAAGCAATATGGAATATATCATTATATATTTATATGTATAGAGCACAAAATATTATAAATCTTTTATATAAAACATTTTTTTATATCGCACAGTTTCGCAAAGATATTTGCTGAAAACAATAAAATCCATTTTTTTTCAAGGTGATGTTTCAATCCCTTGAGATACCCCTGATAAAAAAGATATTGGTTAATGTTTGATGTTTTTGATGTTTTACAATATACTTAAAACCTACCAAAATCAGTGAGGGACGGCTTTGATGGTTCCCTTATAAGATAGCCATTGCACTCATATTATTTATTTTAATATTGTAAGGCGGTAATACCGCAGTATAATACTATAAAACGTAAAGAAAAAACAATATAATAGAAAGTTTTTAACAAAGTAATACAACATTATTTATTAAGAATTTTTAGCTATTAAGAATTTTTCTTTGATAAATTTATAACATATTGATAAATGTATTTTTACAATTATTTTTATACATATACAAAGTATTCGAAGATATTTCAGGTGCTAATAGTTATTGGGACATCCTATATATTATATTAATTAATACATAACATTTTTTTTATATTTATTTAAAATTTAGAAAACCAGAACTAGAGAAAATAATATAATATATTTTTAGTATATCTGAAGAAATTTAAAATAATTGATTTGTGTTACAAATATCCTGTTGAAAATCTCGAACAACAAGTGCAATGAGTACAGCCTCGATGTCAGTAGCCTAGCTACTGAATGATTAAATTTGGCATAGTTACGTACCATTCTGCTCGACGATGCACACGTTCCATACGTTTGCTCATTCTGAAACCGCGGGCATTGTGCCGCTTAAATTGGCACATCTCTGATACGAAAGTTCTGCAGCATTACATTGTTACTTAGGCTGTGCCAACGAGTGCTTTTCCGCGATACACCACTCGCGCGACAGCTTAAGGAAAGACGTTCTAGACGATTTCTAGACGTTCATCATTCATCAGACGAAAGCCACTTTTTCTTTTTAAAAGAAATTTAGATTTAAGTTAAATGACAGTGTAAACAAGAAGTGTTTTTAAGTAATTGTTAAATTTTGTTTATACTTTTTTGTTAATGTTTAAATTATATTTTTATGCTAGACACGCAATATTTCTTTTTCTAAAAATAAAGATAAAATAAATAAATGTCGATGCAAAAATATTAATTTATTTAAAATTGATAAAATTTTAATTAAGGCTAGAAATTTCAAACTATTACTTTCTTGAAATGTTAAGAAAAAAATGTTCCTAGGCTGATTAAAATATCCAAGAAAGTATCTGAAAAAGCTAGGGTATTCTATATAAACGCACTAGGTGTCCTAAAACGCAGTCAACTTTTATTGATTTGTGCTTGGTCGATAAAGAGATGAACGCAGCCAGAAATCCATGGCATGATGCCCTCTAAGGGCATCGCTAAGTGGCATGATGACCTCTTTCCAAGGTTTTGAACTTTGTTTCCAAATTATGTCAAGGACACAAAAACAGATAAAATAAACTTTTTTTATGGATATTTCTTCAAACGAGAAAAATACTTCATGAATATTGATTGGAATAAATCTGCAATTATTTGATTTCGTGCAAAACACATATTTACGTTATATAATTTCTGCGTTACATTATATGTAATAACAAAAACAGCAAAGTCAAATTAAAGATATTTTGACATTGCTTGCAAATTCTATAGACACATGTAAAACAATTCTGCCAAAATTATTCAATTATAAAAAGCGCGAAAAATTGTCATAATGTCATAATGTACAATTATAAACTCTCTTGTATTAGACAATATTAAAAAAGAAAGCACTTTTTATAAAAGAAATTTATGTCAAGAAAAAGAATGTAAGTATATATTATATATTTGAAAAATTGTTTCTTTTTCAAAGTAAAATTATGTTGACAATACAATGACAATAATTACAAGATTTATACAGAGACAAAAACAGTAGCTGAGTGTTTAATAATTTTAGCGCGATATCAATGGCTTTCTTGAATGCCATTTGGGATGGCGGTCTTGTTCGGGTATTTCCCGTAGATTCTACCACTCCTGGTGACTCTGTAGTGGATCTGTGATATCATGGACATATTATCTGACATATGCGGACCGTCGCCAGTGCACAATCGCTTCGCTCGCCGTATGCCGACAGTTTTATGCTTGTGTAGCTGGGCAAGGCTGTGTCTCTTTTGTTGTTTCAGAATTGTCTTCTGATTGATAGCTAAACCAGTAGCACGTCTCTTTAACAATCTCAAAGGTGAAATAGCCAAAATCGCTTTGGTAATCCGACGCCTACAACGCCACAATAGAACAGCCGTCGCAAACCAGGCAAACCATGGACTGGCTCTTGGATCTGGAGGTGATTCCCTCGACCAGAGAAATAACATCTAAGGATAAGTATGTTTTTAACAGTAGAAAATACACATACATAGCTTTATACGATACACTAACAAAATTAATTATTGTAAAATAATATATTGTGTCATTAATAACACATTCTGATTGCTTTATCAAAGTATCCTCTACAAGGTTTTTTTTTTAATTATTTAATATAATAACCATGTTAAAGACGAATATTGATTCTGTAAAAACAGCTTTTCTGTAGATTATAGAAAAATAATAAATAAATCTATTAAATAGTGGCAGTCATGAGATCTGTTGCTTGAAACCTCTAAAAATTTTTATACTTATGAATAATATATATTTAGACGTTGAAGAAAGAGAAAGCGAAGATGCTCAGTGCAAACAATGCAAGCAACGCGAACAGATCTAGGCTATAATTAAAATTAGAGCGAAAGTGCAACGTCATAGCATTAATTTGAAATGAAAAATTACTTTCAACAATAAAAAAATTCATAAACAATTGAGTATATTATTAATTTCTATGGTATAGTTAAGGTATATACACTTAATTTGACAATTATATTTGAAGTTAACACTTATATTTTGATTTAAATTTACGTAAGTTTTTTTTATAATTACTTATTAATAATATTAGGTGTTGGAATTAATTCGTAGCGTTTTACAAGTGATGGGAAGTACTTTCATTAATGTATTTTTTAATGCTCATGTGAAATAAATAACATTCTTTCATGTAAAACGCTACGAATTAATTCCAACACCTAATATCTTCTACAACATAATGAAAATTGTCTAAAGACAGATCACTAATAAAATAACATCGCGATACTTAGAAGTCGACAGGTCATTTGTGCGACTTCTTGCTGATACTGGTTTCAAGATCACACGAGAAACCATCGTGCGGCCGAACGATCGATCTCCCAGCCATCGTAGCTTTTCAAGGCTACACCTTGATATCCACGTGTGGATCTCAGATAATTCGCTTAGAGCCACTACGTCTCGAACACGTTCACTCTGTTAGGCATTTCGACTTTTATGGCACCGCGACATCTCCGTAGTCGTAACCTTCACTCTCCTTTCTTTCCACGGGAGTGACCCATTTGGCAGAGACCTCCTGGGTAAATTTCACATTGACCGCATGTTTTTATTGTCAGAACTGACCTTATAGATCCACTCGCTGTTGCTGCGTCTGAAATTGGGGGGTGGATCGACTATCCGAAACATAGAATTGCCGTAAACGCTTATTCGTAAATGATGGTGGTAAAATCTAAAATCACAAAGATAATAAATTGCGAGGTTAAATTGTTTTTAAATTATCTTTAAAAAACATTGTTTTATTTTAACATTTGACATTTTTATTAACATTTTATTATTTTAACATTTTAAGATTCAGTTAAACTATAAGAGTATAAAAACACAAGAGAAACTAATTAGGGTTAATGTCACTGAAAAAAGCAAATATAAAATAATATAGATATTGACACTAATGTAAGGATTGACAGGCACATACTTCCAGAGGGAGAGAAAAAGAGAAATAAAACATTATGCTACTAATACGTAAATCAATATAAATCAATAATTTAATACAGTTACGTTGGCGATTGTAATGGCTTAAATAGACAAGAGTAAGGATTCAGTTCTTGTCGAATATGAAACACGAGCCTCACACGAACAAAGAATAAGGGAACAATTTCTTGTTGGTGTGTAGAATAAACAGTACTAAACAGTTTCATATTTCAGTTTTGGGGAAGAAGAATACAGAATTAGCAGAAGATGGAGAAGCATGTATGTTGACATGTTGACATGTAATGTTACACATTTAATACAAGCTGTATAGTAGAAAAGTCAACGATGCATCAGAAAAATCAATAAAATAATGTGAAGGAAGTCAAGTGCTGTTGAAGAAATATATTTGAGATGTTTCACTATGATGTCAAGGCAAACTATACATTTTCCGCAAGACGGAAAATACGACATTCTGAGTTCAAACACATAACGATATATCTATAGATATATCGTTCGTTTAAATGTGCGGAGATGGTTTATATGAAGAGACATTTCGAGGAAGCGCTTATTGAACCGGAAGGACATGTGATTCACGTTTAAGTCGCATGTAGTATAGTAAATGTGCTTATCTGTTGCTGAACGTTTCTGATATAACACGTACAATTTAGTTGAGTATATACAGTGTCTTAAATTTTTCGCATAATTTTAATTATAGATTTTTCTTAAAATAATTATACGAACAAATTTATAAATTTATAAACTTATACTTTTAAATATCTCTATAATAAATTCATAAATTAAACTAATTAATAAAATGACAAAATAAAATGATAACAAACTAAGATTTTGTTATTTATGTATCTATCTATTTTTAATCTTAATTTGCAAAAGTAAATTTAGAATTTTAATTGTATGTTTATAATTTAGAAAAATAATAAGACTTTAATATTTTTATAAAAAAAAAAAATTTTTTTCAAATAATTTAAAATGTCTATGAAAGGAAATGTCTTAGACAAGTGTAAAGGTAAAAATATAATATATTTTATTTCTAATGTATATAATGTAATAACTTTAAATTAAACAGATAGTAATAAATATGTGTATATGTACAAATACTCTGGAGAATTTTTAATTATATAATCAAGTTGAGAATTATATATCCCATATATATTAATAATACAGTTAATACACATACTTTGACGTCCTATAATAATTCTAAGTCTTCCACCTGATGTGGTCTCCACCCCAAAAATTCACATTCACTGCTGACTTTCACATTCGTTCTTCGTGTCGTGATGACGGTTCGATGGCACGAACAGAGTCGTTGCCAGTTATCAAAATGAATGAGAATACCTAAACGATGATAAGCCTAACTAGGAAGCTGTCATCGACTCCGACGGGTCTTGACGATAGAGACTTTTTGTCTGATCGCGCGATAATCTCACATCTTTCGGTTTTGAGCTTCCCGTCGGTTTCCTTGGGGAAGAGATTGCGGCAAACTTGGTGGTTTTGCTTACGCGGAAAAATTCGATCAAAAATACAAGTAAACAGGCTACAAAAAGTTGTAAAATAACATATGAAGTGAAGTGGGAGAGCGCGAGAATTTAGACAAAGGATGACGCCTCTCTTGGATGATTGTCTGACGTTGGCTAGAAAGCGTGGCGATTAGTCGATATGTAACACGAGCGGAATATAGCAAAATTTCATTTGTCCAGAATAGTTTAATTAATCATGTTAAATGGTAAAAAATTACTAGCTATGGATATTTTACAAAAAATTTTTATTATAAAAAATAAACTTAAAAGATATTCTTCTTAGATACTAATCTATTTTGATATTTACATATGCTGTTTACAAAGTATATGAGTAAAAATCATAATATCTTATATGAGATTCCTTTACAAATTATTAGGTGCGCAACTAAGTTCTCGCTGTTATTTTGATGCATTTTCATCAAAATAACAGCGACAACTTAGTTGCGCACCTAATATAAAATAACTATTATTACATAATTAATAACATTTACAAAGCATCTCTCTCTCTCTCTCTCTCTCTCTCTCTCTCTTTCAAACTAATATCAGTTTTATAAAAATCCTATTTTGAGAAAAAAATTGTTCATTTTATTTAAAATTTAAAGATCAAACATATTATATAATACATATATTCTCCAACAAAAAAAAATAAATTAATTTTGTCAAATGAACATTTTTTAAAAATCGATTTTGTATCAAATTTATAAATATATTTTTTAAATGTAAGATTGAAATATAAGTTTAACAAATTAAAGATTAGTATTTATAAAAATGACAATAAAGAATTTACGGTTTATTTCATAATTAAATTAAATTACTTAAATATTATACTAACAATACGTAAAAATTTTCTAGCTTTACATAAGTTATATGTCATTATTTATTGCGAATATTGAAAATCTATAATTCACATTATGCATATTATAGATTTTCAGTACTCGCAGTGAATATATAATGGAACACAGTCACAGTTTACAGTAAACATGTATATTTTTTTGTTTTTGCATTATCCTTATCACTTTAGCGAAATTTTCTTCGTCAAGTTGAAACTCCATCAGCCTTGCTACCCTTTTGCCATCCTCCTGCTCTCCCGTGACGTCACTGTATCGTGTCAGTAGGTCAAAACCTGGATACGTGACCTGAGTCTGGTGTATGTGTCTGTGTTAGTGTCATGTATCTGGTGTCCAGAAATTAAAGAACATTAGAAATTACGTGTATCCATATTACAATATCACATTGTATCGTAATATCATATATCAGAAAAATAATCGATATTATTTTGACAAATAGCCAGCAATATTAAAATATTTGTACATTTTTAAAAGCATAGTTAATTTTAACCTATGTTTTTATTTTTCCGTTCTCAATTAATAAATAGATAGAATAGTAAATATATATATATATATATATTGAAAACTAATTATGATTTGTGTGTAAAAATAAAGCAATTTATTATACTTAACGTTTAATAAATAATTGATATCTTTGAGTAAGTTCTTTCGATAGTTTGCTTTCACGACGAAAGCTGCACTTTGTTACTAACGATATAATCTATCATTATGCGTGCCTCGAGATATAAAAATTATGTGATTCTCGAAATTATCGCTTGTAGAATTTACATTCAAAGATTGTATCAATATAACTGATAATACAATATAAATTGACTACAGAATAGTCTATATAATCTATAAATGAGATTTATAGAAAACTCCATGAATTAATCTATTATATAATAATTACAGAAAACAAATTATAATTTAATTATTGATTTTTCATTAAAGATAAAAGAAATAAGTGAACTTAATCGAATTCTATTTATTAAATTTAAGTTATTATAATTTTATGATTGTTTTCTTAGTATACATTCATATTGCTGTTATAATTTACTAGATATAAAATAAAAATATATTTCAAATAATTTACTCAAATATTTAATCATTCCTCATTTATTTTTTTATAGTACATATAATGGCGAATAAAGTATAAACAAATATTAAATAGCTTTTATATGATTATTGTACTTATTGTCACACATCAACAATTGTTAAATGATTAATTTTCGGATATGATTTTAAATTTTCTTTTAAGATAAGATCAAGATTTATGAGTTGTTATGATATTTTAGCAATTTACCACAATATTATTCCTCTCTACAGAATGGAATTTTCTGCGCTTTATGAGAAGAAATTGCTAAGATGTGCATACTTATAAGTCATTTCAACCAAGTGCTTTTCTTATAAAATAATCCAGTCTCAAAAGCAATCAGAATAATAAATTTTAACAATGCAGATCTCTTCAAGATTTTTTACACAATCAAAACTTTTAATTAAGTCAGTCTTAGGAATTACAATAATTTGTGAAATTGGTGGTTTGAGAAAATTTCAACTAATTTTTAGAAAATGATTATATAGGAATTCAGTTGTAACTTGGAGCACAGCCTAAAGCAAATTATGGAAATAACTAATCGTTTTTAACCTCGTGATTACTTACGCGCATTTCGATGAGTCTGCAATTGATTGTGAGGACGAACCGGTCGGACTGCCGACAAATTATCAGCATAAAGCGAACGATAATTAATGAGAGAGCGTCTATGATATCTCGATAACGAGGCTTATCGTACACACCGAGAAAAGAAAAACTTACGAATGAAAAGAAAGATATTTTTATCGCCGGCAGCTCGATTAACATTCCTATATAGTGTCAGCAGCATTAATCATAAACATTTCATTCGAGTTTATCGACATTGTCTGAATGAAACATTACTTTAGTTTTATCCTGTCCTTCGCATTTAAATTGGCACATTTATTTGAATCTTAAATAGAAAGTGTAACATAAAGAAATTGAAGAATACACAATTTCAATTTATTTATGTAATTTTCTAAATTTCTTTTTGCTTTCTTTTTTTTCTGAAATTTATATTCTTGTTCTAAAATACATTTCTCGCTTAGTAAGAAATATAAGAAAATTGTAAGACCTCGATATTCGCTTTAATTTTATTGTACATCGAGTTATTGAAGAAATGAGTGAACAAAAAGGATAAATTGTATTCATAAGAACAAATGCGGTATATTATTCTGCTACATTGATTTATCTTTCGCCGGTCGCGATATGCTTTTATGTTTTGTGCTTCATGCTCTTCTAATGGGCAATAATGTGACGATGATCCGTGCAATTATTTCACTTCTTTTGGTTCGCTCTCAGTAAGGAACGAGTAAAAAGGTAACAAAGACTTCACTGCGGTTGCAGCCACTGCACTACTGACCTTGGTCTCAAGTAACATCGCGGCCGAAGTGATTTAAGAATGGCACAGAGACTTCTAATATGCGTGTAACTTCCAGCTTCATTGTATTGTAAATTTGATCGTTGATGATTTGAAGTAATTTTTCTGTGATGCTGTTGATTTGATTTAAAAGAACTGTGTATTCCAACGTTTATAATCTTCTTAAATATATTTTTCAATATATAACTAATGATTGTTGCAAGGGAAAGAAAATTATTTATTGTTCGTTTAAAACTGTATTTCCATATATACGTAATCTTAATTATAATATTATAATCATAATTTTTAATAATTTTAAATGTAATTAAATTAATATAATTTTAATTTTATATATATAATTTTCTGTATAAACACTGTAAAAAATAAAATGTTAATTTTAACTTAAAGATAATGGATTTTCTGATGCAAATATGTTAAAATTAATACAAAAATGATAATTTTAACATTTTTGCATGTCTTAAAAAGTTTACTAATATTAAACGTCTTTAGATTAAAATTAACATTTTATTTTTTACAATTAAATTTAAAAATTTTGACTGAAAAACAAAAATTAAGAATTCAATATAATTTAAAAAATTTTGAAAAATATGTTATTTAATTATTGAGAAGATATTTTTTCTAACAAATATTTTTTTATATTTATATTATCTAATATTTATTATTTCTAAGCATATGTCAGTCAAATGTTAGTTTACTAATTTATTTTTTTATTTTATTTACTTTGTTTTATCTTATTGAGGCTCTAACATAAGCAACATAAAGGTAACATATAAATTATGCATAGGCAATTGACCATAGGCTATATCATTAAATATTTAACAATAATCCACAAAATAATTTTATTCATATTATCACACATTTGATATTTTATTTTAATAAATATTTAATTTTCAATTCATTATTAGCCTAATTTTCTGATTTTATGTTTCAACTTTTTTATAATAGCTTTTTGCCGCAGTGGCCTTCTTTGTAGTTTTATTAAATAAGTAGTAGTTTTAATAAAAACTTTATTTATTAAAATTATTTACAAAAATTGTTTGTTACTTTATTATAATATTAGTATTTAAGAAAGAATTATTAAAGAATTTATCAACTCTGTTAATATCAATAGAGTTGATAGAATAATATCAACTCTGTCGATTCTTTGATTAATGTCCGTCTCTCATACATGATTCTTTTTATTGTAGAATTTGATAAGTATGATTTATAATATATAAATATAAGATTCCTAAATAACATGAAACTATAATCAATATCTTTCTTTCTTTTCTAAAGAATGTGTTTTACAACTGAAAGACCAATATTCTCATGTGTTTGCTTCACCCCCATTAATCATCTGAACCATTGTTCCAACAATGATGAAATTTGCAAGCCGCATGTAAGTCATATATATGTTATCCAATATTCGTTTTTTTTTAACCACAATACCTTCATAGTTGGAGCAAGAACTTTGTCCGGAACAGTGTTATACCTCGTAAAGATAACAATTGCGAGAGGAACGCGGTTCTCCACGTGTACGGTTAAATCGTCGCAGAAGGATACGTAGGTGGTTACCGAAGGACCTGGTGGGATATCAGGAGAACAGATAGTCGCTACAGCATGAGAATGGAAAGGAGAAAGGAAGAAAAGAGAATCCGGGCAGACCGGGCCACAAGCGAATGTGGCGAGTAAATGCGGCAACGGGGAAAAGAGGGAAACACAGGGAAGAACGAGACAGAGAAAAAGAGATTCATGGTGGGGTTGGTGCAGCTGAAGCCTGAAGCACGTGGGCCCTGCTCCGTGTGTCTCGTTCGGTAGTGCTCTCAGTAGTATTCTCAGCTGCCCGTGGAGGATCTTACACCGGATATCCGTCGAGCCTGTCGCAAACTTAATGCGTCCACCGTGGCCGTTGAGGATGTGACGTACAGGATGCTCGTACAGTTGTTGTCAGGACATTGCGCAGTCATCATAAGTTTTTGAAGAGCTGAACAATGACTCTGAAGATACTGCTGGAGAGCCTGCTTATCGCAGCCGTGACCTCCTCTGTTCTATCATCATCGGAGGATCATCATCGAGTACTCTTGCGCAGTCACAGAATAGTTTTGCCTGTTTGGAATCACGACAGACTCTATCCTAGGCACGATCACCTTGATGACGAACGCATCGTCCGAGAGACAACTGCTACTACTACGAAAAATCCGTGGATGCTGCGGTCACAAGTTTCCATGACAAGATCATCACAACAGATAAATTCGGCATCGAGACATATAGAGCAGCGGATGTTAGAACAAAAGTTCAATGGTGCTGTGGCGATGACGGAGAATGGTGGTACCAGGGCAATAGCGTACGCGGGTTATCATAGTAATCATCGGCATCAACCAAGGGAGATGGGCACGCAAAGCTTTCAGCCGATTAGCACAACTGTCCCCACGTACACCAGACATCATTCAGGGTAAGTATTAGATAAACTTACTAGTTAGAATATAAGATTGAAAATTTATGGAAATGTGATACAAAAGATAATCAATCTTTTGTAACAAATATATCATCGGGATCTAGAGAAGATCCAAATTTCAAATAGCTTCATTCAAAATTAGATTATGACTGATCAAATTTAATCCTTAGTATACATGATTGGGTCATTTGTGTCATGTGCATTTCTTTTTTTTTTTAAATACTAGATACATTAAATAATTAATTATAATCATTTATATATATTTTTTTTTCATATACAACCTTACAAATACTTTTTAAAGTTAATTGTCAGAATATATGTAAGAATCACTTAATAATTTTGTACATTTGTAAAAATGATGAAAATTAATTCAGGACACGAACGACCCATCGTGTACAGTAATTCAGACAATAAAAAGTCCAAAGTCGAGGCACAAGACGTGGATGTCTTAAGGATGTCTTTTAGATGTCTTTAAAAGAAATATCTTTAAGACATCTTTAAAATTTCTCATTTAGCATCTCTCATTAAATATGCGTGTTGTCTAAGAAAGGATTGGAAAATTATCGTGCAAATTATGGATTAAGATAGAATGCTAGGCATTATTTAGAATAAACTTATTGCAAGGGCTTTAAATTAAGATATATCGTTTAAGTTATATTTTTCAGAAATAAAGTGCATAAAAAATGCACTAGATTGATTATGAGAACATAATTTTGTTATAAATAAAAAGAAATTTATTTATAAAGCAAATACAGAAATAAAAATTATCTAGATATGTAAAAATATACATATATGACATATATGACATATAAGAGGTTTACATACCAAAATTAAACCGTTTACGGATTTGACTGTAAATAAAAATACTTCTTTAAATAAAAGAATTATGTATGTTGTAGACACTTTAGTATTTATTTTTCACAATGGAATTAAAGAGTATAATTTAATAATATAATAAAATATCTTTATGTATCTCTATGATAAACATATGTTTAAGAATACTAAATTTAACTTTGATTAAAACGATAGACTGCTTTACACACAATCAAGAAAACTATTTTGCTAGTTCAAAGATTAACGAAAACACTGACATATGGAAGTAAGGTTCGTCGAGAAAAATAGATAATTCGATATTTGCATATCCGTGAGGATCGAATAATTCAAGCTCGCGGAACACATTCAGGCGCGATTACTCGTCGCATCACGGAAGGCACGTAAATGGAAGTGAATGAACCGCGACGCGTAAATATACGGGTGCCGCTAATGTGTGTCGCTGAATTACTATATTTACGAGCAATGAGCGACGCACCGTGTTCGTACGATGATGTACGATCGAGCGCGACGGTCGACGGAATAAGGCCGGCGCGAACGCACCGTCGTTCAAAGACAAGCCGCGAGTCGTTTAATTAATCGACCGATTAATTATCTCGCATGTACCGCGTTCCTCTGTCGCGTACAATTATTGAGATTGCCCGTGCACGACGACGAATCTTTGCGTACATGCAACAACGGCTCTCAACATACGTGTGCGTGCATACATGGAAATATTTGGATAAATGGTACTTTCTATTACCCGGACTTGAAACCCCGAGATGTCAATTAATTTGATTAATAGACACAGTCATGAAACTTTTCGCAAAATTTTCTGCAGAATATCTATTGAATATCTGTTCTGAAGAATATCTAACTTTAAAAATAGGACTATTCTCACTGATTACTTATAAAAATTTCATGTTAAATTAATTGCAGTAACAAGTTCAATGAATTAATTCAATTATAATTTTAGCAAAAAAAAATTATTAAAGTTTAGCAAAAAAATTCAAAATTTTTTTTTTATTTGTCATTTCAAAAAATGGGTGCTCATATATTATATAATATTAAAAACAGCATTCAGCATTTATAGGTATTGTAAATATTACATGATAAATAGTATAGATACTGAATAAAAAAGCCTTAGTGAACATAAGTAGAAAGCTCAATCGTTTCTGAGATATCAACAATTTTGTTCATTAGTATCATAATTGACTTATTGTTTCTTGTACGTGTTGCACATGACGTGAAAAGACAGAAATTGAGATAAGTAGCACTGATAGTCTACTTGGCAGAATTACAGGTCCGATGAGTTGATCTCCCATAATGCCTATTTAATTGTAATGATTGATTGATGTCAATTTATTGATTCCCGGTGAAATTTTTCATTATAAAATGTGTGTGGAAATTAAATCAGAACATTCTGAACGCGATTTGAAACATTGAAATAAATCTTCACGTTGCACACGACATGTGGAAGCCAATAAGTTAGTTATGATACTAACTTATTGACTTCTACATGGTATTGACATATAAAATTATTTATATCTTAGATTGAATTTTCGATCTGTTTATTAAGGCTTTTTTACAGTGTGTACTATCTACTATATAAATAAATGATTTTTTAAAAATCATCCTGTATATAGATGGCTCCAACTATATGTCGCTAATTAAAATTTTTTTTATCATAATGTTTATCATAATTTATTATCATAATTGCGCCCTGTGTTCTGCACAGATTCCTATAATCTCTTTGTTTTTCATATATATACAATATTATATATACATTATATATTATTATATATACAATATTTTTAATAATATTTACATATATAACTCAAATACATTTTTATAAAAAATTAATTCATAATAAATTATTCATTCATATAAGGGCAACAGTTTTATTATTCATCATTTACAAACATTAATAAATTATTTTTTATTATCATTAATTATAATATTTTAATAAACATTGCTTATTAAAATGAAAAAATATGCAATTGTATTAACAAAATTTTTATCAATCTATTTGTAAATCTGTATGCCTTTTTATAATATAGCAGTTATTATAATTAAGTAAAATTTTTCAACGAAGATAGCATTTTCTTGGAACAAGCAGCATCAGATATTCTCATTCTCACCTTACAGTCCCATCCTACACTCGATTTCTTGAAGCAACCATTAAGAGGAAATCACCATACTGCGTAACTTTTATCACCTTCTGACAGCCCCACGAGATCATTCCGCTTCCCAGCATGAATCAATGATTGCCCGTCAGAAGCCTTGCGGGCGTTCACGCCAGGCGTAGCAAAAAGAGCTCATGGCAGTATAAACATCAGGGAAAGAACAAACCGGCGTCTGTATCAGTCAATATTATTGCACAGTGATTTCATCATTCGTATTTTGCCTCGCTTCGTCTTTTGTCACGACTGTTTATTGTCGTAATTATATACAGAACACACACACACATACATACGCACGCATTAGAATAAAATATTATGCGATCTTAATTCAAGCGCTATCTTTACAATACGATATACAACACAATATAATTAACTCTTTAGTTCATTCTCTCTGTCAATAAAATATAATATAACGATATTTAAAATACCAGTTTTATATTATTAATATGAGACCTATATTTACTTATACTTAAAAATATATTAATAATTATCAATTCTAATATTTATTATTTTACTTCATCTTTCTGCTTAGTTTACAAGATCCTTTTATGTATAATATTTCACAATATATAACACAATAGTCCTACATTGTGAAATATTATGCTGTCCATATAGATATGTTAATATTCTTAAGGCACGTATATACAGATGGATGTGTAAAATATTTAGTTACTATTTAGTTTGAGTGCAATGATTCGATGTTCGTCTAACCTTGCGAGTCGTGCGATCGGGTTGCCCAGATGCGTGCCTCAGGCTAAAAAATCTTGTAAACCTGTCCAAGGATACCAGTGTGCGTGCGCCTTCTCTCTCTCTCTCTCTCTCTCTCTCTCTCTCTCTCTCTTTCTTTCTCTCTCCTTATCATCATGCACCTCGCGCGGAAGATTTCTCGATGCGGCCGAGTCGATGCGCCGAATCGTGTCATTGATTTAAATTCATTAACGCGACAATCATAACACTTAAAATGCAATCTATCGGTTTAAAACCGTTGAAAAATTTAATGTGATATCAGCACACAATGAGTTGTCTAATTTTGATATTTCAGAATATTGTTGAGGATATAAATGGTATAAATAATAATAAATGATTTATATATGTACAAAAGCCTTAACAACAAAATTAAAAATTTGAAAGATGCCATATTATTAATTATTAATGTCAAATGTGTTAATAATGCAAATCAATTTTTCTTTGAATTCAGACGTTAATTCAGAGTTTAAAATGATTTAACGAGTACGATACGATTATTAAACTGCACTATGTTTCTCTTCATAATTAATGGCTATTGTTGCACGTACGTATTGTTCGAGATATATAAGGAGGTATAGATCATGGCATTCCTTATTGTCGGCCACCTTCTGTCTCGATCATTTATATTACTTCGTTTGCGACACCAAGTGATCGATGAACATCGAACGAAAAAAATACGAATAATGAATATTCAAGCCGTTCCAAGTACTCCAGATAACCATCCTGCAATGTCACTCTTATAGGCACGTTTCACTGCCCAGCATTGCTATTGCTTATCGCTTAGAACTCAACATCGATGGCTGATCGATGAGCGACGAGGTCATAAAGAGACAGGTGTCATTCGTCGATGTAATGTGTTCTCGAGAATTATAAACATACGTTCCATCATCCCCATCGGAAACGTTAGTAGCCATTTCTCGATGCCATATGTGAAGTTATCGCATCACGACTTAACTAAATCAAATTTAAATATAGCAGATACGATATTAGCATGAACCCGTTTATAAAAGAAATTATTATAATATACGTACATTTAATTTTGTAGCTAATTTCTTTGCAATTATGCAATAAATGCAAAACGTTTTTGTGCTTGATATCTTAATACCTTGAATTGTTAATTTTTGTTTATTTAATTTTTAATAGATTTATCATAAACAGCGCGCGTAAAAACTTTTTTTGTTTCTTTCTTTGTCGTTTCGAGATAAAGAGCTCATTAGACGAATATTCAAATTTTGCAATCCACTCAGAGATGCTTCATTTTTTATCGCGCACACGCTGTATTTCATTACTCGTTCAAATAAGAATGATTAATTAACGAATGTTTACATCCGAAAGAAAGCTAGTTATTTGCTTTTCTTTATTCATTTATTTTTTCTTTCTTCGGAACGCAGACTTCCGCTATTTCACACACGAGATGTGAAGAAAAGCAAAATGCGCGAATGGAAATGTACATTCACGAAAATGATTCATTTTAACGCAAACATGGCAATATCAGCACGCGCCAACATTACTCAAACAATAAACATATTCTGATAAAATAATATTGAATTTCGACAGAATTCATGTTTTTTCATTTAAATGGTTTCTTCAAATCCTATCTACAATCAAGATAACACATTATAATAACTATATTTTGAACGTTATATGTAATATATACATTTGTATCAATATTGCATTTATACATTCGCGTTATGTATCCTTTTTTCAAGTTTTTAATATTTTAAATATGATTTTTTAATGTAACATTACGTGAAAAATATTGATTTTATTGAATACAACCAAATATTACACACTGTAACTTGGAATTTTAAGTGAAGCTGTTAGACAATTAACGCATTTCCAAAATCCTATATTAAACCTAAATATAGATGAAATTACGGTGATCCCGAATTTATTAGGCTTTAGACCTCTTTGTTAGATCTGGTCGTATTGAAAAGTCGCTTTTGATGCGCAGATAACCGTGGATGAATTTTTAAATTATCCATCTAATATTGGAGTTAATATATTGAGTTACCTATTAATGTCTACATCATTCATATCTCTCGCAGACGAAAAAAATTTTTTAAATGCTGACATTACTAACATATCATTTAGCACAGCCAATAACAAATTTATATAATGCTTATCTTTTAGTGTAATTTATTTGCGATAATTTCGATAGTTCTATATGTAACATGACGTATGACATTTGTATACTATGGGTTCACAGAAACATATTAATTTCATTTTCATTCGGAGTGTATGTAATAAATCATTATTTTAAACGAAAATGTAATACTTTGTAGTTTGTTGTTTTATAATGCTTCGTCAAAATTTAATAAAACGCCAGAAATACCAACTGCATCTTCATAGTGCACTGATAATAAACTGCTGAGTGCAAACTGTATGGTAATATACTATATGTTAAAATATTATAATACTGATATTGCTGATTTAATTACTTTTCATCTATCAAACATTTGCAATGTATTTTAACTTAATTATTTATTTTTGTCTATTAAGCTAATTGCTGAAAAGATTTTAGCAAATTTTTCCATATTAAGTAATTTGTTTTATTATATCTATAATATATGTATATTCTATGTTTTTTTGTAACTTTTTAACAGATTTACGTTATTTGATTTTATTTTGACGTTAAAGATGTCAGTATAACATGTCAAAATGACAAATAACGTCAGTTAATTTATTGACTGATAAATATGTTTTCTTTTTACTAATTAGTTCGTTATCAATCAGTAGTTAACTATCGAGCAATTTTTGAATTACATTCACGTAAATCTTTTTTATATTATCTTACTAATACATTCGTGTAAAAAAAACTTATTTATTTATTCTCCATTTTTACAAAAACTTTATCTTCGCAACAACGACAAAATTCCAACGAATAAAAGAAACAGAATACACTAAAATTCCACGGCTGCAAATAGAACACTTCTTTCGCACACTTAGTCTCTTCTTCTCTCTTTTTACTAACCGGTATAACCCGCAGGATAAACATATCAGCGTCGATCATTCAACCCTGAAGATATTCACAAGCGATGCGCATCTTCTGAATTCGTCACATGTTAATTCAGTCAATTTCTCAAGACTTTTGTCAATAATTAAAAAATAAACGGAATATTTCGCATAATAATGGAACCAAAAGTCGATTTTTTAAATATCAAAATATTAATTAAATTAAATATTTTAAAAAAATTTAATGTCTTATGAGCAATTCTATTAAATTTATATTTCATTTTAAATGATTTTTACTTTATTTAGATATGTAATTTGAGAAATAATTAAAGATATTTAATGATGTGTAAGAATTAAAAACTTATAATACACGCTTTATGATGATCTTTCTCAATACTTTTACTAAAGAAAAATCCAAAAATTGTAAAGAAAGTAGAAGAGAACACATAGATGAAAACAGTTTAATAGACTTGGACTCTACATTTTATAATAGTATTTTTGGGAGAATAATTATCTTTGGAGGATTCAACTAGTTCTAAATTTAAAAGCAACGATTAAATTCATTATTAGAACAACTATATACGTAGAACATCTAGGATCTATTAATTACCGAAAAGTTAACGAAAACCAATATTCCCGACATCGTTGAGTGCTTTCCAAAAGTTTCAGAACTTCAAACAGAATCTTCACATGTGTGCCTATGTATTTTCCGACCTATGACCTTATAATTCCTACATCTCGTGTGAAGGCCGCGAGCATCGATCGCTCACTGGATCAAGAGAAGACATACAATTTCGGTGTACGTGCAAGCACTCGACATTGAATCGTATTGCTAGCAAAATGATCCATCAGTCTCCTGACAATCGCGGGCGAGTTTCAATACTGATCGTGATCAGTATTAACAAGAGCAACGTCAAAACTATCATTTAATATATTTATTTTATTTACAATTGTTTTATTTTCAAAACGTTATTAAATAATTGCTTACTTTATAATTGAAACTAGAAATACAATGTTTGATTGATATTATTTAATAAAGAGATATAATAAATAGATTTAATTCAGTAAATAAATTTAAGAAGTAATAATTACGAACATTATATAATTTTATTTACATTTATTAAATAAAAGTACAATAGAGTATACTGCGTCATACTTTTTTAAATCGTAGTAGAAAAAAATTGAGGGCTGAACGATCGGAGTAAATGCTTGCAGCTTGATTCTGCCACGTTCGATGATAGCGGCTTCATGTAAATCCATTAACATGAACTTTTATCTGTGGGCAGCGGACGCGAGGGGTGAAAAGGTCAAAAGCGAGAGAAGAGAATGGGTGGATAAGGCGTGAGGCACAGGTATAAGTACACGTGCGCTGACGCACGCGCTATGAATTGCATGGGTAAATGCAGGAATATTTTGCGGTTAGTATATTTAGTAGTTTGTTTTTGTTCTGTTTGGATATTCAATTTATATCTATTGTTTGAAAGTACCGCACTAAAAATAAAAAAGACAAAAGAAAATAACCGATGCAAAAAGAGATTTTGTAACTGGACTCTTATTTCTTATAAAAAGATGTTTTTGTATCACGACTAATTTTAAACTTATGCCAGTAATCAATAAATTTAACGTTAGACGTAAAAGAGAGACGATAATTAATCTTAACTTGAAAAGACATGCAAAGATATTGAAGTTTTATCGTGGTACACGTGGTTTAATCGTTCACATGCATTCATTTTACTTGATTAGATGGAAATAGCGATATGAAATCTTTAAGCATCAGAATCAAGATAAGATTGAAGATCTCGTAGTTCACAAGCGACGTCAATCAAACGATATCTTGCATTGTAGTTGTATAATATTGTTCGCGATTGACTTATTGCTTTGAAAGTTCACGCTTTGCAACGTCGTTTGTTGCTCAACCTAGTCCAACGAGTGAAATCGAGCTACAACAGAATTAATAGACAACTACGAAGTTTATGGACGAGCGTACGGCAGGAGGCAAATGGCGTCCGGGAACGTAAACTGCATCCACCGAAGAAAATGAGCGAGCTGGGCGATTCCGCATATGGAGATGCAAGGAAGTCAAGGTTGTTTTTTTTTCTGCTGACAAATTACCAACGTTTGTTCTTGGAATGGTCGAAATGAACTGCCGTTGAACGGGAACTGGTTCTCGATTCATCGGAAACAATGATTGGGATGCAATGAAATTCCAGGTCAAGATACCCATAAAATCATATATTCGATAAAATTAAATGCTTCCGCTTCACGCGAACTGTGAATGATTCGAACAACTATGTCATTATTTAATCAAATTTGATAATTGTATTATTTTCTTTTCTTCTCTCTAATTATATTTGTTAATGACAATTTAAACATTCTATTTTATTTTTTTTTACTATTATTATTATAATATATAAATAAATAAAAGTACAAAGCTATACATAACTCAAAACGTTTAAAAAAAAATTGCCAAATGTTTCGTAAGAATAGTTATTATTTCTAATAAAGTTAAATGATATCCATCATTTAGAAATTTTCGATTATGAAACATACTGATAGAATTTTTACTGTGAAGATTACATAACTACGAAGACAGAATAATGGGAAATAACTGCATCTATGGACAATTAGTATGACATTTTAATGAGATATGTCTTATATATTCCATGTTCGTTCAAAATTTAAATAGCAAGACACGTCGTGCGCCATATCTGAGAAAGAAGAAGAAAACGAAGCAAAGAGACAGTAATGAGAGACGCTGCGTCTTATTGGCACCGCGTAGGAGCATAATTACTTCACCTGAGCGGCAACCTGGATAACCCGTCATCAAGCAATTTTGTAATTTGGAAGTTTTGCACTGCCTGCCCGCGGCTCCCGTTGCATCGTTGCACATTCCGCCGAAGGAACGGCTTTCGACGCGCAAGATGCAATCTCTAAATGAACGAGCGGCAATTCGCCTCTTTCGCAAATATGGACTGTGCATTCTTGGATGGCGCAGACCGGTAATTTCTTTGTTTATGGAAATACTGAGAGCATCGAGGCGACGTCAAATGAGTCCATAAGCACAATCAGAATTTTTCCAAGAGTTGAATTTTTCGAATAGTTAAATTTGTCAAGATCATTACATCCAAAGCTTTAATAAATTTAATTAAATGTTATAATGCCTGTTTTGAATTTTGATGGCAAAATATTTCCTATAATAAATCACAATAAATAATATAAGAAATTTATTTTACTATTTTATTATTTCGCTGATTTCACTTTATTCTTTACTAACATCTTACTCTATTTTATAATTTTTATATCTTTTCTTTTTTTTTACGTATCTATTTTATAATAAATAAGTAACTCTTTCTCTCTTTTTTTTCTCTTTTTCTATTATATAATATTTTTCTATTATAAAATGTATAAATTAAGATGTCATAGTAAATATTTGTATATCATCTGAGTAATAAAAATATTTATGTACCTTTAAAGTTCAAGTAAATTACGTAAATATTATCGGTTGCTATTGACGAACTGATTATACTGCAATGAACGACGCAGAAAGGGACGGTCCTAAAAAAAGATTCATGTAAGCAATTCTTTAAAGCGTAGGTCTGAAATTAGCGAGCATGAATCACTGCAAGCCGCCTTGGCAAGATCCGAGGATCGACGACCGACTCTCGTTAGCGTATACATACATCGATTTGCAGTGTCGGATTGTTTATACATCATTCGTTAACAACCCTCTTTCTTGGATACACAGTATGGTCATACGTAGTCAGTAACGATAAAAGTGTCAATGTTCTGAAAGTTTCAATGCCGAGAAAATATCTTTTTAACAATGAATGTATATAAACAGCTTTTTAGGCTAGCTATTATTTAAAAAATATCTTTTGAGATAGAATTTAAATAGATGTTTGAACATTTTCCTTTTTCTACAAAATTTTACTTGTACAAGAAAATATTTAAAAAAAATTTTTTCAAAAATTCCTTCATGAGAGAAAAGATTTTGTTTCGTACAAGATACAAAATATGTAATAATAGCATATGTATGTATATTGTTGTTCAATTTTTAATTAATTCATTTATTATATGTATATTCCTTTGTTAAAAATTGTAATTTTTATTTGCTTTTGTTATATAAAATAGTATAAAGGAAAGATAATCCAAGATGTATTCTAAAAAAGAATATCTTTACGATGAAATATCTTTACGATGAAATGAAGCCCTTGCTTTTCATATTGGATGGTGTTATGATAATATCACATGAAGAATAATAGCTCGGAAAATATTTACGGAAGGAGGTCTTTTATCTAATCCAGAAGGCTCGCAATTTTATACGTATTATGTAGCGACGTCGTGATATATTTCAGAAAGAAAATATTTTAGAAGTATATGGAACCCATTCGATCGTCTTAAAAATAACAGCGGCACTTTTGTGATAAGTTATATGGATGCAGCTGTGCGAAGATGAAGTTACCGCCAAGAGGTATTATCGAGTCTCGTAATTGAAACGCGCAATACATAGGTGTGTTATGGCGTTCAAGCCTCGAATCCTGAAATAAGATACATCGTAATTTTCAAGTAGCTCGTATAATCTCTTACTAGTGTGCATCGAGAAGTCGTTACATGCGTTGCTTTCGCACGTTCATTAAATTTCGCCAGAACGATACTAATAAATAACTACATTTTTATAAAAAACAAAAATAATATTATAGTAACTCTTAAAGATAATATTTAATATGTAATTAGTATAGGAATATATTTTTAAATAGAATTTTTTATGATAATAAAATAGAATAATTATTAGTTATTATTATTAAAAAATTAACAAAACTTACTTTTAAAAATAATTGATTTAATAAAACATATCGTATCGGACACTTAAGTATGTTTAGAAAGTTTTCTTTACAACATTAATATAAATACATTTGTGAGATAATTATCAGTGCGATTAAATAATAATAATTATTTATTCTTTTTATATTTTTCTTTTTCTTCTTTCACACTTTTTTTTAATATTTTGTTTTCTGAGTTAAATTTTACGGAAAGTTCTTCATTAACTGACGCGAGTGGCATTTTGAATCTACTTGAAAAAATAAGATGTCACGAGTGTCCTAGGACTGCGCATGATCAATTAAGTTCTACTTGTAAAACAGCAGTCGATGGCCGAGGTAGTCATTGGAAAACCTTAAAAACAAATTGCTGTTCGGACACACGAGTGGCACTTCAACTCTTCAGTTTCTTTGTTCCGCCTCGCAAAAGCCAGTTGAGATTCCACGTGTTTTGCATGCAAACTGCTCGTAAAACAAATGATCGTTATACTACTGGCAATTACAATCGATAGCTTTGTCTGCCCTTTCATCGATTGAATCGATGTTCTGATCTGTCTCTAAAACTCAAATTATTTGTAATTTATAATTTATAATCATTTGTGTGATAAATTTGATTATTAATCAATTGAGGCAAAATTGCTTTCAACGTAATCATTGAATTTGAAGTTTAATTTAAGAATTGCTTATGAAATGAACAATGTTAATTTGATCATGAAGTTTGTTAATACGAAAAAATGACATAAAAATAAAATAATAAATAATATTTAAATCAGTAATAAAATTAATCTAATCCATATTTATTAATATATAATAAATTAATGTATATTAATTCCTTCATAATATGAATGAATATTGCAATTGTGCAAGTTTTTATATTTTCTTAGTTATTTCATAAGAATGAGTTATTAGTAATAATGAATATATGATAAATAAATACAACAACTTATAGTCATATGAGAGATGTAACAATAATAATAATAGTGATAATCGTAATAATAATAATGTGATGCAATAATGGAATAATATTCATCACATGACAGAATATAACCATCATTTTAATCTAATTTTTATGATGTTTAATTCGGGAAAGGGTCTTGGTCTTGTTCTCTGATCTCATTAAATTGCGTGATTTACGACAGACCGCACAAAGGTGGGAACTGTGAGGCGCGCTTCCAGATAATACTGCGATGGGTGGTGCACGAGAAAAAAAGGAAACGGTGGGATTTAACATTTATGAAATCAGGCAATAAAAAACTGGTATTTATTGCCACTAACCAAACGTACATGGCGTGTCATGTATTTCTACGAAAATCTGTACATTTTTCTGTTAGGAATTATTATTAATTTATTGAATAACTTCTGGAAAGAATGTATATCAACATCGTGAGCTTTCATTTACAATTAAATAGTATTAGATTTTATTTATTAATGGCAATTAATGCTCCTTGTGAAAATGTAATTATTTAAATATTTAAAATGAATTTAATTAATAATAGTTAAAAAAACTATGAAAAAATAAAATAATATGAATAATAAAAATTAATGGATAATAAATATATAAATTATATTTTTTGTATTTAATTTACTGTTAATTTTGCGCAGTTTAAATTATTAATGACTTTATGAAAATGCACAACAAAACTATTAATTAGGACTTAATGTTTTAAAAATTTAATTATGTCAAATAATTCTGCTTATATTTTTATTTTATAAAATTGAATCAAATTATTTCTTATTAATTTTCTGTTAAACTTTATTTACTTATTAGAGAACTAATTTATGTATAATAGAAACAATATTCGTAAGCTTTAAATGAACAATATGCATATGCATATGAAATCCACAATTATTTACAAAAATATTTATAATTTTATTATAAGATATTATAATGATAGCAGAGAAAAAAAGAGAGAGAGAGAGAGAGAGAGAGAGAGAGAGAGAAAGAATATTAAAATATTTATATAACCAAATTCACAAATATCAAATTCAAGTGTCATATAACTTTAATTTATTGGGTTAATAAATCTGACATGAATTATGAGCTCCATAAAGGAAAATATTCATTTCAGATTTGGGGAACACGCAGAAACCGTTCGGTTCAGCTTCTTTTCACTCAGTTTCATGTCTTAAGTCTTGATGAGAAAGGATAAGAACTTAGATCGAACATTGAAATATAAGAAAATATGTAAAATTGTAACTATGACTTCAAAGCCATCCGAAATTTCTGGTAAAAGAATATTTTAAATAATAATTTTTAGGATCCATTAATTGATACCATTTCATAAACACTCTACAATAATAATTCTTCTCTACGAAGTTTTTTTTATTTTATAGTATTTTATAAGTATAAGAATCACAATTTTAATAAAAACAGATTGAAATAAATTTGCAGATATAACTCAATAAAGTCATAAAATCAACCGTTGATAAAATTTTGTTCCAGATGCTAAAACAATTTTGACTACAATTATTAGATTTAGCAGGTGAAATTGAGTAAAAAAAAAACTAAACCAAATAATCTCTATTGCTGATTAAATCTCCTGAAATGTATATGTTTTTCTTTATAGAATCGATAGTGATCAGTTTGATGAAGAAACATTTGTGTAACTTGCCCTCGGTGATGCATAGATTTAAAACTTAGTTGCAACAATGTAACAGAGAAGGCATGCAGCTCGTTAGGCTTGCAAAGATGATAAAGGAAATCGTCGTCGTCATCGTCGGTGAAAATCTACGCGTGCAACAGATGAACATAAGAACGTAACAAACGACCGCGATAACACGACGTCACGTTAAGGGCTACGTGGCGCTATTAGGAATGGGAATCGTGAATTCGAGATCGTCGCGAAGATTTCGGAAGCGCTTAAGAGAGCCGTGCACTAGACATGCAACCATCCAATGCATGTAATTCATTCTGGATTTATCACCCTTCGGCCAGAACATTGTGAATCGAATCACGCGATAGCACCTGGATGTTATACATACGACATAAGATTTTATTATGCGCTTTTTTCAAAATACATTCTATTCTTTTTAAACTAATATCAGTTAAGGTCAAGTATCACGCTAAAATATTTAGCGTAACTACAACTTCAATCAAATATAAATGATTTTTCAATAATATTGTATGTAAGATGCATGTCATACATAAGATATAATTTTGTATAAATATAAGATACAAATTTATATGAATTTAAATGAACAGTTAATTCTCCATGAACAGTTAATTCTAAAGAGAAGCGATGCTGAGATTTCTCTTCCTGATTATTTTCTCATTTTTGTTATATCAGCGTAGAAGAAATAATTAAGAGTTACATTCTAAGCAACAGAGTTCTAAAACTCTCTATGCATAATGAGTTTATCAATTTGTAATAAATATGTTCTTTATTAAGATAACATTTAAAATCAATGTAATTACTTTGGTCGATATAGTCACCAATCATTTTGACGTACTAACCCTTAACATGCTGTACAAAACTAGTCCGGTAACTGGTTGATATAAATGTCTCGGCCGATGAGATGAGAAATGTTATATATGTGAAAAATTAGAATTTCTTGTTATAAATCATCAGGCGAGCCGTAAATCTTCGACAATTCTTATCGCCGCGAGATATGCTCTCGTTACGATTTCGTTTTTATGTTTGTCAAAACGTCCGTTCAGTATCATGAAAAGAAAGAAAAAAAAGAAGAAATCTTATCAGAGTCTATCGATGCACGAAACAAACTTGTCAGAGCAACAGCCTGTATTCCCACACGAATGTCCCTCGAACCGTATCTGAACTGAATCCCCGTTGCGAGCCGCATTTCGCAAGATTTTTTAAAATAAAGAACACAGTATACAGCATATAAGTAATTTATGCACTTATACTAAAAAGCATTATGCATCAAGTTTTAGTATTCCACTTATCATAAAAATAGTATAATTTTAACAATAATAAAAAATTGAGAGATAGTCTTTGTTTCCATGAAGCGTGCCATATAATTTCATTAGAATCTTTAAATATGACATTGTGAGTTCGGAGAAATATTATTTGTGTTATGCTACCTTTATTTTATATATAACAAATGATAAAGAGAATGACATAAATAGCGCTAATAGCATTTCCTTGAACACATTTTATACATGTAAAAAAAATTTCTGTATATAGGGTTTTATTAAATTTTTTTCAATATATTGTATTGTAACCTTATTAATAAATAGAATTAATGATAAACAAAATATTTTACTAATTGAATACAGATTTTTTAAAAAATTTGAAGTTAAAATATTTTTTTTTACAAAAACAGTGCTTTGATATAATTTATTTTTAACATTTCAATCTGATTTTTGTTATTTTTTATTAATATCTTAATTTATATCTAAGGAAACTAAAATTTAGTTTAAGTTAAAAGTTTAAATTAATATTTATTTCTTTATCATTTTAGTTAATTTGAAAATACAATAATAACTTATGTTATTATGTCAACAATATATCAGTCAAAAGGAAAATTAAATGCAAGCTTAAAGATGGTGAAAGTAATTATAGCATGCAAGTCATTTAAACAGCTACAACATTCTTGATAGACGATTATCTGCTGTATTAATTCTTCTAATCCTTTCTCTTTTATTTGATCATGAACGTCCTTACTGGCACACTTGCAGATTCTCGGCATTTAGCCTTGGCTTTTCCCA
Organism: Acromyrmex echinatior; assembly: GCF_000204515.1. Next base: position 513,726 of record NW_011627014.1, on the reverse strand, counting down.
GAGAGTCTACTATTAATGGAGAATGTTAAAGAACCCGAGGTCCTTATTTAGCATCCGGAAATCACAAGACTTAATAATATTTTCGCATTTGTCTTTAATTTATGTTATTAAATTAAGTATTATATCTATTAAAATCTTATAAATAAAAATGTTTTTATTTTTATTTTTGTATGTTTAATTTTGTATCTTTTGTTTAATTTTTTTTCAATTAACTTTGTAATTCTATCTTCCAGAATTGAACTTATTACATATTATATATTTAACTTGCAGACAAAATATTCGGCATCTTTTTAAATATTTTAAATTTAATATATATTTTATAATTAACGCACACACACACACACACACACACACACATAGATGATTATTATAATAGATTAAATATCAGACACGTGTAACATAATATATACAAACATATTATCTCTTTGTTTTGCGCATCCATTTGCATTTGATTTTTATTTACATATCCTTTTTAACTTGTTGGATTTTGTTATTGTTTAATATCAAGCAATCTACTTTCCCTTATTTATAACATATTATGTACCTAACATGATATGAGCAAAGACTTTAAATCGATAGAGCGTGTTTAATGCTGCACGCTGTGAAAAGGGGTCGAGATCGAATTACGCGGACAACGAGTTAATATTTAACGACATCGAATTTGCGCGTATAAGTTCTTTGTGCAGTCACTCCAAGCAGACTTACTCAGCGATAGATCGTGTTCCTCGTACCTATTGCCTCTTGAGCAAGAAGCGAACGTGGATAGGGACCACCATGTCCTCGGTATTCGTTGTTGCGACAGTAAATGTTCTGTCGCGTTTCAGTAAACACGACATCGACATGGCGAAATGCAGTTTTCTATGGCTTGATGATGACGAAGTGGTTCTGTCGAGCGAACATTCGTTTCGATGCCCAATTATATATACGATTGCCATATGTTTCTCATTTCTCTTATGAATCGTTGTCTTCCGCTATCTGTGCTTGACGTCGTCGCGATACTTCTGCTAAATGATTTGGCGATATATTATCAAGGTTTAATCTTGCTTCCAAGTCGTAGAATGATATTATTCATTTTGCTTCCGAAATATGAGTCCTTAATCAGAAATGCAATCTTTCATATTGAGTCTGTCGCGTAAGCTTAATTCCGGAGCCAGATCAAGCAACGACAAATCGTAATATCTCGCCAACACATACTTATTTCAACTGTATATTCGATCGGCCTTCGTATTTTACGATTTAACCGGTCTTCTGCGTACTTTACGATTCAAATGACTGCGCTTTAGCGATCAATTTGGTTGGAAGGGACACGACATGGGATATCGTTTACGATGACTATCGAAATAATCGACTTGCCGATTTAATTTTTCCGTCACATAAGTCGCTATAACGAAATGCAAAGCTGAAATCGAGATATAGGATCCAAAGAAAAGATTATTTAAGAATTCATAAACAATTTTTATCAATAATATATCTCCATGACAATGTCTTTTATATACATCCGGTTTACTTTCAAATACAGCAATATTATTATTTTATTGTTATGGATTAGAATGTATAATATATTATTTACATCTTATTTCTTATAAAATATTTATTTTATACATATATAATTATTATATACATATATATCGTATATACACACACGTATATTTATTTAAAAAAATGATTTTGTTTAAATTAACCAAATAGTTTGATCAAAAACGGTTTTTTTTTTAAATTTTTTCTTAGAAAATTATTTACAACATATATGTGTATAGTATAATATGTAAATAAATCTTAATTTTTTTTCTAATAATAATCGTAATATTCAAGTTGTTGTAAAACAATTTTTACGTAATTTACAATTATTATTCAAATTTATATAAGCTAATTATATCTCAACATATAAAATCAATTTTAATTCATAAAATTATCGAAAAATCAATCTAAAAGTTTTTTTTTAAATAACAATACCAATTATTAAAAATTAATTAATATTTCAGAAGACGAGTATGTAACAGGCAAGCTCCCGCAGTTTCTCATCATCATCGAGGAAAGCAAATTAGGCATGTTATATTCTTGCAAATTTAAAAGCTTTTTATAAATTAACTTATTTTATCTCAGAATAAATCCCACGAAACATAAACTAATAATAACATTACATCAATATTATAATTTCCCATTCAACAATGTAAATATAAATACAAATAGTTGTACATAACAGTTACATTGTTAAATAGAAAAACATTGATGTAATATACATACATATAGTACATTATTGTTAGTTTACATTTTGTAGGATACTATCTAAATATTTGTAATCTAAACATGCATAATATAAAATAATATATGTGTATTTTGTGTATTTTATATTAAAGAAATTTATCTATATAATATATCTTAATTAGATTAGTATATACTGAGATGACTTCTAATTTCTTTTGCTGCCCGGGATGGTCACAAGTTACTCATTTGAGTTTTGGTTGTAATAAACGTAAGTAAATTTGATAAAATTAATTTTCAATTTTCTTATAGAGATCTACATATATAGAATAATTACATTTGAAACAAATGTTACAGAAATAAATTACAAGATTTTATTAATGCTACACAAAATATTATTTTAAACTAATTTTAAATTAATAAATAATTTAAAAAATATTTTATTGAATTATTAACAAAATATACTATACTAAAGTCTATATTATATATCTCTTTTTGTTGAATCAACTGTGTATTTTTTCTTAATTATATGAATTTATTAATTTCAATCTTATTGTTTTTTACAGCCACGTGTCCAGCGCCATGTTTGAATGGTGGAACTTGCACATTGCCTGGCAAATGCACGTGTCCCAAAGGATTCACTGGTAATCAATGTCAAACAGGTATAAATTTTAATTTTATTTACAAATTAGAATTATAAATATTCAGATCGCGTATATTATTATTATGAATTCTGACGTAAAATTATAACTTATAAATTATATAGTATTATTTAGTATTATTTAGTTATATATGTATATTATCATAGGTGTATAATTAATATCTTAAATATTAAATATCTTAAATATTATATATAATATATTTATGGCCCGTACACATAATTGAACAGTAAAAAATAAATGTCTTGTATACTCAACAGAAATAATTATAACCAAATCGTTCATTGACATCGATAGCACTAATCAATCGATATTAATTCAATTAATTATTTATTTCTAGTTGGGTAATAAATCAAATATAAAAAATTTCCTAATGAAAATTCATAATTAAAAAAATTTATAAAATATTCATTTAAATTTCTCATTTAATTTAAATATTTAGTTTATGAATTATCTCAAATTAAATACGATAATGTATTTATATAATGAAATCAAATATTATCAACATAAGTACAGATGAGAAAAGTTTGATAATTACAATGTCATTTTAAATAAGTCGCATTTTTGTAATTATAATCTCAATCTGAATAATAAATAGCTCACATAATATATACAAGGAAGATGATTAGAACATTCACGTAGCGCAAAGAAATCGATTGTAAATCTATTCTAATTGAGAGTGATTGCAACCTGCCGATGTAGCAGGACATGCAGGATACCGCAATATATTGTGCTGCAGTTAGCTTGGCGCTCGTAATAATATCGAGAAGTATATCGTTTTATGTCGATTTAATTAGGTCTGACGATACCAGGCACAAGAAGGCACTCGTAACCAACTAATCGATTGAATGTTCTTTATGCTTTAACGAGACTCATAAAATAACTACGCTCATATGTCATTACTTAAGATCAATTGTGTCTAGTTATATACTATTATTTAGTAATTTTTTAAAACTACGAGTTCGTGTTGAAATATTAAGAAAAAATGTATAAAAATGTTATATAAAAAGGATATATTAATATTAATAAAAGATATAATTTTTTATATTAAAAATGGCTGATCGTTTAAATTCAAAATAAACAGCATTCACATTAACGCATTTAATAAATAATGAACTAAATTTGAATGAAATTAATACATTTCTTGAGTTAAAATGGATTTAACTCTATTGTTTTATTAAATAAGAGAAATTTTAAACATATTAAGAAATTTAAGCACGATCGTATATGTGAATATATCAAATACGATAAAGAAAGCCAAGATCGGTCACACATTTTTGGATGTTACAAATAATACATTATATATTCTTTTATTAAATCAATTTATTCCAAACATAATTGCGAGTCGATAACATTCAGATTCAACACAATCATTCTGAAACGCTAATAATCCTCTCTAAATTAAATTAGAAAGAAAGAAAGAAAGTAATTAAGAAATTTTATTTGGTCAAAGCGGGTCTTAGTGCTTAAAAAGTTTTTGTGTGAATTTATATACATATATAATTCTGCAAAATTGCGCGCAGATCTTTTTCTTTGAAACGTAATCATGAGCAGAAAAGTAATAACTTTTTATTTTCTATTTAATAACACACAATTTAAAAAAGTTTTTTATTTTCTACTAAGATAATGTATCTTTTGATATATTTTATAAAAATGAATTAAATATTATTTTTGTGTGCAGATGTAGATGAATGTGTGATAGAAAAACCATGCGGACAACTTTGCACAAATCTACCTGGTAGATATCGATGTCACTGTAGAGTCGGATTTCAACTTCAAGAGGATGGCCAATCTTGTCGAAGAAATGGTAGGTTTGCAAAATTTGAATCTTGAAAGACTGAATTTTTCGAAGACTAACTTTATGGATCTCAAAGCATTACCAAAAATATAAAAATTTCATAAAATATTCTATTATTTTACATAATCTATGTAAAACGTTTTATTGATCAATTATTTTATTCATTACTTAATTTTTTTATTTGCCTTCATTCTTAAATAAAACGGCGCTTTGTAGTACTTATTTATAAGTTTGATAAGATTATAGCATTACGAAAATTAAATCAATTTTTTTATATATATTTGTAAAATTCTAATAAATATTCGTGTAAAAATACATTTGGATCCATTATTTGTTTAAAAGTTGGTTTACTTAAATTACAGCAAAATTAAACATTTCGTTGTATAAAATCATTATAAATTAAATAATTTTTGCTTTTTTGCAGTTTTCAGAACAAAAATTTTTTGACGATATTAGTTATTGATATCGCAAACTTCTATAACCAAACAGCTGATAAAATATAATGAAAGCGATTCCGATTCTTTATTTCCTATTCTTTCTTATTCCCATTTAATTTATGCATAATATATGCGTTTTGTTTGTAGGTAATATATCACGTATTACTGTGTAATTTAAAAATTATACGTATTAAACATATGAGTAGATGCACAATATCTTCAAAATAGCAATGAAGTCGGCAGTTTATGTATCAAAATCTGTAATCAATACTGATTATTTTTAACTGATTTTTTGGCTGATGCTTTTAGCTAATAATTTAGACAAAACATTCTTAAAAGTAGATTAATTTTTTTACAGACACTGACGAAAATGCGTTTGAAGCACGCGATTTGGAGATCGATGATATGTCCGCAACAAAGGATCCGACAACTTTTCACGGTATTATTTTCAAAAAGACTTAAGTACCTCAAATTTTTAAATATGCACGAAAGATTCAATTATTTTATTTTACCGCTCCACCAATACCGCACAAAACTTTGTACAAATAAAAAATTTAGATTTTTTTCTCGTGTTTTCTCAAATTATTTTTTTGAAGTTAAACACTATTATATATTTTTTTTCTGAAATATATACTCTAAAAAATATTGTAGTCTAAAAAGATTTTTTTCATTCACTCATATAAAAATCATAAATTTTTAACCGATATTTTTTCAAAATTCTTACATATAAATATGTAAAGAATAAGTAAAATACTATTGGTTTCTATTTTATTAAAAATTTATTTAAAAACTTCACAAAAGTACACAAATTTTTTCATATTTTTTATATAATTCAAAACAAAAAATCTGTTGTGGATTTTAATAATCAATTATGGACTCTATGCTATAGGTAGACTATGAAAATTTAACGTTGCCAGTAAAAGATTAAAATTGTTTATAAAATTAGAATTTTTATTTTATAAAATTATTAAAAGTTAAAATTTAGAATTGTTGCATTATTTTATGAGATTGATTAAAAGCTAAAAATAAAAACCTGTTGTTCACAATATTTGTGAACATAATATACAATTCATATTAGTAAAACGAAAAGTTTGTAAAAAATTAATTAATATACTATATAAAATAATAGACTCAGTATTGTTGATGAATTGCAGATACAGAAAATGAACTGAGCGATGATGATCAAGACTACGAGGTCATTTTAAAAAGATTGATCAAATTGGAAAAGGTACAGTTATATAAAAATTATTATTAATATGTATTATGTCGTTGATAAGGAAATATATTCATTTTTCAGCAAGTAGCTAGAAACAGAAAGAGAGATACAGAAGCTTCTGAGATGAACACCAAAGTTACATTGGCAATTGAAAGTGTTAATGAGATGAAGAGAACCGTCGAAAATGTGGTATTTATAAAAAATATTGAAATATTATTATATTTGAATCAATATAGTGCATGATAAAGATCTCACAAATACTTTCCGCCAATTAAAAATTCAGTACATGGATGTGTATAAAGATGCGTATATTTATTTTTTATTTCCTTTTAAATCTATTTTGTTATTAATTTGAGAAATAGTATTGTTGAATATTATTTCATTCCTTATTATATATCTGTTATTAATAGCGTGCACTAGTATATTTTACGTCTAAAATAATAAAAAAAGATTTTCAGCATTGAATAAAAAACGCATACGATCTTGATATTCTAATCTATAATAATATCAAAATTTTCATATATTCTATTTCTTAAAAAATCTATTAGTTGATCTAATAATAATGAAAGATTTAGTGAAAGATTATTTAAAATTTTTTATCTTAAAGGAAAATTAACAAATATTACAATCCAGTAGTACGATTTCAGTTTATTTTCTTTAATTTTTATTTTAAATTACACTATATCGAGATTACAGTGTATTGATAAAACGAGAATATTTATATTATTTATCGATTTTGAAATTATTTGTTTTAGCAATTGATGCAACAAGAAGTGTACGATATGAGAAGCAGGATGAGACAATATGAGGCAGAAATGAGAAAGATACATCATTTGATGAATCGTGTTGCGGAATTAGAAAATCGTTTGAGAATACATTGCAGATATCAATAAATCGTGGATAATTAAACTTTTAGCGCTACTAAAGCATTGTTAAAATGATCACTACAATTTGTTAATAACAGTAGTAATACTATTTTAATAATACAAAATAGTAACCTACTATTATATTAATAGTAAATAATGTTACTACTATTTTATTTAACAATAGATAACAGTAATATTCTTTTCACGAACTTTTTACTTTTTTGGAATAAATATAAACAACTAATAATATTTTTAGATCAGAATTATGTTTATATGCAAGAAAATACTGTACATTTATAAAACTGAATATTTATTTTTTTATTTTTTAACTACAAAGCAATGTTGTTTCTTTTAGTGTCAAGGAGTTAACGTAGTAGCTGTAAGATTTACGCGGAATTATTTCTGTCGTGAAATATCACTGCCAGCATTTTAGTATATATAATATTTCTTCAAACTAATAATAGTAATAGTACAATAAAATTTAAATATTAATTATTTGTACTCGATTTTATAATAAAAAGATATAATAAATAAAATTGATTCTCCATTTTTGTATTCGTCTCTTATATTAATCTATATTAATTATATTATATTCTTTTATTAATCTAAATTTTAATATAGATGAAAAAGTGCACGATATAATTTTGAAATAATATGTACACATATAACATAGTTAAATATTACATGATCATCGCTATTTAATTATTTAAAAGATTTTTTTCAACAAACACTATATAAACACTATATAAAGTAAGCAACTCACAATTTTATTCAATTAATAATAATACTTGGCAGAGAAAGAAAATTTAAATATTGATCAAAATTAATATTATAATAGACATACATTGTGAATATTATAGAAACATTCATTTTTCAGTCATAGCCTAAATATACTTGTTAAATGTTTTTAGGAATAAAATACTTTCTTGTTCCTTTTATTAATTTTTATTTTTATAAAAAGGAAAAGCAATATACTTAAAAATTAATTTGAAATATAATACTTATGAAAAATTTTATTTATCTTTCTGAATTTTTTTATTTATCACTTTCTTCTGTCGTCTAGTAAGCCTCTTGCCTATTTTGTCTGTTTTCTTCGTTCTTGCTCTGCCTTTCTTGTGCTTGACTATCTTTCTGTGGTTCATCCACACAGGATAATTGCCATACTGATCCCGCAATGTTTTCTTATTATATATTCTAGCACCTTCTACTTCCATCTGTTCTTCACCTGTCACAGTCTTAGACTTTACATCCTCAACTCGTTTAGCCTTTACATCTTCTTTTACTTTCTTAGCGTCAACAACTTCAATTTCAGAAATAACAGAATATGAAATATTATCGCATTACATTATAATATATACAATAATATATACAATAATAAAAGAAAAGCTATAAAAATTTAGATAAACAACTATTGCATTAGCGTGAATCATACCTGTTGCAATTTCAGTAATCTCTGTCATTTCGATATCCTTAGATACATTATCATCAATACCAAGAGTCTTCTTTAATCTATCTAATTCTTTTACTGCGTAACGTTCTCTCTTGATCGCTCTGCATTTTCTTTTCCATTTACTGCGTAGAGATTTAGCCATTTTTCACACGTGCTGTTGAACGAGAAAGGTTATGTTACAAACAAGAAACCTGTTCTTACTTCACGGACGCGATCTATTTAACGGTGCAAATGCTTCTGACCAAGCTTTCTTTCAGAAGAAAGAATTTTTACGAATTACTCAATCAAAAAGTGTCTCAAAGTATTTGCAGTGGAACGCACCCTTTGTCGCTACAATGAACATAGGCAAAGAAATTCGAATTCAGTTGAGTTGTGGAGAAACCATCTTGGCCTTTTTCATAAAACTACTGAAATTCTCTGTACTACCATCAGTAGGTATATTCATTTTCAAACTGGATATTACGTACAGAGAGAAACCTGATAGAGGACATGAGGGTCTTTTTCCCGTAATCGCAAAATGCCCTCATACACGTATTGCCCTTTGAAAAAGTGCAAACTACACAATAATATCCATAATCCATTTTTTTTTCAGTGCATTTATTTCAGCGATTTATTTCCATCAAAAAGTGGATATTGTTGTAAATTATATATTTAAATTCACAATGCAATATGCGAAATTTATTAAATTCTAAGTACTAATTGTAAGTTAAAATATGATATTAATTGAAATAAAACAGTGATTTGTAATTCTTGTATTCTATGATTCTGGCATACATATTATATTTTGTTTCTGATTAGGTAATGAAATAATAGTGCGGATTATGAATGCGAAGACTGCAAGTAATGACTGCAGAATTAAATGATTCAAAAGTAATGAAAAGCCACAATCTATCTTTTGCTACAAATATTGCGTACATTGTTCGGGTTTCATGTAATAAAGAATTATTACGAACTAATTATCACGTAATGTAACACAATTTGAAATATCTAAGATATAGATGAGTTGTATGAGTGCGTAACGAATTTGAAATAAAGCGATAAAGCCTATTCATCGGAGAATATAAAAAACATAACGGATAGATTATTTTACTTTTTTCGTAATATACGTTAATATTGTATTTCGACGTACGGCCTTGAAGTTTGTTTTTGATGTGTGTAGGGTGGGCGGGCGGCGCGTCATGTTACGCAGTTTACTCGCAGGCAGTCACGACTCTCCACGTGATCATTCACTTACTGATGCTTGGCCGTATCGTGTTAATCGTGTATCGTCCTCCTATCATTTTCTTTGGAGGCGAGACTGGCGAGAGCCAATAAGTAAAGAAGAAGAAGACTTATCGATGCTCGTGTAGGCAGCCACGTGCCGCTCTTCTTCACATAATTCTTTTTGAAACATATTTATGCCAGACAAATATTATACCAGATAATATGGAACGTCGTACTTTAGATTCCAAAAACTTATTTGAAGTATTAAAAATAAGGAATAAATTAGAAAACAATTTTTTTTAATAAGTAATAAATGCTAAATAATCCTTTTATCTTTTTTATTAAAAGTACATTTTAAATAATTTTATTTTAAATATTTCCCTGTATATTAAAGCCCTGTATATTAGTATATAGATAACTTGTTTTTATACTGAGTGAAAAAAAAGTATAATTTATAAATTAGTATTTTTCATCACGCGCGGAAGGAAACAATTTCTTATAACAATTATCTCGAATCAGAACTTAGTTTTCTAATTTTAGCGGCGCGAGTTATATGTGATATCATCATTATATGGTGGTACTTCGAAGAAAATATTTGAAATTAATTGTTTTAGAATTTTGTGTGCTGTGAATATTTCTTATCAACTAATGTGTGCTGACAAAAGGTAAGAGATAAAAAATGGTTTGTTAGCGTGGTATTTTTAATTGCTCAGGTGAAGTGTTTCTGACATCAAAATTAAGAATACCTCGATTTTTATCACTTTCTTTAATAATTCATAAATAAAGATTTGATCATATGTTACACACTCTTTAAATAAAGATAAATGCAAATATCTTTTTTTAATTATGAAACAATTTGAACTAAATAATAGAATAATATATGTATATGAATAGCATTCATATACATTTAGCGATAAATAATTTAAATATAATTTATCTATTACCTACTTTTCCCGGATTAAAAATGAGGAATAAGACGCGTAAATGACAGAATTAAACTACTAGAAAGATAACAAAAAGCCGCAAGACATTACTCTTTTATTAAAAACATTATGTACATTGCGCAGATTTCGTGTAATAAAAAGTTATTACAAACTAATAATAACTTATTTAATTAAAATGTTTATAATAAGATATTCATGAGCTATGTGCGAATGTAAGAAATAAAGCAAAAACCGTTGCAATAAAGCCTAGTCATTGGAGAATATTAAAAATGTAAAGGATATATATATTATTTTACTTATATTATTTTGTAATACGCTTTAATATTTCGACAGTTAAATGATCGGCGCACAATCTTAGGGTTGCTTTGATGTGGAAGGGAGAGGTAAGTGCGTCATGTTTATGCGTAGTCACCGCGCAGTCATTCCATTACCGTGAATACCATACCGAGGCTTGTAAAGGCAGGTGCCGCATGCCGCTCTTCTTCACATTTCTTTTTGAAACGTAATCGCGAAAGATACGTATCTAGCATTTTTCGTGATTGTACAATACGTACTTTATCAATACTCATATAGGATTATTACCTTACACGATTACACGATTAATGAAAGGATCGAGGTGACAGAATCATATATCGTGGAACAGGTATTTTGTACGGTTGATTCATTTGCGATCAAAACGCGATAGAATTTATCACTATTTTGCGATATTTAGGAACGACAATTATTTTTGTTTAATGTAACATTTTCTCTCGCTTGAGTATGACGCTTGATAATACTATAAACTGTATCACGCAATTTATGCGATTCTATAATATATTATACTATCATATAATACTATCCTATAATATATTTTCACATTTAATACAGTTTGTGTAAATAATTTAATTAATTTTTCGTTTTTATGTATCTTTCGTGATACGCTAAAAAATTGAGCGTAACTTTGAAACTTATTTATCGGTAATAAAACAACTTTTATTTCTACAGTAGGAGATGCGAAATTGAAATTTCCGTTTAAGGATCTATTAATAAACATTGTATCATTAAACGATTTATTAAATAAAAACGTAAAGATCCATACAGCACAGAATTTTCAACAGTATTGCTGCAACAAATATAATTAAAATTAGATATTTTGAAGGTATTAATAAATAAATTTTTTATATTACACATATCGTCTTTGAATCGTGAAAGCTCTGCTTTTTTGCATGTGATTATACAGTAGAGTTTTTATTGGATATCGCTCGTCGTTCATCTCTCATCAGTATTCAGTATGCAATAGGAATTAAGGCCGATATTCATAGTCGGTTCTTATTTCAAGACCATCTTAAGTAATGTCTTGAGATGCTAATACAGCTTTCTGATTGGTTCATGACATCTTAAGATTGTACTTAAGATGATCTTAAATATAAGCTCTGATTATGAATACAAACGGAGAGAAATCTGAATCTCTATTAATTTGATAGATTTTAGTTATTTCAACGATCTCAACAATTTATTTCCATCTGGAGCACCGCAACATGGATATTATTGTGTAGTTTACATCCACTTCTTCAGAGGGCAGTACGCGGCGGCATATTGCGATTACAGGAAAAAGATTTTCACGTCCTCTCTCAGGTTTCTTTCTACTACGTAGCTTATACATCCATATTTCGACACTGTCGATAAAATCATAGCAGAGAGAACGTTGAAAATGATACGAATCTTCCCACAAATTATGAATGAAGGAAGCTATATTTTGCCAATAAAATTATAATATTATTATATGCTGCGTGCTATATATATTTCATTCACAAATTATGGATCAAGAATATCGAGAGAGAGAGAGAGAGAGAGAGAGAGATATGAGAGAGAATATAATTATACATAATGTAAACGTAAAAAACAAAATTTGATATTTTTGCATAAAAAATTATTATTAAACTATTTTTTTTTAAAAAGCATTTTGAAGCATTAGAAAGTCTTGCTTATTTATTAAATTTATTAAACCAAAATAATAAATATATTTTTTTAACTGTATCTTTAACATTTTGTTTTGTATTATTTGAAAAATAAATAATAAATGTTGCAATTTTATAATTATAATTACGACATATTTTAATTATTACCAAAATTAGTTCAAAGTTGGATTAATTTTTTAATTAAAGACGATTAATTATTTCTATTTTCTTTATTTTTTTGAAAATGTTTTTGCATTATTATTATTAATACACCACGATTTATTAAAAATTAATTAACAAATAAATTAGAAGAAATAATGAATATTTGTGATTCTTGAATCTCAAACTTATAATTAAGCTGACTTATAAGTTTTAATACAATTACATTTGTGTACACGTACTACTAATTATAAAAGTTATTATATCAGATACGTTGGAAAATCTTATCAGTTTGTGTCAGTACTATATGTATAAACAGTATTCCGTTCATATAATGGCAGTGTGACAGTATGGTGCTTTAATGCATGAGTCAACTTGTCTTTTACTCATTGTCAGCGAAATCGTTTGTGCTAACGAACGTCGGCAGTGTTATTCTTTTAAGATAACAGAAGTAAGTAAATATTATTTGTTAGAAACTACAATTGATTTCTGTGTTGTGAAATGGCGATTTTAATAAAATAAGTAATTTGAAAAATACATTTTGTTAAATTAAAGTGATAAGTGGAGATTTATTAAACAAATTTGTCGTAATATATATAACTGAATTTATAATATTTTGTAACAATTTATTATTAAATTTATACAGTACAGAGGCGAGTAAATTAAAATGAGAATATATCAATAAAATAATATAAAAAACGTAAATTTATTCACTAAAATAAATTAAAATAATAAATTACATAACGTTAAAATGTGAAATTAAAATATCAAATACAAAAATTTTATTAAAAATTTAAATATAATTAAATTAATAAATATTAATAATCTCAAGAAGAATTAAATTAAATATTTAAGGTACGCTGTAATATTAAAAATAATTTAAACATTATAGATTATATTTTAGATTGAATTAATAACAAATTCATTAATTTTGATTTACATTCAAAATATTAATTTGTTTCTTAAAAATTCATGTATTTTTAAAAAACATATTTTTAATATATTTTATTGGAAATGGATATTACAATATTTAATCAATTTTTAATTTTTAAGTAGGGATAGATTAGTTATATAAAATTTATTTTTTGTGTTTTACTTATGTATTATTTTGATAAAGATCTAAAACAGGATTGAAACATCTGCGATTATAGTTACGTTAATTTAAATAAACCAATCTTCATATTGTCATCCTATATGCTGGCTTGAATAGGCATTAATTGATTGTAATAATTTATGTATTTTGTTTACTATCTTAAATCAATCAGTTAAAAAAGACTATCAATGGTGCTGTGATTATCATGGTCAGATAATCACAGATCGTCACATAATATTGTTACACATTGTGTGTACTATTATAACAAATTCATAAAAGCTATAGCAAACTATGGGGCACTTTACTTAATTACAGAAGATGGGAGTGGCTCGTACATATTCTAGAAAACTCAGAGTTGTGTTATATCACGAACACTGACAATCATTAATACTATTAATAATAGCGTTGTCTTAATGATTTGTAAGGAGCAGTCATAATTTTTCTTGCATGTGACTATATTGCATATTTATTAACGATACACATTGTGCAGTTTATATAAATTATTACGTTCATAATATCTTCATAATATCTTCAGAAAACAGAATTTGTTAAAAATTTATTATTAAGAAAATAATGAAAAATATAGAAAAAAATAATAGTATTGTTAAAGTATTAAATGGAACAATAATTTCTATGAGAATTTAATTTTAATTAATTAGTTAAATATGAAATCTTTTTTAAATTTTTAATTCGTTTATGTAGACATGTACTCATTAAAATTTATTAAGGTTATATATTTATTTAAATTTTATTTAAAAAATATCAGAAATATATGTGATTCACTTTATAGACAAAAAATAAACTTAAAATTTACTAAATGTGTGTATTTTATTTAAGTTTCTTTTTGAATACTAGACGCATAGATTTATTTTTTATTAAGAAAAAAGTGAGTTAGGTCTTTCAAAAATGCTTTTGTTATTATTAATTTTATTTACATTTAACTTTAATCTAATTATAAATACTGGTACATCACTATGACTATCTGAAAATTTGCACATTTTTATGTAGTGATGTTTAAACATTCTTATAATATTGTCTATAATAAATTTAGTTGATACTTTATATAAATTTTGCATTTAGAATAACTTATTTTATATTTATTGAGAAAGATTATAATAATTTTTATAACTGATTCTCATGAGAGAGAGAGAGAGAGAGGAGAGAGGGAGGGAAGCAGAGAGAGGGGGCGAGAGAGGGGGAGAGAGAGAGAGAGAGAGAGTAAATTGCTCAATTAAAATGCCCTTTCACGAGTTCAGTCCCTTCAAGAATAATAACAGAATCAATTAAACTTGTTTGAGTTCTTAAATCCGTATTATGTAAGAGCTAAAATTAGTCAATAGTTATGACACTTTGTGAGTTATTTGAGGTTGGTGAACGTTGGCGTATTTAATTAAAACTATCAAGAAGAGCATTGTATAATTAAAATATTTGATAAGTCATAGAATAAACTCGATTATTTATATTAAACAACACTGAAATTATATTAAAATTGTCATAGTATACAACATTCACGTTATGAATATAATTGTACTGTATCTATATGTGTAACAACTTTATAAATTTAAAATTTTATGTTATAAAATTATAACTTTTATTAATAAAAAAACATTTATAATTTACTAACTATTATCAATCATTGTTATATAGTTCTATTACTGTTAGTATTATATTCTATGCTTTTAGAGATCATTAATAACAATGGATGTTTGATCTTTTTTATTTCAGAACTTACGTTCGCATATACACACGTTTTTATCAGTCAAACATTCGATAGCTTGTCTGACGTTTCTAAGGAACTAGAAGAATTGACATTCGAGTGAGTAATAACTGATCTATTGCTTGATTGATAATAATTTGAATTTTTCGCATTAATTTAATCTTGTACATTCTTGTAAATTGATAAAGGCTATGTGCGATAATGATAAGATAGTGTCTCTCTACCAAACATATGTGTCATAAAGATATTAATAATAAGGTATATGAAATAAGTGCTATCAAAAAAATAACTTAAACTGTCATTATAAAAATTTATTAGGCATTTATTTTATGCATAATAGGTTTGAGGAGTTCGTATTATGAGATATATATCAGTATATATATATATTAGGTGTTGGAATTAATTCGTAGCGTTTTTAATGAAAGAATGTTATTTATTTCACATGAGCATTAAAAAATATATTAATGAAAGTACTTCCCATCACTTGTAAAACGCTACGAATTAATTCCAACACCTAATATATATATACTGATAACTAAAGACACAAATTATGTATATTAACATTGAAGAATTATATATTTTGTCTGCCTAATTTTGTGACAAAAAGCGCATTGTGGTTTTATAATAAAAGATATCGATCAGCTTTTAAGATATTGTTGTGAAGAATTATCACTTTGTAAGATAAGTGTATTCCCGAAAGTAAAATTATGATCAACAGAAACGGAAAGCCGTCAGTTTGCTTCTTCGACATCGAAAGGATTTACACTGACACCGTTTATATGTACGTTTATAACATGGACACGGACGACTTTCACTGATAACGAGAACACGCTGCCGGAAGCGTTCGTGCTTCCGAACTTTTTTCTAGATGAGCGGGCAACCCGCGATACGTCGTCAGTTCTTTCGCGCCGAGATCGTTTAATACACGTCGTGATCGAGTTGTTCTTTGCTTGTAACTTTATAAAGATAAATTTAAGTCAGGTGAGATAATCACGCGACAAGAAGGTGAGTGACAACATTACATTAGAGCGATAGAAAAATTATTTGAATGTCGAGCGACATGATATGATAGTGTTTTATAAATAATTTAAAATTTTTATTGTTTTAAACAAAATTTTGTTAAACAAAAAAGTTTGAATGTTTGTAACGTAATTATAAAATTTACAAAGTAAATAAGAAAGAAAATTTAAATATATATATGAAATTATTACATTGTACGATTAATTCTAACACACGCACACACACAAACACACACACACACACACATTAAAATTATAGAAATATAATTGATATATAGTTAATGCATTTTATATTTTTGAATTGCAACGTGCAATTTATTTAATTTTGCATGTGATAGAACAAAGGAAATAAATCTACGCACACATATACACATACATAATACAAATTTAGAATAAAAATAACAATTACTGAAAAATTAAAAATTTTAAAGACAAAATTAGTATAGGATCTATATTTTCTTAATATAATTATGATGTGATATAGTCATTTAAGATTAAATCAAGCTTATCAATCAGTATTACAGTGCGTGATATCTTGATATATACTGAGTCAAGAAGTGATAGCAAGTAAAATGCAACGATCCATTATACACTCGCTGACCCGGTTGGCAGGTCATAGTGTCATCGTGATACAACTAGGTCGCCGTGTACACGCTCGAGAGTTCCGGTGTGGTTCATTATCGTGCTCTGCCTAAATTCTCGGCGAATATCTCTATATCGTTTTGGTTTTAAAGAATCGCACAGTTACTTGAACTCACTCTTATTCCGACATAATCCCATAGGACATATTCTCTTTGATTATAATTGTTTTATTTCCCACATTGAACTCTTCGAAGATCTTGGTGATTATTTGGAGTATAATCTTCACGCTAACCGTTTTTATTTCTGAAATATGGCAAAAGATAATAAATATTATATTATATTATAACAGAAGATATAACAAATAAACATTAAGATTACGTAAAACTATGTATTAATTTTTAAAATTTTCAAGGAGTTACATGAATTATATTTTTTATAAATTACATTATTTATAAAAGTAAATTATAACAATTATAAGCTGCAAGTGATACATAAATACGTTGATTGTTTACACATTATTTGACCATCTTTAATTGTAAAATAAAAACATAATTTTATTTTTAAAAAACTATAAATATTCTTATTATTGTTCTAAAGACTTTTCGTCATTAATTGCAAATTCAAGCTTAATAATTTGAAAAGAAGTAAACTATAATTAAATCTTTAATCGACTTTATGCATTCGATTAACAATAAATGAATTTATTATCTCAAAAATTTATTTGATAAATTTTATGGTTACAAAAGTATTCTTTATATATATTTTAAATTTAAAGAAAAAAGATATTCCATATTAGAACATTTAAAATATACAACAAACTTGAGTCTGATATATCCAGTATAAACTTTTTGTTATTATTAAAAATCACTTGTTGATTAATGCTATTCTCTACACCAAAGAAAAAAATATTCTAACGTGTTTAAATTTACTAAGTAGATTAACTAATTTTCAAAATTGGAAATAGAAAAGTTAATCTCTGAAAAAACGTTTGAGTATGTCATACGTATTGCTGGTATGTTGTTCTGGATGTATATCATAATTAGCATAAAGTATATCATAAGCATATATATTTTAAAAGAATTATAGCTAAAAATTAATGTTAACATCATCGTATCTGAGAGATCTATATATATCGAGATTTTATTTGCAATCAATTGCAAATATTTTTCTTTAAAACATTAATGATGACGATATCTTGAGAGCTTAGCATCGTGCCGTATTTATAAATGCAATTTTCCTGTTTCGTAATCATGTGCAACGTCGTACATACGATAACAACATATAATAAACAGCTATGCTATTTAAGCAAAGAAACACTAGACAAAATATTACTGATCGCTAATTGTAAATAATACTGAACATTGAGAAACCGGGAAGTTACGGAAATATCGTTTTCCTGAATTTATTTTTTTTTTTCTAACGTGAGAATATGTAGAAAAACAGATAACAAGGAACTTATTATTTTTCTCTTTTCGCGGTTTTCACCATTTAAAAATCAATCACAGCTCTTAATGGATGTAATAAGCAACTATATTTAAATACTAAAACACTATATATATATATATAGTGTTTTCATATATATATATATATATATATATATATGTATATATATATATGTGTGTACATGAAAACAACTTGCGATAAGAAACCGGTTTTTGATTTGCGATGTTCTACAGGAAAGCAAGAACGCATAAAGATTTTCTCGTTATTATTTTTTCGAAGACAGTTATTTGGAACAATTATTTTCGAAGCCAACTCTCAACCTGAGTAACAATTATTTCTATTAAGCATGTTCAATATAAAATAAAATTGAATTTAAAATTATTCTTGTTTAGTACAATAATCGGATTCAATGTAGGCATTTTAAATATATGCAATGAAGAAAAAACAATCATGATATTGCGTTGATAGTATTTTTTGTATTCGACATTCGTCTATGGTGATTTGACATTGTGATATTGACACCAATTCTGTTATCGTCCGTTAAACAGGTCATTGTCTTTATTACCGCGGAATATCAATGACCGCATTTGATTTATCTATCAGATATTTATAAATTGTAAATAAACGGATTGTAAATAAACATTTTTCTAGTATAATGTAGAAGATTGATGACGAATTAGTTTTTTGTAATTCTCAGAAGGTTTCTTCTTTGTCAAGTTACCACACAAGATTACGTGAAAGCGGACTCCTTATAATATTCTGGTATTGAGAATCATGAAATTGGAGACATTTATTCTTTTATATTTTGAAGACATTTGAAAGGAAAATTATATTCTGTTATAATTATAATTTTGAAAGTTAATGAAAGTTGTGATATTCTTTTAGATACATTTATAGATAGCACATTTTTAATTTGATTGACATACTTTAGATAGCATATCTGCTTTCCTATATTTAATTGTGTCTTGTCAATGCAAATAATGTTACTAAGCCGGTTCAGCGTAATCTTCAATGATCTCACTTTTTTCAAGTGCGACAGGTCGAGATGAAGCGACCGTGAAATTAAACATGCAAGGGAAAAACCACGAAGTAGTTGACATATTTAATGTACACGCAAGCACAAGGCCGCTAATCATCATTTCACCCAAGCATGGAATCTTTTGAGATTAATACGTAGCGAACATCCTACGTAAATTTTCTCGAGCAGCTTGCGGTAAGATTTAACGTGGAAAGCGGAAGTTAGCTTGGAATTTCCTAACGGATATAAAAATCCCGTTGAATTGCATTTCCACTGCGTGTCACTTGAGAAACAAAAATGTGAAGAAAGGTCAAAGAATCCAGAAATTTTGAAAAAATGTATATATATTTAATATTGCGATTGATGTTCTTGTAAAGCTTTTAGAGTAATTTATTTCAACATCAAAAATTGAATTGTTTATGAAAAATGAAAATGTTTAGAGTTTAGACATTATGTCTGATGAAAAGTTATTAATAAACTGTACGTTCCGTATACGAAATATTTATGTATGTATACTTTTGTCTAAAATATATTGTTTAGATCATTTTGTTTCTTTAAAATGGTTATATTAATCAATCGTAATTATATTATAATATATAATTATTTATTTACATAATTATTTACAAAATGCAACATTTTCTAAAATGATTTGCAGACCAATGTTATATAATCACAGCAAAAATATATCCGAGATCGCTTTTGTAATTGTAATGTAATGTACTGTTACGTCGTTTATGTGAAGTGTCTAGAGTGTGTTGTTACTGCAGAAGCTGTGAGAGATCATTGCGAGATTCAACTAGTCACTTCCAGTCACTGCGTATTTGTAATCGAAATTCAATGTGCATGAGAGTGCAAAACGATTTATGCATTTTGATAAATATCTTTCGTCGCGGCTCCATCGGCGGCGTGTAATTATAGAGGACAGACTCTCGGCGTAGTGCAGCAATGCATCATCAGATTAAAGATTGCCTCATTGCAATAGTTTTTTGCGTGATAATCTCAAGAAGATGATTCCGAAATTTGTTAATAGTTTAAAATAACTGAGAAATATAAAGTGTGAACAAGTCGGACTTTGTAAATTGCTTCAAGAATATTAAGAAACTGCACTTTTTTAAATTTTATTTTCCAATTATAATATTAATTACGTGACATTACATTTTATTTCATATAATCCGTTTAATCAATCCGATTTATTTGACAAGAAGATAGATATAATTTATCTAATAAATAATGGATACAAGTCTAAAAATATTAAATATAACTTTTTGTAAAAAAAAAAACGAATATTTATAAAATTCTATGTAACGTACAATTCGTAATTTTTGCTGCCAACACTGCGTCAGCGTATCATCGAGGAAGTAGTCATTAATTGTTTGAGAAATGTTCTTCTTCACTGTTAATCTTTTTGGCCAGCTAAAGAAACTTTCTCCCTCTCACTGTCAAGGATTTCTCAAACAATATAGTAATTTCCATTCTCTCCTTGATCTTTTCTTCTTTGTTTCGAGAAATGGAAACAATATAAATTTCCTCTCTCACTGATCAATAATCGGGGATCAACATTGACAGATTTATGAAACAATTGTGAGTTAATCAAAATTACTGTCGTGATCTCATGATAAATATTTTTAGTCTTTTCACAAAAATTAATAAGTGAGACCGTAGGTACAGGTGTACTCTCGCTTTCTGGGTTAGAAAGTTACACCATTGGCAGCGCACCTTCCTTTGTGGCGCAATGTGCTTTATAAATGGGATTAGAATCCGTTCCATGGTATCTAAGCGAGTCGCTTTATCTTGATAACCGACAATAATAACGATGTTTCAACTTTCAACCTATAAAGATGTCGCAATAGCTCGACAGAAAAATAAAATCTGATTATAATGATACGCGAATCGAAGTAGAGTCGACAGGTTGAGTGTTGAAGGTATATTATATACGTTTACATATTTTTTTATATAAAAAATTAATACACCTTACTTTAATGTTTTTTTGCTCCATACTTAGCTATAATTTTTCGAAAATTATTAACAGATATAAAATTTTTTTCTAACTAGAAGGAGGTAAGGTATATTTCCTGTGGTTTATATTCTCAAACGTAATTTAGATTCTAAACAATAGCATATGTGCAGTTGATATCAAATGAAGATTAAATCCCGCCATATGGCAAATGATAAGTGTGTATATTATTATTATTAACGATTAAGGAAAAATCCGCGCGCGTATCTTTAATAAGAAATCAGACACATCTATTCTCATGATATACGTTCGAATGCGTGTTTACAATGTACGTTCCCAGAAACGGGATAACTGCATGTTGAACACAGCAGCTGCAGCTAATCCCGCGGATTACAATTATTGACCGCCAACGTGTTGTAGCGCCAGGTCATTGTTATAGGGTCCGCTGTGCGTGACGGCCGCTGGCTGAACTTGCTTTCGTCAATTCCTAATTGTGCTAGTGAACTAATGATGGTATGAAGGAAGAAATATTGGCAATTATCGTAATTGGAGAGATCAATTTTCTTTTCGTAGCACATCAAATTCGTGTAATTAACGTGTATGTTTGAAACATCAATAGTAGTTTATTATTGACTCCGTCAGATCAATTTTCCGAAATTTCATGTTTACATAATTGAATAACTGATTCTAATTAATAGTCCAAAGATTTTTGCGCTAATTCTATAAGATGATGCATGTTCTATCAATTACTTAATTATTCAAATAAATAATAATTAATCCAAGTAAAACTGTAAAATTTCATTGAAGTTATACTTGTATATACAGTCGCCACAAATCTAATTTTTGATAATAACTGAAATATTTTTTATACAATTATTTATTTATTAATAATAATGATAAATAATATGT
Source organism: Acromyrmex echinatior (assembly GCF_000204515.1). The sequence continues at coordinate 491,120 of NW_011627014.1, read as the reverse complement.
AATAAATAATAAATAATATGATAAATAATAATAAATAATATGATAATAATAAAAAGTGAAGAAACGTAAATTTAATGTGTATATGTTCCGATTGACAAATTTATATTTTATTTTTTATCTATAAGTAACTTTATTCTTTTTTTTTAATTTTTCAACTTTTTAATTATTAATAACTTCAACCTTTATTTAACTTTTATGTATAATAATACTTTTATTCCAATATACACAATCCTGTATAATTTCTTCTTAATACCTATGATCTTAATTACATTACTTATTGCCAGCATTTCATATAATCAGAAGAGTACTCTTTTGTTACAAATGTTCTTTAATAAAGGCGAAAGGTAATTCTCGTCCGGTTAACCTAATACAAGGTAAAAAGTCATTTATTTAGCTGACCACACCTTTCATATTGGCATGAATCGATGAAGAAATGAGGAACTTTCGCGTTATATTCTCTTGATCATCCTTTCGAGTAACAATATAAATGCGAAAGCCTGTTCACCTTTTCAAGATCCGCGTTCAAAACCTTTCGTGATCGTCGTATCACATCATACAAATGGTCGTAAATAATTGAAGGTTGACGTCTAACAGACTGCAATAGGATAGGTCATACTTATCTATGCATCATTTCGTTTAAATTTCCTTTGAAGAGTAAAAGAAGAATTTATATCATTACTTTATTGTTTTGAACTTAAATTTCAAATATCTTTTTTTGCCCATAAGAAATAAAAATGAAGAAGTTAAAGTAAATATATTGCTTTTTCATTCAGTTAAGAAATGCCAGTCATTACTAAAGAATAATAAAAAAAGCATATTATATGAAATTATTACTATTAATATATACATACTCCAGTAACAGTGAATGACCTGTTTACGACAGGCGGGTCTATCGGAATACAAACTGAATAAATTCGAGATCAATGGCTCGTGCACCGTTAATCTTATGGCCTTCTCTCGCGTGGCTTTGCTCGATCGAGAATCTGATCTACCTATCCGATGACTCTGCTGGTTTCACGCCCGAACGATTTCATGGATCGATACACCTTTTCTTGTTCTATGAATTTCTTTAAGAACTTTTTTTGATTCGACGAAAGCTATCGAATAATTTTATAGTGAAAACGATCCAGAGAGAATTGAAATCTGTTCGGATTTTAGATATTAAAAATTATTAGTTTATCATTATATTGAATTAAACTATTTATTATATTGAATGAAATTATCTTTCTTCTTACAATATAAGAGAAGAGAAAAAAGAAAAATCATCAAATTAGATTGATAATAGTAATCGAAAAAGAAATTCCTTTCTTTCTTTTTTATATTTTAATATACAATTTAGCATAATAATAAACTACAATACAAAAACAAAAAATTAATTGATGTATATTTATATGTATTAGGTGTTGGAATTTATATATATTTAAATATACGTCTTATTTATTTATTTAAATTATTTTTTTAATCTCTAAACTACATTAAACTATCAAAAACTCTGTCTTCATGTAGCAATTATTAATAAAATAAAATTCTATAATAAGATATAATGCCTTGTATATTGTCATAAAGCACTTACGTTTCTTTAACTTGTTTTAATAATTAAAGTTAGAGTCAGTGCGTACTTTTTTGCATTCGTGTGATTAACACAGAAATGAAAGGAGAAAACAAATTACATTCTCAAAATATGTTCCTTGAAATATTTTTTTTTTTTAATTTTTCTCTTCCAACTGCTTATAAAGTGATTGATCTATACTGCCGCAACGCTTTTAAAAATCATGGTGGCGGCAATCCAATGTGGCCCTTAGGGTAACGGGAACTCTGACGGATCGCCGGCGGAAGCGACGATTTTAAGTGCGAACTGAAAGACATATTTCGGGACGGTGTTCTATATTTATACGCGGGTGTACGCACCTATATGTACGAGAGAACGTAGAGCGATTTACGTGTCTGCGACTCTCTCGACATTCCACGCAACTTTCTTTGTGGTTCCCCAGGGAATGTATGTGCATGCGTGACTCTCGCACCACACGCCGCTCTTTGGAATCCTGCTTACGGAATGCAATGCGAAACTTAGTCTCGCGACTTCATCTTTGACCACCGACCAACAACATTTGTGGATTTATGTGGCGCTTAAATTACATCGCTGTCGCTTAACATTACTAGCGCCGCTGACCACTCATTTCAGAAGCATGTTACTTACCATTAAGCTAATATATATATATATATATATATATATATATATATAAAGATATTACACAAAAGCTCTTGCAAAAAGACATGTATTATTTTTTGGGAAAGGTTTAGAGAGAGAAAAATGTTTAAATTTTTTTAAATAATGGCTTTAGAATTCATGAAGCAAAAGTATTTATAATTAATAAAATTAATTACTTGAGTTAATAAAAATTTTTTAATATTCAAACAATATGCTCTTAAAAAAAAATAAAACTAAAATATATAATACAATGAATGAAATTTTATATGAAAAAAAAACTCGATAAGAATATATCTTATTCATAATTGTCATATAGAAATCGATCAATAAACGCATAAGAAAGAATGACAGTGGGCGCTGTTTACAGAGATCATAATTCTATATAGTACTTTTTCTATCATAAAAGATGCAAAAGAATACATGAAAAATATAACGTGATTTATTAAGATTTAATCTAAGTTTATTCACGTGTAGCACGCGAGAAGAAGTAATTCTAACAATAAATGAAGAATAGAGGTATGTTAAAATTCAATTTCTTGCAAGAAATGATTAAAGAGAATACTGCAGCTATAATTCAAGGAAACACTCGTCTTAACAATCTGTGACAACATTCCGCACAGTTTCAGCTCGGATGTGCCGTTTTCAGTTTAGTATCATTACGCGTAATTTATAATGATTACAAGCTAGGCACTTCACTTGCTTCGCAACCAATACAGGAAATTTATCGTCATTGCATATGAAGAGAACTGACGTCCAAATATTCCAAACTCTCAACATAAATTTAATTCATAACATATGTATATAGAACTGCATCATCAGTCTCAAGTTTACTTACTATGAAAGTTTAACCCTCTCTATTTTTTGATAAGATAAGTATAATTTCATTTGACTCTGTCGTACAATAGTGCGAAGTTAAAAAATTAATTTATTCAATTATTTTATTAGTTTCCAATGTTATTTATTTAAATCATTTAATTATTTTCTTTAAATAATTAAATAAATAATTAAAGAATAATTAAGTAAAGAAATAATTAAGTAAAGAAAAGACAATTTTTTATTTAAATGAAGCTATATTTTAATTGCACACAACACCATTATTTTATAAAATTTCAATTTTACAAGTATATGTTTTATTTTTACAAAATTATAAATCAGAAATTGTAACTTCTTAGCATTTAAATATGGATGGATAAAATATTGACATAAATTAAATAAAACTTATATAAAATTACATAAAAATCTTATTTTCTAAAGTTCCAGTTATATAACTCTCTTCCTCATTTCTAGTTTTTAATTATTTATAACACAAATATTTTCAATTAAATAGTAAACCCATTGTGTAAATATTATCTTTCGAAGCAATTTATACGTACCGTTAACCAACCTTTCTCGACAACTTGCACATGTCGCGAGTTCTCTATGCGACGTGCCCTGTTCCCCTGAGCTGGAATAACTTGACGCCACAAGCCGCTAGTTAGAGGGAGAGACCCCCTCGGGGTCTTAGAAATTCATTCGTGAAACATTCCACATAATTTCGCGTCGGCAACGCTGTTTTCGGCACATACCGTCGCGTCGTCCATTGCACGCGATTTAGAATACTCGGCCCGCAAAATCGTCGCCTATATATTGTCAGGATTATTCGCGACAGATCCTGCCGCAAGAGCAAACATGTATCATGCTCTTCCGTAGACTTCAAGCTCGCATATTGCAACAACTCGACATGGAAATTTATGTGAGTTATAATTCACATATATTGAATCTGCTTCTACGTTCAGCGTATTTTTCATTCATTTATTGTAAGACCTGAGATATAAGAATTTGAATATATAAAAGAAAAATTTAAACGTCTATATTTATTAAGTATTAAACAGAGGAATAATTGCTATATAATCTTCTTTCTGATACTTTTTCTTTATTATTGTTATAAAAAGTACAAAAGGAATCGATTAAGACAATATTACTTTAAGTAAAAAAATCGATTATAATTGTTTTTGTCGATTTAAAGTATTTATTTTAGAAAAAAAAGGAGGAGCAATGTAAATATTAACGTCTGCGCAAAAATAAGAATTCCTGTGAGTGAAAATCAATAAATGTATATTACAGAAATCCCAATTGCGATTGGGATTGATCTTTGTAATGATCTCGTGTTTTAAATGCAAATGTGGCGGATAGCCAGATTTCAGACTTCTGAAATCGGTCATGGTGCAATTATAACGTGGCATTCATTTAGTGTCTCTCTCGTCACCTAATAGTAATAAGCGTTTATGTATAGCCATCATCATGGATCGTTAAATATTGTCCACTATGTCATACTAATGTCATCTTAATAGAAGGATGCAGACGTTAATCGTTATTGCGTGCATTATAATTCTCTCTCATTGAAACGATTCGGACTATTCATCTGTTCGTAATTAATAGTCGTAAAATGAGCTGTATACAACTTGTAGTCTCGTGAGAGTGGATTAAAACGGAAATCGATTGAGATAGATAAAATATCTGCCCAATCGACGAGGTCTTAATCCGGGCAATGATCCGTTGCGTGCGGCTGTTAATTGGTCAAGTCCTCAATGAGCTTGATATTACGGATCCGGCGATAAGACTGCATGTGCAGACTCGAGGAATGTACGATATAAAGGATGATATTGCAAATTATGTAAGATAATAACTCAGGTCTGATATTAAAATTGTCAAGTCTTTGTTAAAATTATTTAAATTTAATTTGTCTATTTTATTTTTGAAAAAATATATTGATGAAATAATTATTAGACGTATTATTAGTATTTTAAAAAAACATTTCAAAATACATATTTAAAATTTAAATTTAATTCGCTAATTTTGCCGGGAAGAATAAAGATAAAATTATTGCAATAATTCTAAGCACACTACAGAAACGGTGTTTTTGAAATTTACTATTTTGTTATAATATTTAATACAAATTAGATTTAATGCGAATATTTCAAAAGTTTATAGATGTGTTTATTAATAAAGAATACTAAATTTTAATAACTTTTTATAAATGTCATTTTATTATTTATTATTTATTATTTATTAACAGGGAAAATTGCCCTGTTATATCCAACCATTTTGTATCATTAAGGAGTCTTTAGGAATTAATTTATATTTTGTCATTTTATTCATTTATTCTTTCAAAATTGTTTTAATAAACTTATTAAAGTATTGTGCATCTATGAAAGTATTTACAAATTGTACAAATTATACAAATATTTCTGTGTGCGTGCGTGCGTGCGTGTGTGCGCGTGTGTGTATGTTTTACCCCCTATATTTTGTTCTATAAAGAAAGAAAATTTAATTATCACTTATATTTTAAAAATTAACATGGAAAAAGACCTTGAAGAAAAAATGCTAAATGAAAAATAATATTATTTACTAGCATCTAATTCAGCCCCACCTGTGCTTGAGCGTGCGCGCGCGCAAGTACTTATGAAACCTGCGCGGCACGCGGCTCGGCGACCAGTTCGATTCCTCGTCGCAGTGCGATACGGTCGATAGAAGCAAGCCACGTAGTGTAGCCACGGTGGTTGCATTGAATTGCAGTAACGAATGCGACGCTACCGCATGGCATATGAGGGTCACCCCTTGGCACTACGGATCCGCTTTACTCGCTTCTCCCCTCGACATCGGAACGAGCCTGTTCATACTTCATTCTGTCCGTGGATGCTGAAGAAGTTACAACCACGTGAATGAAATGTTACAATTAATTTCGAAATGTTTATCGTAGAGTGTTTAATATTACCATAAAACCTTACTGTATGTGGTGTAAAGAATAATTTTTATATTATGAAAAAATTATGTGTTTTAGTATATGTGATTTATACACAATTATATTAACTGTTTTACACGCGAGGACGTGTATTATAATTGTTTGTTGATTGAAAGTTTTTGCGGAAACCTTTAATAATTTTACTTTTGCAATTCCATTGAATCTTGTTTATTATTGCCGACCTTAAAGATATGATAGCAGGAAATTTTACGCATATAAATGCATATATGAGGTTCTAAGGTTTATTGCGAACTTGGAAAACAAAGGTGTTTTCAGAGTGTAAAGAATTTTTAACGAGACCGCAGACAATTGTCGAAGAAATCGGAACCGACCGATTCATCACAGTCACATGAATCCTTTTATCTGCAAGTTAAACAGTTGAGATATACAGTATAATAAAAATTTTGTATAGATCAGTTGCTTCAGAATTGGAACCACAAAGTGGAACCGTAACGACAGCGATACAAACTAAGGCAAAAAGAAGGTGAAAGAGCCATTGAAAAACTATGAGGAAGAAGTACAAATAAACACGCTTGAACGGACGTCAGTCAACTATAACGTCTCATACAAACAGAAGCGTCACAATTACCGTGACATTGGCTACTGCTGTGAAAACTGTTTACGTATATCAAGCCGATATTGGTATAGACACTTTACGAATTCACGTTACGATTCTTCGAATTGTGACACGAAGAATCACTGACCTTAGAAAGAGACACGTTCCTCTCTTATTTTTAGTTCCGAATCATTCAATGATAAATTGTGATTTGCATCAACAGATTCACACGCAGTATGTATCTACTGAGTTAGAATAATGCCGTCGATGTCAACATTTCTAAATTTCTTTTCCATAAGATATCGTGAAGATAACTTTGAGTCAATTTGAGGAGATTACGCGAGGATTACGTGCATGAGCTACAAAGTGCAATTTAAAGGGTGCAAGCTCGAAGACGTGACTGTAGAGACATTTGCGAAGTATCGATCGACCTGCATCTTGAAGAGGATGCTCCCTTCGGTCTTGTGAAATTCTCGTTGTAGTCACGTGAGAAGCAACGCAGCGAGGAGAGAAACGAGGAGAGAGACATTTTCCAACGAGCGACATCACGTCGTCATGGAAAATCGATTCGCCGCCATCGACCACCCCGCCACAACCACCCGCCGCAGTGCAATGACCTCCAAACCGGGAAGATCCTATAGCGTGAGGTAAGCAGCTTCGTAGTAGAAATCGAAAGGGTCGTGGCGGAAGAGAGGGCGGGAAAGTGATGAGTTTACTGAAGAAAGAACTTGGCCCTCTTGTAGAAAATAGCCACAGCTTCACGCGGCATCCCCGACGTCTACATTTGCGTTTTCCTTTATTTTACTTCCGGCCTCGGCTTTCTGAGAAACGTTTTTAAACTTACGGCCTCATCACTTCTTTTTTTTTTTTTGACAGAAAAGAAGAACGTCAGCTTCTCTTGCGAAGCTGATATTTCACACATGATCTCGTTAAAATAAATAAGATGTAGGATGTTGTATCAATATTTTGTTTTATCGTGACACTAATTATTTATGTATATAATATAATTGATCTGTTAATCACTGTGAATATTTTGCAATAATAAATTAGTGTGTTAAATTTTTTAAGGAACTTTTGAAAAAAAATCGCATTTGATATTTGAAACTTCAAATTCAAGAAAATTATCACTTTTTATATATCTATGAAAAATGCATTTCTTTTTAATTTCTTGACGATAGAAAAATTTGAAATGAATCATACATGTGTACATGTTACCGTGTTTTAATTGCTTGAAAAGATAATGATTGTAAGTTAAAGTTTTTCATTTACATATTGTTTAATTTACCTATTTAACACATTAAAGAAAAAAGTAATTGTAAGCTAAAAATAAAAATAAGTTTTATTCACACTAATTTCGTACAGAGAAATAAAAGATTTGCCAATTAAAGATACAGGAATTTTTGCTGCAATTTTTGCAGATCTGTTTCATTTTTGTTCGCATTTTTTTCGATATCAAGGTTTAAGCTGGGTGTTCTAAAGCTGAAGCAAGGTCATCTTTGCGTAGTACGACGCAAATACGCATACAACAAAAGTGTATCTTTTAAATGTAGCATAATTTACATACATGCGTAAGCACGCCTGTCACCAAACATTGATTCTACATTTAGAGTGCATATAAAGAGACTGTTCTTACTGTACGTTTAATGTTAAACACAGCTGTCTGATTTTAAATCGTTGTATACGATACACCTGAAATAATAATATATCTAAATATATTTTGGATATGCACAATGTCAGATAAAATTCAAAATTATGCGATTTAATATTAAATGAATGGTGAGAGCTAAAATTATATATATCGTAAATTTATCATAGAACGTATCCATCAGAGTTTTAAATTCTATTTATTCAGAAACGTCACGTTTAATGTTAAGGGGCACGTACTTTAAATGCTGAATATGCAGTCGGAATACAAAAGCAAAGCATTCGTAGAACTAATGTGCAGTTTTTGATCTGACGTGTCATACTGTTCACGAAGAATTCGCCGGCGGATGAATTACGAGATAACTGACGGGCATAGTTATTATTCCAACTCAGAGACTTCTTTGTGCGCGAATGCGCTTTAGTCTTTGAATTTCCTTGGAAATTAAGACTGCTCCTCCTTTATCGGAGATTTCTCTACGTAAATAAACATAAGAAAGTCTTGTGCATCTGTAAGCTTGCGAACAGTTTGTATATAGCGTTGCATTAAAACAATCTGATCGTCGAGAAGGATAATGTTTTCCTTTTACTCACAGATTAAATAATTACTATGTTTGATATATGTAAAAAATGCGAAAGTAGATAAGTTGGCCTGCGAAGTACTAATTATAATATTAATATATCATATTAATATTTCAAACAAATTAACGTACTAATTAAACGATAACATGGTTTTAAAAAAATAATTATGGCTCAATGAATTAATATAGATGAACTTATTCTTTCGTGCAGACTATTGATTTTCTTCGTGTCTGACGACTGATTATTAATTTTTTTCCTACTTGGTTGCAATGTGACTTGTAGTTTTTCACTTTCTGTTGTGTTTCACCTTAATGATTAATAGGATACAAATACGAGTAAAGAATAAGTGATATTTGTCAAAAATTCTGGTTGCTTTTAGGAATTATTTTTCTATAAGTTTAAATTATATTGAATCATTTATTTTGTTATTATAAACATTTTTTCATGGCCTTTTGTATTATTGTTTGTTTTATTATACACTGAAATAATTTTCTAAAAATATAGTAATTAAATTCATAAATATTATAATTAAATTCAAATATTAATGTTAACACGCACATGTCAATAATAATTGTAGTTAATTGATTACATTAAATTTTTTACACCTTTGCGGAAAATTTTAATAAGATGCTCAAATGATTGATTGTTGGGATGTTGCATAAAGATGACTTAAGAAGTGGTAGATAACAATTTATCTTTTACCTAGAGAACCTCTCTGTGAAACTCTCTAATCTTACCTATCCACCGATCAAAATTGTTTGATGGTTGCATATGAAGTGACTAGCTGGGAAATGCAAGAAAGATCGTTTCTTATTAATCGAATGTTGCACGATTTTCAATTCCAATCTGTGTAGCCCAGCTTGATTAAATCTTGATTTGCCTTCATCAAGTTTACTCATTGTTTTCAATAGAAGTAGTATGCTCCAGAGTGTTAGATCACCTACTTTCGAGACCTTCGGAGCGATTTAAGAGGATTTCATTGTAACCGGTAACAGCAAGTTTCCGTCGTTTGTTCAACGCGTGCGCGACGATGTGAATATTTTTTCAAACGAAACGTTACGCAACACAATTTGAAGATGTTATGCATATAAAAAGTAACGAGCATAAAAGCAAGAGGAAAAGAAATAGAAATTTGAAAATGAATAGAATACCAAATCGGATCGCTGTTTTTCATGACAAGAATAAATTACTGCAGTTAATCTTAAAGATGGGCATGAAATGACGAGAATTAAAATGTTTTATAAGAGAAGTTATGAAAGGACATATGTATACATAATAAAATGAAGTATACCACGAAGTTACACTTGTCAGTGCTAAAGTCTTCCTGTTTCTCTGCTATAATTAATCAATAAAAATATGTATAAGCAAATATCAATTATCATAAAATTGAATTTTCACAAATTGCAATCTTTTGAGAGACGTGTAAGCGCATCAATTTAACGTTTAAAGCAATGTGCTATTAATCACATAAGTGCGTTATCCCGTATGTTAAAAGGTACATGCCGCAATTACGTAAAAAGGAAAGGACGTGTAACCATGGGGATTGTCGTACATGTGAATAATTATCTCGAGATTGCCGTATTAATGTGTTCACATTCGAGACATGTGTCTTTTAGTTTGATTTCGATATACAGAGTGTTCCTCTAATCGCCATAATTTTTTAGAAATTTATGCTTTTGATGGTTTAATAACAAAATGTTTTTAACAAAAGTTTGTTGGTTTCTAATAAAGAATTAATTTCGTACGAAAAATTTAAAATTTGTTCATTTTTTAATAAAAAATCAAAGTCCAATTTTTTTAAAGCGAACCATATAATTTTCTTTTCATATTTTTATTATATATAAAAGACAAATTTGAAAAATTTTTTTAATGCAATTTTTTATTATAAATTAATTAACTTTTGTCAAAAACATTTTATTGTTAATTTATTGGAAATATTAAACTGTGGTGATCGATTCGGGGAACATCCTGATGTATACGGAGAATCCCAGAAAACTTCACTAATTGATTATAGATGTTTTGATCAATCTGAAATTAATTTGCTACATATCACGAAGTCTTTGTCAATAGTTTTTTAGCTACAATTGAAAATAAAAGATTTTGAAGTCTTAAGTAAGATCTAAGTAATTGTTTACACACATTTTTAGGTATAATTTAAATCTAATTTTTAATTAAATACCGAAATTTTTTAATATTATATTGAATTAGAAAACATTAAAATATTATAAGTGCTGTTCCTTATAAATTTTCACCATTAATATTAAGGCTAAATTAATAAAACATATCGTAGTTTTGTGTTTAGGTTTGTAATATTTTAAATTAAAATTTATTTTCTTATTCTGCGTGAGTGATGAAGTGGAAGACGAAAGTTGAGATGTGTTCGATGAGAATGCTGCGGTGGGAAACTATTACATGGAAATCGAATGCAGCTAAAGAAGTTAATGGATGGACAATGATTTTATCTAACATTGTGTATTTTTATTATCATTGAGTATTATTACATCAGATTTCAAAATAGCTCTTGCAGCGAAAGGTGTGGCGTGGGAAGCTTAAGCTCACTGGTCTTATGTATTCATCTTGCGTGTCTTTTACTCGTTATTACGCTATGTGTTTCGCATTATCGTTCGTGGCTCATCGCCGGCGCGTTGCCCTTATTGCTTGTAACCGAGAGTTAATCTTCCGATTCGCTGATAGGAATACTCGAACTAATGGATACGCATGACGTAGCTTTTGAAGAGCATGAACATGAATAGAAAATCGATTTCATTTATCTGAAGTTTCATTATTGGTACACATTATTTCATGTATGTATATGTTATAATAACAATATATACATGTATAATACTAATAGAATCTTGTAGACTTTTTTAAATTGAAAATTTTAAATTAATAAATATTATGTTTGCTATATTTTATTTGTAGAAATCTCAAAATATAATTTTTTAATTTTAATTTTTGAAAATCTAGAACTAAATTATAAACTTTTTTTATTTTGAATCGCTTTTATTATCTTTTAGAAATAGATGGGAATGTTAAAGTTCGCAACAACTTTAGCGGATAACGCGATATGTTATCCATTGAATAGATCATAATAATGTACCACACCTTTGCATTATCGTGATAAGTCCGTTGTAAGTTATTGTCGAAAAAAGGAGCAATCGCCAAAGCAAACTGAGTTATCGATAAACCCATTTGCTACAAAAGATCAAGAGAAGGACGTAACTCGTTAAGAGACCTACGCATTATTCACTAATATATTATTTTACGGATAGTTTTTATATTACTTGTTATTAGTTTTTTTTACATCACAATGATTATGTAGATAAAAATTGTTTTAGACAAAAATTGCAGGTAACAAAATTAATTAATGTTTATCTATAAAATGTCATGCATACCTATAGGTATCTGTTTTAAATAAATTTAAATCTATACATATTTGTTTAAAAAAATTTTTTAAATACGATTCAAATAGTTTTTATATTTCTTTAAAGAATTATACATTTTTAATAATATTTCACCGCAATACTTATTAACTTAATAAAATGATAATCGCAAAAATATTAATTATAATAAGATTCAAATGTGCTAATGTAATTTATTGCTTAAGTGAATTAGAGATTTTGATCGATCCTTTTCTTCTTGTTATAATTGAATAGGATATTGTACAAGTTATAAAGGTTACATTAACTTACAAAGTAATTAAATCGTGTTTTATTATTGAGATATTAATTCAGTTGAAAATTAAATGCTAATTTTTACTTTGTGTTCTCGTATTTTATGCAAATAGTGTATATTTAGCAAATAAAAATCAAATATATTTAGCAAATATAAATCAAATTTTACAAATTAATTACATAATTTACACATTAATTATATAAAGAAATTATTTAATTTATATGCATTTCAATTCTTGCGTTTATTCTAAAATGTAATCGAAATATTATTATTGAATAAAATACGTGTCTTTGCAAAAATTCAGTTTTCACAATATTTAAAAAGTCTTATCTTACTCATACTTTGATCAGGTGTGCTTTGATCATATAACATGTCAAGATGATAAGGTGTTAATTGTGTGTGACGTTAAAACGTCCTTGCAGCTAATGACGTTACATGTATACAGTGAGTAAAAAACAGTACAATCTTTTTGGTTCTGAAGGAATGGCATAACGATGTAATTTTTTTTATCAAATTATATATTTTTAGAGTTATTAAGTTTATTCCTGTAACAGAAAATATTCTTATTTTTTATATTATATGGTGTACAAATTGAAATACGTTTAACCATCAATATATTATTTTAAGACAACTTTAAATTCAGAAATTTAAAACTAAATGTACAAACTTTTGTTATAAAATTAATTAATTTATATCAAATATTATATATATTATAAAATATGCTCAGAATTATCTTAAGAGAATTCTATATTTTTTTGCATCTTCGATCAAAGAAAGATATAAGTTCCCCTCAAGCGATTCATCTTATATTAGATAAAATCCATTTATAGCAAAGTTGCTTAGTAAATTTTATTATTTTTAGTTCTATATTTTTGATATTATTATTTTTAATTCTACATTCTTATATGTTAATAGTTCCGAACTGCTTTTTGTGGAAGTCCGCAGAATACTTTTTCAAACTGTCCGTTGAAATATTAGTGGACAATAGCTATTGCGCAAGACACTGACTAATTATCGGCTATTACGACCGACTAATGGCGCGATCCTGGTTGCATCAGAAGCCTATTTGTCTAGTCTCTTCTAATGTCAGAGCAAAGAGAAATTTCAATGTAGGATTGAAGTAGGATTGAAGTCCAAAGTTTGAGATTATGTAAAAAAATTCAGTTTTTTCATAAAACGTTCGCAAATTCGTGTTGAGTGCTTTACTAGTGTTACTTTACTAGTGTTACTTTACTAGTGTTATCTAAAAGTGCTATTATAAAACATTCATGACAGCGAAGACTTCTATCTTGTGATTATTCTTAACTCTAGTCTCAGAACAATTGCATATCAGGAAAATGTTCTATATTGCCTTCTATGGTTAATATTTATATACCTGGTAATGTAATATGCCCGAAAAATGTAGATACGTAAATAGAATTTAGATTTTAATAAAGATTACAAATAAAGTAAATATCTTAAATCAAAATCTCTTTGTTATGTAGTTCAGGGATGAATTTCCATCATGTGAAATCTTTGTAAATGGTATTAAATGATGAAAATTTTCAATGATATGTAAATTGCTTCGATATTATATGTGTGTACAATAAATGAGTCAATATTACAAAGTAATCTTAATTTTTTCTTCAAAACATTGGTATTAAGATTACTTATTGACTTATTGCACGTATTGATATTAATCGTATAAAAAAAGAAGACTATAACTTACACAGAAATTTATTGTTAAATAAGGGCTAAATAATTGAAAGCATGCTAATAAGAAAAAAATAAAAATGCTAATAAGAAAAAGAATTAATAATAACAAGCGCTATTTCTTGTTTCAAGTGTTGTGTGTAGCCATATCAAAGTATACAACAAAATTATCGTTCTAATCAATTATAAACTTTTTTATTTTGCCCTTATACGCTGAAAATTCAATTAACTTTTGCAGTGGATTTAATTAACTTTCCAAAGTATCAACTCATAACAAATTAATTTTCGCAGTTCCGCTATAGTGAGAGCTAAAATAATTATTCTGTTCCTTTCATCGAGGCCGCTTCGTGTATTGATTGCATAATAACGTCTCGAACGAGCATTTTCGTTACGTTACAGCAATGTTGATATCTCACGGATTTTTCAAGTGCGAGAGTCGCACCTTTCGAGTCACAGTGACCTCGTGGATCGAATTACTACGTATCTGTAATGATCACACCGGAAACTGACCGTGATGCTGTTGATCGTGTCATCCTTGTGCACGCAATGTATTGCTTGATGTGTAAAAACATGTATTTTGAATAAAATGCATCTTATACATATAAGTCATGTGAAACATATATGGAGCATTTTTTTAAAAGTCATATTTCTGCTTAAAATTTACAATTACATTTTTACTTTATTTATTCAATATTTACAAACACATATTATAATTTAAAAGATAGCTAATATATACATATGTATCAGTACATATTATTTCTTAAATTATAATAATATCCAATAATAATAAAAAATTCAATAGTTTTTGAGTCTAATAGTTTTTACTGTATTCACAGATTTTGAAACAAACATGTTAAAAATTTTAGATTTTTTAATATTGTTTAATAATTTTTATTTTACACATTTTTGAAGATACATAGAATAAATGTACACAATTTGAAATCAATCTATCTCATAGTTTAAAAAAAGAATTCGGAAAAAGTTTTGTTTCACGGTATGAGAAAAAAGAAAGATTATTTAACTGTATAAATTTTAATGTAAATTTGTCAATAAATATAAAGTCTAATGTGTATTTAAATAAATGCTAAAAGAGAGAAAGAAATATTTTCTTTTGTTAAATGCACAATGTATAAAATTGATGGAGTTCAAGAATCCGTTAATTGAAAAAGATTTTAATTTCAAGTACAGAACTTCTGTTAAACGAATTTCGAGCTGTAATGAATGTTGAAATTACGTGGCTTCATTAAAAACTTTTTCAAATCGATACAACGATCTACTTTCCAAGCAATTAAGAAAGATTTGTCGGGTGATTTACGAAATTGCGGTGTGGATTCGCGAAGTGTTCTGCTGCTCTACGCATTTAGTTGATAAAAGTTGTGCTATAATATAAAAGTTAAGACTAGTCTTTTTTTCTGTTTTGCGATGCTATTTTACGTAATCGCGTTTTATTATTCGCCGCCGGCACTAAAATGAGCCAGTTATTATACAATTTCGTTTGCGTTCCGCGTTTCTACTGACAACTAACGACATTGTGATGCAGATTACAGTGCCGTGTATGGTTGCCGACCAACCTGACTCGACCTTGAACGAACGCCGATACTTGTTTCGTGTGCACTGCCGGTGAATTATGCAACGCTTGCTTTATCAACCCTTGAATGCGGACGAGGACACGAAGCGTTTGCATAGTGATTTATTATACAGTTTCAGTTAAACCTCGTAATACCTCGTAATACTTCGCATAAGAATACATTTCTCTTTTGTCAAGGTGCATAGAAAAATCAAGTTTTATGTGAACTTATCGTGTCTACTAGACATTTAAAGATTATGTGTATCACAATCTTTTCATAAAATTTCAAACGATTGTTCTTTTCGTCTAAGTAAATTGCTAAATTTCTTTTTAATGAATGACATGAATGTTATAAAGCCGTAAAAAGTCTTTTTTGTTTCGTAATAAAATATTGGAAGATATTATCGAACGCTTGAAAAGTTGACGGAAAATTAATTACGAAGAAGAGTAACAGTTTGATTGAAGATCAATATAATGAAGATAAGTTTAGATGACGATTACATGGCGACGCAGGGGTTGTTATGACATCAACGCAGTTCCTTCCTTGGTTAACAAAGAATGGCTATTCTATAAGTACAAATGAAAGTAGCATGTGAACGGAGTCTCTTCTCTCGACCGGAAATAGCTTGTCCTTTTTACGCGTTTCGTAAGGCTTCCTGCTGTCCTCTTGTTAGTTGGTCGCTCCGATAATCTGCACGCTCGAATGTTCCGCCTGTTATGTGAGCGTGCTGTGCGCCGGCACGTGCCATAGTTATAAATTAAATTCGTCGATAAATCGTTCAGATAAGAAGAGTCACGAGAAAGAATACAATATAGCGTCTGTTTCACTGCTATAGTTTTTATATGTGAAAGTCATGTACTGGTTTTAAAGATATCATAAGAGATAGAATAAAATTGCGCTAAAAGAAACTTTAAATTAAAAATATTTTATATTAGGTAGACTGTTTTAAACGAGTTTAAGAAATTAATTAATAAATGAGTATTTGAGAAATAAAAATAGATTTATAATTAAAATTACAATTCATTCTTCCAAATTGATTACAATAAAATATACTAAATCATATAAATATTTATTTTTATTTAATTAATTATTAAAATCTCTTAGCTAATTATAATTATATAGTAGAGTCAATTTATATAAAACTTGTGTTATAAAAGCTTATTTAAGTTATTTTAATACTAAAACTTTTCAAAACTTCACAATTAATATTTAAATATTTTTATATAATCTAATATAATGTAATATCGCATAAATTAGAAATCGTAACAATAGAAAGTTGAAGAAATTATAATGCAGATGCTATGTTCGATGTTGAAATTGTTTTAACATAAAAATTTCTATTAATTTCGTATATAAATGTTATTTGTATATTTTTTCAGAACGGATTTTGATGAATTTTGGGATTAGATAAATGAGTATATTATGTAATTATATATATCATCTTATAACATAAGAATTTTTTTCTTTTGTTTATACAATTAAAACTACACTTAAAACTAAACAAAATTTATTTAGACTCAAGTTAAATTTGATTAGATAAGTAATAAATATGAAATTATGGATATAAATATGGATTTTTTTATTAAAAGAAGTTTGTTTAGTAATATTTATATATTTATATAGCAGTAATTATGAAACCATAAATTTTACAATACTATATTATTCGACAATATTACACGCTCGAGATCAATGCGCTTCTACTCTCGAATCGAGCAAGAAGATGATACCGTGTTGTTCCAGAGCAGTGATTCCGGTCAGCCGGAATAGCGGTACACGCTTGGCCGTACGTCTTCGTTCTCGAATTATTATGTTGCTGTTTTCTGCGAGGTGCACAGTAGCACGCTTTGTCGCGAAAGCGGAAGAAACTTACACGCATCGTATACGGAGCCATTTTTTACTCTTGTTTCCCCTTTCTTCTTTGTCATACATCTGCATCAGATATAACTAAATCGCGTTCTATATTTTACAGACCATAAATTGTGGGAATAAATTTTATTCGTAAAGTCTTCTCTTTTGCGAATTGAATTACATAATGAATTTCATTATATCGTAGAAGATTGAGTTTAATCAAACGGTTCTTTTTAAACTTAAACAAAAATATTTTTGAAAACAATATTTTGCATTTTTTTTTCGCAACAGTTAAATAAATGTAATTATTAAGTAATATAATTAATTTTTTTTTCATATCAAAAATTGTTTGCATGTTACTATCGATAATTTTCTTGAAAGAATAGCCAAATGAACGGTAGTTTGTAGCTCGCAGCTCGTTGAGGGAGACCCGCGGGAGAATCGTGCGCGTTTATGAACGCGATTCCCTCGAAGCGCGCGAGCAGTGCAGCGCGGTGCAGCGACGCGATACAGTGTACCGCCGCAGCTGCGTCGGATAGTTGGTCGAGGCATGTGCGCTGAGTAACGGCTAATTGGCCACCTTTCCTCTCCGGGAGAGGAACCGTCTCTCTCTGTTTCGCTGTTGTGGTCGACGTGCCAGTTTTGTTCGTTCTGTCGTACGGCTTATACCAAGTGTATAGTTGAAATCCCGACGCCGCGGGAAAATACTATGGTGTCTTACCGGATGAGATTTTATTGAAAACGACATTTCTGTGAGTTGAGCTATTTACATCGTTATCATAGTCTTTTTTTTCCTCTTCTTCTTTAGAAAATTGAAGTAAGATAATTCTGTAATATTTTTCTCAATTTGCATAATAAGGATAAAGGGGATAGTCATGTAAAACGGTAAACGTTGTATTTATTATAATTTTTAAAGAAATGTTATATATTACTTTACTTCTGAACGGAAGAGAATTAGTGAAGAATTTATAAGTAGTAATTTATGTAATTGTGAACACAAGTTTTTTGAGAAATTTTGCTATAGCGGTCAGTCATGAATTTGTGCGCGGATTCGCAACTGCGAAAAGTGCCTCGCTCCGAATTGACCGCGCGAGTGATCGCCGTGAAAGTGCATCGAACAAGAAGTTTAATTGTGCGCGCCGGGTCTTTATTAACGTAATTCACCGACCTGTTTATTCATCGGAAGTCATGGACTTTCTTCGTAGCTAAAAATTTAACCATGGATAATCCATAAATTCGAATATTGTATTCTGTAAACAGATTTCGGGTATAAATTGATTTGAAATAATATTCTATCGTTAATATCGATATTTTATATTCTTTAATTAGAGAGATAGAGCGATTTTATAGAGAAATGGTTGCTTGAATTTGTCTTTCAAACAAATTTTCTTTAGCTTAGATTCAGAGGAATCAATGTTATGATCTTACTTCTTTATTTTAATTGAAACTAAACTAATTCATTAAAAGATTTAAAGATATATCTTTTTATATAAAGAAGCAATAATATAAATAACATTATATTTATAGTTGCATCTGTCAGTATCAAATATATAGCAGTAAAAAGAAAAATTATTCCTTTTCATTTTAGGATACATTTTCAAATTTTATCGCGATGATCTGTAATAATAAAGTACATACATAGTTTTTTAGCGGCATAATTGTATCGTCGATTACACTTTCGCCTCTCGCGTAACGTTTTTTTGCAACTTCTTTATCGAATTTCGCGAATTCTCATTAAATTATGCAAATAATTCCTTTTACTCTGAAGTATTTTCTTCCTTCGTTAATTTTGAGTAATGCTATTTGAAAGTGAATTTCGCCCGACAAAAAATAATTGCAGAGGAACACAAATTTAATCAAAATAACGTTTTAAGCGTTATTACTTAATTTTTTCTTAATTTTGAAAAATATACATTTTTTTCAGATTATTTTTTCAGAATTGCATTTGAAAAAAATATACATTTTTTTAAAGTAAAAAAGAATAATAAAAGTGTATAAAGATAATATGTATTTTTAAGAACATTTATATATTTATTTGGAAAAGGAGAAAATGAAACATACACATATAGCGTCATTATTAAAATAATCATTCTATTATCTCTTTTAAGAAAAATTCATTCGCGATGTTACGAGAGGTTAAGATGGGTTAACAAGGGGACGCTTTAGACGTAATGAGGAAGATTTTCCTTAGGCATTGTATTTACTCTTAGCGTGCATACTGCAGTTTAATCGTCCGATTAATTCGGAGTTTTGCACGCAAATGACGATTTATGTCGAAAGGGAATTCGTTCTAGTTATTCCGTTCTAGTTACAATCAGTATTAATTTCGACCAAGCGATAGCTTGCAAAATTCTTCAACTTTTAAATGTGACAATGGCATTATATTACACTGTATATTAACTGGAATAGAGAAAATTGTTTGTATTAGGTGTTGGAATTAATTCGTAGCGTTTTTAATGAAAGAATGTTATTTATTTCACATGAGCATTAAAAAATACATTAATGAAAGTACTTCCCATCACTTGTAAAACGCTACGAATTAATTCCAACACCTAATAAGATATTTCGAAAAATATTATGTTTTTAAAAAATATTTTCTCATAATTTTTATGAAATATTAAGCAAAATTTTTATTAAATGTTATTTTTTGTCATAATTATTAAATTTTCAACACCACATTTAATAAGGAGTTTTGAAGATTTAATCTAACAATAAATTAAAGTGGAATTATCAAATCGAAATAAATTTTATAAATTTAGTTCACTAAAATTACTTCAATTTTTAATAATTTTAAATTATATCTTTAAATTAAATTACATCCGATCAAAATTTTTACATAGAAAAATTTTCGTAGAAAACAACGAATGTTATGTTATGTAATAACTTTTATATAAAAGACAGAGACTGTAAATGTCGCTTGAAACAATGATAGTATTACTATAGTTTTTGTAGATGATTTAAGTTCTTCGATTAAATTATTTTTCTATTATCGCTTCCGGCTAGAAAATGTTATTTATTTGTGATATGCATCAATGAGAGCGGAGAAAACAAGATACTGATTTATATGCATAAGAAAGTTCAGAAGTGTTCGAAGAGAAGACTATTAATAATTAAAGTCACCAGCAATTGACGTTAATTGCGTGTATCGCTAAGAACAGGTTTGCAACATGTGATCATGAAAAGGAAACGGGATAGTGACGATTTATCGGTTCTTATTTACTTAGCAAGTTATTTAATGCATGTTGTTTTGCAGCTAATGCTAGATATCGTGTATTTTGAAAAAGTATACGATATGCAACCATATCTGAAATAAATAAAGTATTATAACATTCATATCAAATAACAGTGACGAAGAAACCAAAATAATAAAATATATATATTTATGGATCTTATGTAAATGTGTATATTTGTTTTAATTTAAATATCATAATTTCATAATATTTTGTATATTATCATTGCTATGAACACAATAAATTTATGCATTTTCATATGCATATAATTAATATTTCTGATATTATACTGATATCAAAGATATGCAAGAAAGATTAATTATATAATAATATAAATTAATATAATAATTATAACAAAATAAATGCAGTAATTGAAATAGGTAGTAACACATATCTAATATTTCAATGGATGTTTTTCTTTTCAAACGATTTTAATTCATAAAAATTATAACTGTACGAAGATATTTATATTTACCGTACGAAGAAAGATATTTATATCATTAATTTTTAATATTAGTAATATTTAAATTACTATTATTTTGAAGTATTGCACGCATTATTAATTATTATAATTGTTTATGTTACAGGTCTCCGCGAATCGGAGGTCCTCTTTCGCAATCGCTGGCTATGATTCCTCCAACCATGCACGGGCATGAGTTCAATCAACCCTTATCGAGGGTGGTGATGGTTCGTAAAACAGATCAAAGGACATTTAGTAAAGGAAGACGAGGTGGTGAACCACTTCTGGAAACTGTTACCAGAGAAACTGTCGAACTCTTTAATGGTGGTCGAGCCGAAAGGAAGTATACCTCCGAAACAAGGGATATCGTTACACCAAAGTCTAGCAGGTTTGACAATTTTTTAATTATTAGTAGCGTTAAATATTAGTAATAGATGTATTAAATTTAATTAATTAAAGTAATACATTTCTTCGATTGAATTAATTATTTATGGATATTATATTAACAGATGATATAAATTAACGAGATGCCTTTAAATCAGATTGTATAATAATATATCGTTTGATGTTTTATTCGAGCGATTTTGAAATATTATTGTATACTTCATTTAATCTTTAATATTCTCGAAATATTATTCTTATATGAAATACTATTTTTAATTTTTAAAGAATATTTAAATTCTAAATAGTTAATAACAGTTACATTGTTTTTATTGTTATACGATTCATTCCTTTTTTTTGTTATATTCAGATTTTAGTAAAAAGAAACAGACAATTTTGAAAACTGAAATAGATGCATGCCATAGTGTTTATAACAAATTGATATTATAGTTTACTGTATTATTATCCATGTGTTAGCAAAATGTTTCTTTGTCGTACGTGATGGAAGAGTATTTCCTTCTTGCACGAACGTGTACCGGAACCTTGTTACACCTTGGTTCGCAGTAGACAAAACTTTACCTGTCGTAAAATCAGCTGTCTCGCGTTTCAGTACCTTTCTCTTAGTTGATATATACATGTATAGGGTGTTCCAAGTTTGCTGTCTTTACTTGCTTTATCTCTAGAAATTTTATTGCCGCCAATAGATAAAAATTCTACTATTAAAACTTAGGATATGGTCGAGTTGCCATTACGAATGCTTCGAAGCATTTGATTAATCAATCAGAAGAAAGAATTTTATATAATAAATTGACCAATTAAAAAATGCTTCGAAGCATTCATAGCGGTAACTCGACTGCATCCTTAAACATACGATGAATGTGTGATAGCTTCTTTCAGATTTAAAAAATATTCAAAACTAATAACTAGGACAGTAAACTCGTGTGTGACTATATCTTTGTATCTTATGGAAAGATATTTTCTGAGAGAAACCGCAGACCGCAGATTTTCAATTATCTTGTATGCTAAAAGCGGAAAAGCGATGTTTGTTCTTTTGTTTCAGTTAATTTTAAAGCATACATGTAAAGAATCTATAAAATGTCATACGATATTTAGCAGGTTTTCTACAATCTTGCAAAGGAATTAATTTTTTTCAGCATTATCTTGCGAATAATGTTGTGAATCAACTGTAATTTTCAATAGAATGTGGAATATTACATAATGTGATACATCATCTTCCTTCCTCTGGAAAAATCTATGCTTTTAAGAATAAAATTTTTATGCACAAAATGTTATAGAAGAATTTCTATTACTATTATCTAATTAATTCTTTGATTAATTTGATAATAACCAACATTTTCTTTAATAAGAATTGAATTAAAAAGTAGTCTTATTGTCTTCATTTTTTAACATTATGTTATTTTTGTATATAATTATTTATTAACATTAATTATATCTAAAAATAGATTTTAATTAAAAAAATCTATATGAAGTTAAATAAGAGAAAAAGGTATCTATTGGTTGCTTGAATTTATTAAATTTCTTTAATTTAAAAATGCTAATATTTTTTATGTGTATAAATCTCAACGTTGCTGAGATTTATGATTTGATAAGAATAATCAGAATAAGAAGCCAATTTTATAAGAAAAGTCAGCAATATAATATATATTTGTTAGATAAAATTTATCTAATATTATGTTATAATTATTATATTTTTTAACTTTTGTCATCGCTCTTTATAATTTGTTGAGTATTGAAGAGTTTATAAAATTCTATCTCGTCGATTTTTGATCTTATTTCTAACATTACTTACTTATAAGATGTGAATACAATATTTAACGTTTCTCTAGTGTAAGTCGTTGCTCTTGTAGTATGCCATCGCTCAACGTGCACGGAACAAAAAAGAAGGTGGTCGGTTTTGTCGATCAAGTATCGCCCGACAGGTATAATTGCCTATGCGGCACAAACTTGCAGTTTAATCAAATTCCGATTCCAGTGAAGCAAAAGTAAGCTTATTAAAGACTTGCCACAAACGGCATCTAGCACTTTGTCAGTATTATCACTTAGGTGTTCTGAAACTTCACTAGGATCGGTATGTAGTCCTAGTTCACTTAGCGTAGGTGGTACGTAGAAAGCAGAGCGACAGCTGAAAGTTTGCGTGCTTACATTCAAACAAGTCGCAAGAAGATGGCAATTCTGTAAGAATACTGAAAATTACCGGCTTTCACGATAGCGTAACAGGACCATAACATTCACTAGCCAGGAATGAGATTTATACCGTTGAGTTAAATTGAAAATATGAGATTTTCTTGGAGGCTGTAAAGTATTTACGCTTTTCTCTTTAAATTATTATTATCATTGATACTTTTTTTTCTTCATTAATAGTTCTCAAAACGATACTGTTTTATTGTAAATTTGGTATAATATTTGAACTTATTAACAATTATCCAAAGTATACTTCTTCATTATAAAGCAAATTGAAAATGTGTCTTCAATTTACTATTAAAATATTCTATTAATGTGTAATAGTACAATTTAACAAAAAGATAATTTTATTTTAAGATTTATAAATGATTTTCGATAGTTTGTTTAAATATGATTATAGTTATACAATGCCGTTTGTGTGCTGTCAAGTTCACCAGAAAAAATTTACTTGGATCGTTTAAGCGAAAGATTAATCGCCGCGAGGTTTGTATTGTCGGTATTAAATCCTTATCGAAGAAGAATCGTTGCTCGACCGTATATGCGATTCCGCCCACGCAAGTGGCGTGGTCGAGAAAAACTTTCAATGTAACTCGTTTGAATGAGTAAGGCACAATATACTATAAGGTCTAAAAATGAGGTATGCAATAAAATACGGCATAACTTAAATTTTTCGGATTTCATTTATTGGAATCTTTTATTAGATAATTTAGAATAGATCTTTCTTAATTTTTTTTTGAAAATATAAATAGATAATAATTTTAGTGCAAAATAATAAATTTTATTATACGCGATTAAATATTTAAAATTCTTATTAATTATATTAGTTATATTTTAAGAGCATAAATATATAGAGTTATGAAGGTAATTGTATAAACAATCATTCATGATTGTGTCATTATATTGTTATTGATGATTTTTTTAAAAATCGGTTATCCGAATATTAAAAATTGTGATTCTACGCATACGTTATGACAATAGTAATTTCATAATTGTCCAAATATAATTATTAATTGTTAGTGCCATAATGTGTGCATAAAACAATTTTTAATTCAGACAATAGTTCAAAGGGAAAGTCTGATATAATGGTGCACTATTTGGCTAATTAGTTTTGTGACTGTATAATAAAACCTTATTCTAATTAAATTTTCTTGCTAATTTTTTATTTCGAAAATTATTTATAAAGTATTGTTTAATCATAAAAACAAGACTTTATATTATATATAAATTAACTCAAAACTTTAAAAAATATTATTTATGTTTTATTATAAGATATGCTGTATTTTATTGTGATCGGACCCTTATAGCATCTTGAAGTTACAATCAGTCTTCTTCCTCTGGGCGCGACAACAAAGGAACTAACAACCTTTCTTTTGCGGCGACCATGGCCGTGAACGCGTTGTAGAAACTCGTAGGAAGGAGGAAGTATGAGCCATATTCGTAAAGGCATATATAACGACATATATATATATATATATATATATACGTAGATTAGCACAATGAAGTGTTTCACGTGATCTTTAATAAGGTCCAGTAAGGACCCTGGAATTTTCAGCTCTCTCTTGGCTTTCTGTGATGTAACATCTTTCGGCTGAATACTGAAATCGTTCGAACTTTTATAAAAGTTTATTGTTTGATTGCTTTAATTGAAACTGTTTTTTTACATTTAGATGTTTTAATTCGCGGAAATAAAGAAAACTTATATTAATTTTGGTTAATTCTTTATATACATAAATACAAATGGATATTTTCTCGTTATGCTTTGTTTTACATAAACGACTAAAGCTATTCAATTAAAATTTATATATAATTTTTTTTACGAGACTTTCCTACAAAATTTTTTAAGGTTTATAATTTAGGCAGTTCCTTTTAAATATGTTCGCCATTTGATGCGCTGTTGGTTCATCAATAAATAGACATCAGATCGCGAATTACTTGAAACTCGTTAAACGCACATTAAATATTCTTAGAACTTCCTGCTCAGAACATATCTACTGCATATAAACATAATAATAAATGAACAGATTTATCAATTCGTCGAATAATATCGAACTTCTCAAAATGTATCTTCAAAATGTATTAGGTGTTGGAATTAATTCGTAGCGTTTTACAAGTGATGGGAAGTACTTTCATTAATGTATTTTTTAATGCTCATGTGAAATAAATAACATTCTTTCATTAAAAACGCTACGAATTAATTCCAACACCTAATATTTTTAATTCGATGTTTATCTACAGATTTCTAGTGAATCATGACAAAATTATGCAACATAATTTACAACGATCATTTTTAACAGTAAATAAGTTGAATCTGTTTGTATTCCAATGCGAAGTTAACTGTACAGTCCGGCAAAATTGCTATTCATTAGTCAATATGCAATTTTGCGTGAAACAATTATAGATTTGCATTATAAGTGTATAATAGATACGTCGTGAATTGTTTACTGGAGTAAACAGTATTCAGCCTATCGTGAAACATTTTAGAGAACTAGATTAAAGATACACCGTTGTAATTACACAGCTATGCTATTATATACTCTCACGTTCGATCGCTTCGATTCATTGCACATGCTATAATGATCGTCTATGTGATCTCTGCAATCAAGATCATGACACATCGTACTTCATTGGCTTTTTTGCTTGCTCTCATTTCATTAAGATACG
Organism: Acromyrmex echinatior; assembly: GCF_000204515.1. The sequence continues at coordinate 464,634 of NW_011627014.1, read as the reverse complement.
TAAAGAACAGTATTTGGAATTTTATTATACCTTATAAATATCAATTACCCAACACCCACACACACACACACACACACACACACACACACACACAGTTAAAGCAAATTTATGCCAATCTGAAAAAGAATATTAATTATAATATTAGATTATGGTGTCTTAAAATAATGTTATATAATTTTTATTTTATAATTTGCATCTTTGAGAATTATTAAAGAAACAATGGCGAACAATTAATTTCTTAAACGAGCTTTAACGATATGATAAAAATTCTGAATTACTACGATTTAAGATAATGCTGACCTTGGATTACGATTTATTGTACTTCTGTCATTAAATATTTACGCAATTCTTTCGACACATTTTGATACATAGCTATATTTCACATATATTATAGGCGTGCGTGCGTGCGTGTAATTAACGAACATAAATTACTATTACGTTTCTTAATTTCACACATTATTGTTTAAATACCATCACTGTAATGAAAATTTTTTTTAAAAGCAATTTTTTAATAATATTTTTTGATTAATTTATGTTTCTTTCTTATTAAATTAATAAAGTTATAATAATATAATTTTTCTTATGTATTTAAAGTTCTTATTTCTTTAAACAATTCTCTTTATTACATTTTTAATTAATTTTATAAATATTTTAATTGTATGATATTTGTTTTAATATTATCAAAGATAAACACAATTATTTAATTTATTTGATAATAGACACCATTATTTGATAATATTAATCTACGTAGTTACAAATGTATGTACATATGTATGTATGTAACTATAGTCTATAGTTTATATATTAAAAATTTTATTTCTATAAAACTAATTATTTATCGATAACTATTAATAGAATTAACAATTTTCATGATTTTTATAATATCTACAGAGCATTAAATAATTAATTGTAAGTTGTAAGGAATTCTTAAAGCATATCCAATTCGAACAAAACTTGATCTACATTCGCTCATATAAAGTCGCTTCTAGTGCAAAAAATTCAATAAATTCGATCTGCTTATTTAAAGCGTTAAGTATTCATACGTCACTGTGCTGTCTGGAGTAAAAAGGAGCTTTGTATTTCTTCGTACACTATGTAATCGGTCTACTTTCAGGTCGAGGACAGATTCAGTAAGATCGAAGTCTCCGTTGACGGCATCGCCAGCATCGCCGGGTCCTTTGTCGAATTCCTTGCATGGTAGTTTCCATGGCAGTCTAGGAAGTGATGGCATGTCTTGTAGCAGCGCTAGGTCCTCTTCAGCATCTCCCGATTCTGCGAGATATTCGTCCTCACAGGTATCGATATTTATCGTAACTGTTTATTGATATTTCACCAAAAATATAAATTTAAAAATCTAAAATTATAAGAATTTGAGATAAACGCTTGGAAAATATACAGAGTTTTAAAATCTAATAATTTCAAGGAATAAAAGAGACAAAATTCCATGATTTTGAAATTCTGAAGTTGTAATAATTCTTTTTTTCTTATTTCAAATTTGTAAACTTCCAAAGTCGTCAACCAAATTTTTGCAAGAGAGCAAAAAATTCAATCTGAAAGACTAAAAAGCAATAATGTTTATAAAAAATCTAAACAGTAGACAATGAACATTTTCTCAGTTCTATATCTTTATATAAATGCGCGATTGCTTATATTGTGCTTACATATGAAGAAAACAAATAGTATTATGTAAATTGCTGATCGTACTAACAATATTGCAATGTAACGCAATAAGCAATTAGTTTATGCTACTTGTACTACGTGATAAATTATATCTAAATGCGTTTATAAAAGTATTATACTTTGTAAGATTACATTTACATCATAAGTTTCTTGTGAAAATAAACCGCGTTACATTGAGAAACTGTTTGTATAATAAATAATTATCTAAGTTTGGCTATCAGTATTTTTCGATAGAATTATGAATTAACAATGCTGATGTGATTTTAAAAAAGAATTAACATATTTACATACTTTAAAAAGATATATTTAAATAGAAACAAATATGTTAATTGATTTTAACTAATGACTATTCTTCGCTAATTTTTCATCATTCGATCTACCGCAATTTCTTCATGTTAGGAGTCTTTTGGTTTCAACCTACTTGGTAAATTAGCCGGTTGGAAAGCGTAACTCTTTGACGATTATCTTCACTGCACGTGACATTGCGTGCAGTGTGAAAGGAGCCTAAACATTATAAGAGTTGCTTCGCGGAAAGGTGCATTGCCACTTTGTGATGACTCAGAATCGCTCCTTTTTTGAGAGTCACTGGTTTGCACTTTTGGATGATTGGTGGATCATTGGAATAATCGTCCGTACTAATGTGATGACTAATCTGTCAGAAGTTTAAATCGCTTCGTGTGCTCGCGGAATCGATTTTTCCGCTCCATTTTCCGCGCGCGTGGCGTTGCGTTCTCATTCGCCGGACTTGTTCTTCATACGCGCGTGATGTTTTTGCACTCATGCTAATGGCCTTGCTTACAAAACGGTTAAACGATTTGTAGCGCGAACTCATGTATATTCATCAAACAGCGAACTCAATAACCGCTAAGTTTTTAGTCGATTATCTAGCACTGATAACTGATAATTGAAACAACTTATTTGAATTTTGTTGAATTTTGTCTAATCTAGCGGTAGCAAAATTTTTCTTCTTTTTTTTTCACAAATGTTTATAAATAACTTTTTATTAATTAACTTTTTTAATTAACAGTATTTTAAAGATTATTATTGAAAACATTATTTAATGATTTAATGTTAACTTTTTTGGCCTTCAATCTATTATAAGTCACCTACATTTTGCAAATTATAAAGATCGATCTATTCTTTTCAGTTGACCTTCTTGTATCTTTTTTCTTTTTCTCTTTCGTAAAAGAAAAAGAGAAAAATGAACTGTGCAAGAAATTTAGCTAAAAAGAACAGACCTTTAAAGCAATTAAACAGATGATTGTCGGAAAGCTCTGAACCTATCAGCTCGAGTCTCACGAATTATCGCTGTTTCAGTTTAGATTACGATCTCTAATTCAGTTATTGAAATGACATCTTAAAAAGTGTGTTATTTCTTCATTATTTATATTTTAATAATTTATTACACTCGGTAATTTTCTCAGCAAGTAAGAGAAATTTAACGAGCGTTCACGCGCGCGCGCAAACGGAAGCACGAATAGAAGCTTATCTATATATTCTAATCGTGTAGCAGATGATCGTATTCCTATAGGACGATGGGAAATCGTTTCTGCCAGTTAGTTTCTTCCTATAAATGGTTCTGCGTTTAAGTTATTAAGGACACTGTCCGGCTTTTACTATTTATATCATTATATTGCTTACTATATATCGTTGGCATTGTTCCCAATTCGCAATTAAATAAGGATAGCATTTGTATTTTTTCGGTTTTTTTTAAACCTTTAAAATCTTGTGAAAGATACTAATGTCATTGGGATATATCAGTAAAATTTTATAATTTTAAAATCAATGAATATGACATTTACAAAATATGTAGATTTTAAGTCAGTGATATAAACAAATTTTTTTAAATCTAAAACTTCAATGCGATGTTTGAAAAATACACATTAAGTGTTCTATTATAATGAAATGTAACTAAATGCTTAATGAGAATCTTTGTAAATATACTTGAAGATTTTATTAACAGATTATGGATTTACTGTTTGATCTTAATCCGTCATACGATGCTGTCTCTATGTGTTATAGATAACAAAGATTGACACACGTAAACCGTCTGTACGCAGATCGGGACCTCCGAAGGAATTTATTAACGTCTGCCTCGACACGCATAATTTCTACCGATCACGACATGGAGTACCGCCATTACGACTCAGCAAGCAGGTTACTGTCGATTTTTCTTTTGCAATAAAATCGTAATAAAATTGTAACTCTCATTGAACAACTTCCGAGAATCGAAGAAAGTTGATTTTTTATTTATCTCATTCTCCTTATTTATCTCATTTTACTTATCTCATTCTCCAAAGCATGGAGGGATCTCTGCTAACAACTTTAACTGGAATCTATAAATAACGGTATTTGTTTATTTTCAGCTGTGCAAGACAAGTCAAGACTGGGCTAATATATTGGCCGCTAAAGGTAGATTAGAACATAAAGCGAATATTGACTATGGAGAGAATCTCTATTGTATGTGGAGCTCCAATCCAAAGACAATTGTCGGTGGCGAAGAGCCAGTGAATGAATGGTGAGATGATTGCATATATTTATTGTTAATGCATACATTATATGTTATAACACAGTTGCTACATTACATTATATTAATTATGAAGTCATGTTCAATGTAATGGCAACTCATAACATATAATATGAAGTCAAAATTAATGATGAAATTCTGTTGATTTTCAAATTGTTATTTTAAGCATTTAATTGTATTTGCTTATCAAATCATCTAATGTAGATAATTATTTGTAATTAAAATTAATAATCTAACATTTTTACGAATATGGTTAACACAAATCTGTAAAACATCGGTAACAAAAATCTGTATTATAGTTAATTTTTTATTATTAATAATTATATTTAAATATAACGTATTGAAACTTTTATTTTTTGTAGGTATGCTGAAGAAGTTCAGCATCAATATGGAAAAGAGCCTACAACATTGAAGACTGGTCACTTTACACAAGTGATCTGGAGGGACAGTACTGAGTTAGGGGTGGGAATGGCTAGAAATCGAAATGGCGAAGTCTATGTTGTGTGTAATTACAATCCCGCTGGAAATTTCTTAGGCAGTTTCACGGAGAATGTCCTTCCATCCGTGGACGCATGTTCTATGAAACGAATTAATTTTAGCGACTTAAAACAACATTATATAGACGAGCAAACGTGGCAGCAGGAGGCTTTACTGGTTCACAATGAGTATCGAAGAAAGCATCGTGTACCGGATTTAAGATTAAGTCCGGAATTAACAGCAGCTGCCAAGGTATTTCAGAATATACAATATTATCATTGGAATGCATTTATATGTGTATATTAATTATTAAATATATTTTTAACTGATTAAGAATAAAACTATAAAAAATATCATAAAAGTCAGTTTTATAGTCAGCATTATATATATATATTTATTCATTCTTAGGCCTGGGCAAACACGTTGCTAAACACAAATAAACTCGTACCTCAATCGTCGTCTCCATACGGAGAAAATATTTATTCAATGCAATGTTCTGATCCTAAACTGATCGTTTCCGCACGTGAAGTCATTTCAAAGTGGTATTCCGAGAAGAAAGAACATAAATTTGGTATCGAGCCAAAAGTTCTTAACACATGTATGTGTTATCGCAATATTTCTATATACTCTAATATCACATCAAATTTAATCAATGGAAAAATTAATAGAAAATATTAATATATTAATATAAAAATGCCTAAGAAGCAAACAAATTAAAGATTTATTCCTAAGAAATTAATTAATTTAATTTCATACTTATTTTGCTATAATAAAATTTATAATAGTTTTTAAATTACGTATTTAACTTATTTAAAAATTTTTAATAACATAATTATTAAAAATTATTAGAAAATAATTATTAAAAATTTTTTTTAAAAAGATTGTGACAAAATTATAAATAAAATACGCTCATAATATTTGTATTTCTTGTTTGCAGGCCATTTTACGCAAATTGTCTGGAAAAACACAACTGAAATGGGTATTGCAATGGCTAAACGAGATGGTTCATGTGTTATAGTGGCATGTTACCATCCGAGAGGTAATATAGTTGGACAGTTCACTGAAAATGTATTGAAGCCTATAAAAAGTATCTGTTAACTAGACTCATTTCTGTCGATAATGTATTAAAACCTTGTATTTATGTATTGTGCAGATGAACGATGTTACGCATAATATATATGTAATGTATATAAGACACTTGTGCATAAATACCTATAATAAACATTCCACATACACATATTTATAATTTCCTAGCTTTATTATTTTCAGTATCCTCTGTCTTCAATGAGTAGTAATAAACAATTATTATTTTAAATAAAACATCAGTCAACTTATCAAGAATTCAAATTATTATCTTGAGAGCTTGACATAAATATGAATTGTTATGATATAATTTTTAGTCTCTAACCTTATTTTATACAAGAACGAAAAGGAAGGAATTTTATAGAAATGAAAGCGCAGAGAAGAAAAAATCAAATCAATTTTACTCACTACAATGTTACTTTTACTCATAATTTAAAAAATAAGAATTATTATAGAATAAGAATATTTAATTATAAAAAATTCAGTTATTATTTCATTATTAATTAACAAAATTTTTTTAAAGTCACAAGAGTCATTATTTCTTTTAGAATGTCGTGTTTTCTCATGTTGTTATTAATTTCTTTAATGAGTATTTATATATATATATGTATATATATATGATCAATACAACATAATAATTGGGATAGTAAAATAGAAAGATATAGAATAAGAAATTTTCTTAATAACAAATATTATTAACAGATATTGTAACAGATATTATGGAGAAACGCTCTTTTTAATGCTTTATAATAATTTATTTATAATAAATTTACATGCATATCGCACGCATCGCGTTACAACGTCGCATATATAATATATACATATGTATATATGTATATATGTATCTTCTTTTTATCTATATAGATACATTCTCTCTCTCTCTCTTTTCTGTTTTTATTATTTTATATTACGTACAGCCATTTACATTTGTATTTGTGGTCGAGGAATGCTTAATTACGTAAATCTTATCATAAGAACCAGCTGGACACTTCTATAAGACTCATGCCATTCGAAGAGAGCTCATTCGAGGTGCACCAAGCTCTTGCTTAAACTTTCGAAGGAACTTGTGTGATATCTGGTGCATCCGCAAGAAAATACATGCGCCTCTCTTCAAATTGGAAAACAAATTCACGCTTTCAAATACGGCTACTTCTAATCCGGAAAGCGGTATATAGTAAAATAATTGTAATTAAAATACCTGAGGGAATGAATATTATTTAAATATTATGTAAATTTAATCACTTCTTAGAAACAAAACATATATAAATTCCGTTTTGGAAATAATATAATTAATTTTGAGCATATTTTTAAAGACGGGGAAACATGCTACATAAAATATCTGATATAAATATTAGGGAAGTATTCATTAAAATTAAACGTACGTCATTACAATCATGCAAAAATCGTGGTGGAAAAGAATTAATGGTCCGCATTTTTATTATATATTTACTATTAAACTATCTGATTGACTGCTGAATAACTATTTGATTCTTATTTCATATTGGTTAAAGGAAATATGAATGTTAAGTGAATAGAATTCAGATAATCGATCTAAATTTTGCACTAAATTTAGCAGAAAATGTGAACTAAATCGTGTAACTGTGAGAGATATATTAAAATTATCAAAAGAATCAGTACTAAATTATTTTGTGAGAAAGTAATTGTACGAAAATCTTTAGAAAACTTACAGCCCGTTTAATGTGTACCTTTGCATAATAAAGGCATGAGTACAAGCGATTTTCTAAATATTAAGAAAAAAACTTGTATTCTTCGAATTTTACATTACGAATGTAAAATATGAATAAAGTTATCATGAAGTTATTAAAATATCGAGCTTTAATAATGAAAAAATTTTTGACTGTTGATAGATATGGATGTTAATACACATTGAACGAGGAAAGCTAAACGTGAACATTAATAATTCTTTTTTTTTTACCATTAATAACTATGATTTTGCTACGAGAAAAAAATGAACAATTTGTTCTAATAAAAAGTCAAGTTATTACTGAATAATTAATTTAAATGCTACCAACAAGTTATATTTTTTAAATATAACGTATTTTCTTTATTTTCGCAGATTTTACATCTTTAATAAATTGAGATGAAATAAATATAAATTTCAAATAAGTCCAATTAAATTCAATGTTCTACTTTCCGAAAAGTCACACACGTTACACACACACGGTAAATCGTTGTATTTATCCTACATTATGTAAGAATTGCATGGGCAGGTTCAATTCTTGTATATTGTAAGAAGAGTTTCGCGGAATCCATCGCGCTCTCATTCGAAACGTAATTCGAACAATCTTCCTCGAGAATGACAAGCGCCTTGCGACAGATTGCTGTAACTTTGCCGCATTAAAATTTGTAATGCGCGGATACTCTATAGATTATTAAATTCAGCTATGAAGAGTCAGGTCACATTATATTGGATTGATCTTATAATTAATTATAAATTATATATACTCTTCAAATAACCGTTTTACTCACTTTCACAATATCGTGTGGGTACATGGACGCTTTCGATGCATCCCTAGCATTAAATTTATTTTTGCCATTTTAGAATAATAATCTTCCCATCGAGATATTTATTCACATAAACAAAAGAAGTTTAGATTTTATAATATACTGTGTTATCTGAATGTAATCTCAATTCAGTGGAATTTTTTTTTAAAGGGAAGGAAAGGAAGTTTCAACGAAAAGTCTCAAGAACTTGAACTATAAATTTTTAATTGGAAATAGAAGGTAATAAGTCACGTAATTTTTGTTGCTCTCTTTACTAATATTATTTTAGATAAAAGCATTGTCAAAACAATAATTTTACTGCAGTCGGGCGATCCTCTCTCTGTCATATGTTCGGTAAAATTATACAAAACTGTCAAGTTTCTCTAAATCGATTATTGTTTAAGACAAGATCGCGATATATTATATTTTTTATATTCAGAATTTAGAAATCTTTTCTACTTACTACGTAAAAATTCTTTATTATTCTTCTTTAAAAAATTATTTGTTCACAAAGTATTTACGTATAAAAATCTATGATCTGTCACCGATGAAGGATTCAGCACTAAGAAAAGAGAAAAAAATAAAAAGCTAATAAAGGGAAAAGAGAGTATAAAGTGAGAGAAAACGATTTAATTAAAGATTCAAATTCATGGACGAATGTTCATGAATCCAAATGTTGGAAATGGCCGATTTTGCTTTGATTAAATAATAGAACGACAAAAATGTGATAATTCAATGTACGTGATACGATAATTCTAATATTTTCAATTATGGGTGTAAAGCGAGCCTGAGGAAAAAGAGACATGGTGTGTTACTTATTTTACATTTTGATTTTTGTACAAAGCGCATTTAAAATCTGCCTCACACCTTGTCTCAGTTTCGTCTAAAAAAATTATTTTTATTTTGGCTGATCTATTCCACAAATCGACTTTTAAGTTTTCTATTTTGTGATTTGCGCTCCTAAAATGTCTAATTTTTAATTTTTATTATAATCAAATTAAATTTAAATTACTAATTGTTTTGTAACATATCGAGTAGATGAAACTTGTTTTATCTGCATAGGTGAAGCATTTATTACAAAGGTAATAATAAAAAATTATTTTAATTTATTTTATGTAATTATGAATTAAATTGCAAAAATTAAATAATAAATTAAATTTTTTATTTTAATATTAAATCAATACTTTTTATTATTATTAAAACGGTTATATATAAAAAATTAATATAATAAATAATAATTTAAAAGATTTATTTATTCAAAAGTTGTTTTGTGAAATAGATTTCTGACGGCGTATTTAACAGCATTAAATTGACTGGGCTTATTGAAAGCAAGTATCGAAGCAAGTACACGATAATATAATTTGATTGGTCGAAGAAAAGTGTAAATTGGTCAACGAACGATTACGTTTGGCTGTGAGCGTCACGATTGTGGCGTCAAAGATTAGATTCTATTGTTGCACCAATCTGGCTAGCTGTGATGCACTCATATCTTCCTCAGGCAACACTTTATCATTAATTTTTCAAATACCTTTTTAGAAATTCTTTACATATTAAAAAAATTTTTATAATCCTATAATTATTCTTTCCTGTCGAAGTTACTATTCGGAAGATATGACAATCTAGAGAAAAACCAGAAACACGTCATTCACGGGTAATCCAATCGATGCAACTTGTCTTGAGTGGCGAATAACGACTCACTCGAATTTGACTAAATAAATGAACAAATTGTTGAATTATCAAGTGAGAATAATTGTCACTCTCTCGCTAACGATAATTAACTCTTGGGATAATATTCACGAAACACAGATCAAGACTAAAACTAATAGGAGAGTAAATTAAGTAGAAGAAAAAGGTAATAATAGTAATAGTTTTCGTGCGATTCATTGCGATCAATTTTCATCTATCACGTAATTTCACGATACTAATATGGTACGATTCTTGTCTATATTATTTAAAATATCGGCCGTACATCTCGGCGTCGTCATCAAAGGTCGACAATCGTCCTGCGATTTGACATTAAAATTCATTGACAATTTATTAGTCACCGCGTGAAAAGTCATGATAATATACGCGCAAGTTCTAAGCACTTAAATCTTTCTAAAATACTCTTTTTCTTATTTATGTAGGATATAATGATGACTTCCGCGTGAGCGCCACTCTTGCGTGATATGATTAAAATGTGGTCATACAGCATATCTCTATGATATATGTATACAATAGACTCTTTCTCGCCATAAATTTTCTTTCTATTATAAAATTATTCACGCTCGATCGCTGAGCGCAACGCTAGATAAGAATCGAGTAGTACATTATAGAAGATTTATGTTGCATACTCTCGGTAATTGTATCTCGAGAATGTATGAAATAGATAACGGACAAGCATTTATTATAAATTGTGATTTAATTTTAAAATTATTAATTATAATTGTGACAATTATTAAAAGATTAACATTTAATAAAAAATCTAATTTTTTCTCTCTATCTTGATTAAAAGAAAATCGTCGAAAATAAATAAGATTTATAGCAATTTTTGTTACATTTCATATTTAAACAAAGCGTTTTTCAAATTTTCCACAGTTCAGAAATGATATCAATTAAGTAGTAATTTGTATTGTATGTTCAGATTGCAAGTGATTAAAAATATATGCTTGTCAACTGTCATACAAAGCGTTTTTAAGTGTCATTTCGTACTATTTCATATGATATTACTGCTCGATGAACGAAGTCGTAGACGCGAATGTTAATTCGCTAAAGGCGACCTAGAGAGCAAAACGTTTTAAGAACGTAGCTGCTATTAAGCCTACAGCACATACAAAAACGTAAGACAGTGAGACGTAAGCTGTAAGTAAATTGGCCAATCATAGAGACCATAAGATTAGTAGCGAATCCAATGTTACAATTTCCTTACTGCTTACGTTTTGTATGTGCCATGGGTTTATGTGCCGTGGAGACTTTAGTACAAATTATAAAAAGAAAATACAACATAATATGAAGTTTGTAATGTAATTTTATATCGCCTTCTAATAATAAAGAGGGCGCATATCGATTTCTGATTGAAGCGATTCTTTATCAATAATCGTGATAGCATTGAGATTTCCGACGGGACCCTTCATAAATAGAAAGCATCCTTTTCAGAAAACCAATGAATTTGACGTATCACAGTTATGATTATTTGCGTTTAGATCCACAAATTGTCATAAATCGCATCATTTTTAAGCGAAAAAAATTATCATATATTGGGAATAATTCAACAATATTAATACTAAAATGTAAAATTAAAAATTTAATGTTTAATATCAATCATTATTTTATAAAAATTTATTTTCGTAAATCTTAACGATTGATAATTAAAATAATTTGAATATCAATAACAACGAACTGCATAAATAATCTGTGAATTATTTACTTGCAATAAAAGTTATTAAATTTATGTATTTACATTTGAGGACTATGAAGACTATAATACATAAATTAATTCTAAGAGAGTCAGAACTAAATTAAATTTGTCGAAATAATTTCATTCCAACTTTACTTTACCTATTGCAAAATATATCTTCTAATACTCGCGATAGTCACTAGTCTGATGTGGTCAATTTCATCGAAACACCTTGCTCTCCAGCCGTCTCATTCATCTGGCTTAGTCGGTCCCACGAAATACGATGTTAAAATCCTTTATCGATCTGTTATAATCGTTATAAGGACATCATTCTTGATGTCGCCTAGCATTAAACGCTATGTGGGAACGCTACAGCCACTTATTTCGTGCCACGCCGGAGAGCCTGCGTCCCCACATTAGGTTATATCATACTATTGTCCCCTGTATATGTTGCGGATCTTGTGTGGTACCCTGCATCTGTGGCGATTGGCAGGGCGAACCCATTGGACACTGAAGAGAGGGTGGATCGTAGAGACCACCCAAGGAGCCGCCAAGGCCCGCGCCGAGACTGGGTCCGAAGGCTGCATTAAGTTCCGGCATGGAAGGCAGACCTACGTCGAGAATACCGGTATTACTAGCTCCGATACCAGCCTGCGAACCTTCCTCTGGCGGTGTCACCTCCAGACCAATTGAGCCATTCAAGGCAATCTTGATCGAGTTGTGATTGGAGGGATGTGAAAGCGCACCCAAACCGATATCTTCCAAACTACTCTTTCTCCTGGTCGTCAAACCTTGCCTCAGAGAATTACTGCGTCGCAGCAGAATATCGTCGACTACCCTCAATGAGTTTGAACGACCGCGCAGAGTGCCGGCCACGGTAGGACTATCTGGTAAAGACAGTGAATTTGACTTGGTCGTGCCTAAAGGTGGCGCCCTGGCTAAACCTATGCTGGAACCGCGACGACTACCCGGTCCACCGGTCTGCAGACCTGCTGCTGCAACTGCTGCGCTCATTTGCGATACTAACTGCGCCGAACAGAAACTGATGTTGCTCTTGCGGCGAGAATTGTGTCGTTCGAAGGTCTTCTGTGCGGAGAACGGGCTGGGTCGCACCAAATAGACAATGTCACCTTCTTCGAGTTTTAGATCGCAGCTTGGATTAATAATCACATAGGAGAGACTATTACGCTTCTCCGATACGTCGTCATAGTCGGCAACCGGGAGGTTTAGCGATTCCATCCGTGAACGCACCAAGTTCGCAATCTCCGCCCGTTCGATCTGCTGCGCATGATTGTCGCGTGCCTCGTCGCCAAGACTCACCGAATACTGGCAGTATATGAAAAAGATATAAAATATTAATATAAATCTGCGCTTGTGCACTGAAACAAGTATTCTAATGTGACGATCGATAATATCAATGAGGTGGCCTAAATAATGCATTGATTATTCCACCTTATCTTTTATCATAATTTTATATAATAAAATAGTAATAAAATAGTGCTGCATTGTGCACTTGAGATTACGTGCTCTTTATAAAGTGCAGGATAAAGTAAAGAATTGCAGTTTTTTGCAGGACATTGTAATGCAAATAAGAAACTTTGTAATATTTTTTAATGCGATCTTGTTGTGATATTGTTCGTTATAAAGATGGGTTTATAAACTTGTTGAGAAATCGGTTAATATTTACATGTGAACTATCAAAAGTATAATAAATTCAAATTGACAAATACGTTTATCTTTTCATATGCAACAAGTGGCTTAACGCGCGCGGCTTTTATGATATTACAAAACTGTTACCATTTCATTGTTACAGCCACCTTCTCGATATCGGCTCTGAACGCCACAATCGATCTTAAATCTATATAACAGATAAGAACATCTTTGGCTTCGCGAAGACAATAAAAAATTCCTGATGTGTGTATAATCAATCTCGGGGATACGTTTCACATGCGCTGCTGTGCTGCGGCAGACGAGTCTGGACGTCCATCAAAGAGAGTGTGAGGAAGAAGAAGAAAGAAAGAGAAAGGTATGAAGAGGCAGAGCGATAGTGAGATAGAGGCGAGAATGGAGAATAAGATAGAAGTAGAAGTTTTTGTAAAACGATCAGAAAAGAAAGAACAGCCACCACGTCGACGTTTTACTCACAGCAGACGCACCCTTGTCACGGGTACCGCAATTTGCAAGGCACGAAGCTGCCGCCGAATGACGCACCTTGTACGTCACACCGACGCCGGCGTCGCTTTCCGCATCTGAGTCGCCCTGTTAAAACGACAAGCAATTCTACCCTTACTAATGATAGCGCATCTACAATGCTGCGATTTCGTATAGCGTCGCGGCCGTGTTTCGCGTCTGAGTACAGCACGTTGCTGTGGCTCGATTAGATCGATCGCCCGCTCGATTTCTTCCATCGAAGTGCTTCTCGCTGAGGACATTAACACTCGAAAATACAAGCGCTTTGTATTGTATGTATTTGTTAGACGAATTGTGTTTGAACGGCCTATTGTTTTTGTTTTAGTAGAAGAATTTTATCTATCAAAGCATACACTAAAATTCATATATATCAAAATATAACTATTAATTAAAATTCTATTATTTTCTTACTGTATTTTATATATCAGAGTTTAAACGAAAGCTGTATGCAATCGAGCACACTAAATCTAATACTATGCATGTCAAAGACCAATAAATTAGGGAGATAAACGTGCTATGAAAGTTCGACAAGATGCAACGATTCCGATTCGTTATTTATGCGCGGTAGAAATAGGCCGAGAAATGTCACGAGAAGAAATGGGGCAGGAAACGAAATCAAAAGAAGGAGCGAGAGCACAACCATGCGCTACTCACAGCCGCCATTCAAAGAATTTTCCTGTTTTTAGAAAATACAAGTAACAAATTCTACTTCGACTTTCTTTCTAGATCAGAAATTTAAAATTACACTTACGTGCGAAGAGTCAGATACAGTAGTATCTTGCGTTCTGTATATTCCAATTGGAATTTCACAGGTGGTCGAACAAAGTTTTTGATATAATCTGCCATATGTTCTTATCCACATGTCATCCTTCGTTATGCGCATCTGCAATTGTTTCCATTATATTTGCCAATAATATAAATAACAAGTATTATAAAATATTTTTTATAATTCTTTATAAATATATTCATAATTTTCCTTATAATTCCTATATATTGCTTCTTTACTTCAAAAGTAACACAACTCAAAAAATTCTCAAGTTATTACTACAAATAAATTGAATAAACATTATCCTATCAACCATCAAAAATGAACTAATTGATTCACAAAAAACAGCATCAAAATTGTCACAATACAAAAAGGGTAATTTAAAAAAACTACAAAATTGTCATAATTCAAAAGGATTAATTTTTTAAAGTTGTCAAACGAAAATAAATTATTGTAGCTTTGTCTGAGACATTTTTTCGTGAAAGTTAAAATAAGACATTCTGTATATCAAAGAAATTAATTAATATGAAGGAATTAAATATATGTTCATCATATTTGCAGATTTCCTACTAACATAATATATTTTATATTTTCTACTAATATACATAATATATTTCAAAGTAACTCTACTTATATGGTAATATATTTTAAATAATTACTTACCGATGTAAGAAATCCAGATCCTGGCGCTTGATCTACTCCCAATAATAGCCTTACGAATGTTATTACGTAATCCTTAACGAACGCTTGGTAAAGCAAAGTATCTAACATCGAAGCGCTGAAGACACTGCCAGCAGCGAACGGCAGTCGAAACATATACGATATGTGAGATCCTCTTTCCTTTTCTCTCTGTAAACATTACCATTCATCAATTTTATTTACATATTTATAGATAATATCCCGATTACTGCATCCAATCGTTCCTAAAATTTGTTATAAATTTTCACACATCTCCCGGGTCTCCCCGTATACAAATATTTCTCTCTTCTCATTTAAATACGCCCCGAGTGTGTCAACATTTTCAGGCAAGCAATATCAATTTTTAAATGCTCCAATACATATTTTTAGCAAACAAATGCAAGCAATAAGAATTGTAAATCCTAAATTATATATTATTATCATAAATAAATAAAACGTTAAAAATACGTAGTTACTTAAAATAAAGTAATTAAAAAAAAATTAATCAACATTAATCTAGCAATCTATAACATATCATCAAAGAGTGTATCAAATAAAAAAAATCTGTTATCTAACGCGATGTATGATGCCATCTAAGAATTACATAAAATGTACTTGATTTATACAATATTGGATAGAATTAATTTTTTTCATTTTTTTTTTTAATAATTCTAGTTAAATCTGATTCAAATATTGAAATTTGTGATGAATCTTAATATCTATATACATTATAATAAAAACCAATATTTTAAATATTGTACATTTTCGAATATCCGCATCGCATCATGCAATATAGCATGAAAATGATGTGATATAAATAATTTACTTTTTTCTTTTCATACAAAAGAATATAAATTAAAAGATTAAAGATCGAAGACAAATCGCACAGTGTGTCATATCAAACAAAAAAAAAACGAAAGGTTAATGTGGAATTTTTAACTTGCAAAACTAATATGTAAACTGTTTTAAGATTTATATTAATATTAACGTAATTAGCTTAAGGATCTAAATTAGTTGCCGCGGCCATATTGAATCGTGACGTCTCAAAAGCAAGAAATGATACGTTGAAGTTTCTTATATGTCATTTGTAAATAAAGATAATTTGGATAAAACAAAATAATGAGATTATTTTAAAATATTTGTAAAAATAGGTCAAAGCTATCCTTATTGCTTCTGTAAATAGGTGTAAAAGGTAGTGAAGTAATAAAAATACCTAAAGCTTACTGCAATATTGTTGGAATCACATTACAATTTTTAAATGATTACGATTTTTAAATGTCACACATCTTGCATGACTCTCAATATATATATAAAAAATGCCAGGTAGTGCAGATTAATTGAATGTCATGCTTTGGATATAATGCAGAAAAATAAAATAATATACGTATATATTTGTGTAAAAAATGAAAAAAGTTTATGATATTTTCAAGGAGTCTAATCTATTTAGCATCAATTTCAAGATATGTGTTACCATGTTATAACATTTAATTTAATATTAACGTACGTATACTAAAGAATAACTATCGATATACTGAGTGCAATGGGGCAATAACATGGGACAAAAGATAATCAATTAATTATGACTCATGCATCGATGCCTATAAGTTCATAAGCGACTACTTTTAAAATGTTCATAAAGTTATCAATGTTTTCTATGTTTTCATCACTCTTGTAAAATATTTCATAAAATAATAATTGTTAAAAAACTTCTCTATCTTAAAATTTACTATATATATTGGTATACTTCTAATTAATATATATACGTACTTAAAAATGATTATTTATAATCGATTTATTATTCCGATTATATGTATGATCAATTCATAATTAATCATAATTAATATAAAGATTAAACATTTCTTCCAGTAATCTACATATCTGTTTGAAAAAATTTATTTTGTACGAAATAATATTCATATAATGACCAATTTAAAAAACTGATACTAGAAGCCAGTTATAACGCAATTATCCCTACATAATTATTCTCTTTAGAATTTTATTTAAAAAAATTTTATGGATTCTTTCGTGTATATCACGAATCAAAGAATAAAGTAAAGATGGCATTGGTAAAGTTGACAAGCGGCACGACGAGGGTGGATGAGGAAAACAGCACTTAGAGCAAAGTGATTTCCGAGCGGAGCGACTTTACTTTCGTAATTTCTTCCCGCTTCCAACGGCATGGCTTTATGAGGTCGGTGATCGCAAATCTTAAAAAGCGTCCTTTTAAGTTTGTCGCAACCTCGAACGCTACATCCACCGAAATTAGATTTGTATAAAAGCCATGTCGGAAAACAGTAAAGTAGGACAAAATATAGAAGAAATAAATTTATAAGTTCTATAAAAATATTTTTTGTTACAATTTTATCGATATTGATAAACAGGTTTGCATCGGATTATGCAAAATATTAATTTTATGATTGATATAATATTTTTGGATCAGGTGAATATTAATACGAGAGCGACGATAACATTAGATATGTAGCAGTCAATCGATCAATCAATTCAACAATCAATCAATCAGAGGTTGGAGAATGAGTGATATCGTGTTACCGGGGAGCCCATCGGAGGCTCATCAGAGTTGTCATCGGTAGTAGCACTGAGGAGTACCTTTTCCATTTTGCTGAGATGCAAAGCGTACTTGTCGTGTGCCCGAAACTGCATAAAACGCATGTTGCTCGACTGGGACAATTCTGTTATGCTCTTTATGCTTGGGAAGAATCTATCAAAAAAAGAGAAAATAATCTCAAAAAGTGAGAATGTAATACATAATTTTATTAACAGTCCCTCCTTTAACTATATTTGCCATTATACTAAGAAAATATATCTTAATTTTTCTATTTAACTTCGACTAATTTTTATAATTCCAATTTATGTAATTATACATTGTAAACATTATTTTATCTTTATATCATTATAAGTAGGCATCAAAATAATCTGTTTATTTAAAGATATTATATTTAGTATATTTAGAGAGTAGAACATATACTATATATTATGTAAAAAATTATTTATTTTAAATTAATAAATAGCAATACAATTCTTTTTTGCTTAAGTTATGAATCGGAACTAAAGTTATGAATTATACTCGAAATATTTCCTCACGAATAATCTTCGTTTTTGCAAGACATATCGTGTAAGCGCTCACTTGAACATAGTCTGCACTGCAACAATCGTGTTGCAATCAGCCAGGGTATCTTCCTCGGCGGAATTGTTGAGTTCTTTGTTTACGACTACGACGTTTTCCGCCAAAGTAATACCAGCTCGGAGAAGATCATCTAAACAGTCGATAGAACCGCGCATCCAATACACCAATGGAAAGTAGGACACTGCATCGAGAAATGCGATTTCCGGTTTTCTCTCCAGCAAAAGGATGATCGGATTTAATGATGTTTTCGACCTGGCAAATGTTCCTGTTTATTAATTGATCGCTCCTCCTCATATTTATTTATATTAGTGATACAGTATTCCCTTCATTCCTTTTAATTTTAATAAATATGCAATTACTCTCTCTCTCTTAATTGGCAACACAAAATACTTAACAGTATTTAGCAAAAAACAACATCCTCTGTGATTGTGATCTATTGTCTTTAAAATCATATGCGATTTTAAAAATCTTTTAAATATAATTATTCTTAAAAAATGTTTAGGAAAATATATATATATATATATATGAAAATGTATGTGAAAGATTTTAAAATACATTTTATATTAAAAATACAGTTAATTATAAACGGCTTTAGCTCATTAAAATTGGCTTTTAATAACTTTTGCGTTAATATTTTGATTTAAAATATTTGAGATATTTTAAATCAAAATATTAATATAATTGTGAAGTAACATAAATTTCTGCTTAATATATGGAAATATTTTATGGAGTTTAGTGTACAATACAAACTGTAATGTTTATCAATAAACAATTATATATTAATAATGCAATAAATACCTAAAATGTGCCCTCAGTGGTATTATAAAATTATAAATTCCATTGCTAGCATAATCGGCTGCCAATATAATAGTCTTATTCTGCCAGTTATATTCTTTGGCGTTTCTATAACTGCAATGCTGACACACCTAATAAAATAGAAAAAAGAATTATGAATGTAAGAAATCGTTAAAATTCTATATATAATTTTTAAAATTTATTTTTATTTTTCAATCGTCTGCAGTGCTATACATACCTGAGCCAGCTGAAGGCAACAGAGAGGTTTCTTTTCTTTAAGAAGATAACACAAGGTTGGCGAGACTCCAATGAAAGGTGAAACTGGTGGAAATCCTTTGACAATTCTGCAATATCATTAAAATTTGATTATTTGGCTTCAATCAGCTCTGCGTAAGTTGCTAAATTTCGGCATCATGCGCCTGTTGTTAAGCGTCAAATGTTGCTTGGAACGACCCAGTGATATTTGGAAAAAGACGTATTATTAATATATAAAAAGAATAAATCTCAATCGAATTCCAATTGTATTCTGTAATTCTTAATGACAATGTCGATACATTTGATATGCAGATGTCATATGTATATATATATATATATATATATATATATATATATGGTATGACAAAGAAGCTATGCAACATAACGATACTGACCTGTCGTTAAAAGTTACAGAATGGAAATTAAGTTATTTTTTTTTATGTTTTGTATTAATATATTTAACCAATATAGGTATATGTATAATAGTTATTTTTCGATAAAATATACGTAAAAATATGTAGATCTTCCAAAAGAGCTCGAAAAGAGCTCGACTCTCTCGAACGTTATTTATTGGTTTTCAGTTCCTTGAAAGCTGAAGGTAAGTCATTTTAAAAAGATGAAAGGATGCAAGTCAGTTTACACTATACTCTCGGATTTCTTGAGTATCTTCATGTCACGCGATCCAAACTATAAATAGTTCAATATTGAGATAGTGTCATGTTTGACCGGAAGCATTTATCACGCTCATAATGTTATTGTGTTTATAAATTATATTCTAAAATTATTTATATACATGATTAGTTACATTAAAAATATTTAGGAATTTTTTTATGATAAAATTAACGATTGTAAATACAAGTTTAGTATAGAACTTCAATTTTTAATTAATTTCTTTTTTATAAATGACAACAAAATTAAAATTATCTATTATCCTGAATTAACATATATATGCTATTAATTGTATTTTATTTGATATTATATAATTTTTATATATGGCTTGTGCGATAATTAATAAACATTTAAAATATTAAAATTTGATTTATATTGGCTCAATGTTTAAAAAACTGCATATATATAACATGTATATTATATTTGTAGAATTATTACAACAATGTTTTCTCTTGATGTCGAAACACTATTAATTTTCGATATATACTTACGACACCACTTTACAAGCAAATCTCTAAGTTATGTAAGACGTACTATGTACATAAACTATATAATAATAAATAAAATTAAAACAAATAAAATTATTTTAATAAATAAATAAGCAAATCAACTAGAAACGTGTAAAAGCGTTACGTAAGAGACTCACCCTTTGAAGCTGCTGGATAGAAGTCGTGCGGCAAAACGGCAGTGCACAAGGACGATGCAAGAAGGAAGACATCGAAAACATCCATGAGGACATATAAGGTGTCAGGCAGGACAGCATCGAGCAGCAATTCAACGGCACCGTCCGGTGCCGTTAGTGAAACAGGCATTGAGAGACATTGAGACAGGATACATTGACCATTGATTTGCACGATTATAATCGATCAAAGATGAATATAAACTGCAGTGCGACAAAACATTCGCGTTGCGCATAAAACCATCTGATCTATCGTGTTCAATACTTTACACTTCTCACAATCAGAAAGAGGAATAAAAAATAATACAAATTGTAATAAAAAAAATTCATATGTGGATCTAACTCTGGGGACCTACTTCGAAGCTCTATATTGTTTTGCACAAAAACACATTCCAAATTTTTTTAACTATGGAGAGATATCAGAGATCATATTTACTGCTAGCTATATAGGCATAGCACTAATGCTACTTAAGACTAAAATAAGAAATATTAAAGCCATTAAAAAAATCTTAATTAAAAAAATTTACGATGATCGCGCAAATAATTTGTGCACAGGGTGTTTCTCTACTCGAGCATTTAAAATGGCTCTGTTATTTTTACGATATAAAAATATTAAAAGAAAAAATTGTTTGTTTTAAAAGGTAGATATTATAATAAGCAAAATTTTTTTTAAATCATATTTTTTCAGATTTCAAAAGTATTGAGATATTAAGAGGATCCTAAAGCAGTCATCTGTATTACCAATTTAGTAAGAACACACATACGATTTACGTGTCGTTGATATATCACTACTACTACTATATCACTCGCACCCATATGTAATTTTTCTTATTGATTCATCTCATTATTCTATGTATAAAAGTATATTAGAATATAGTTATAAAAAAATAATTAAATACTTTATATTACTTGTCTCATAATAAAGTATAAAATATTTTGTAAATTATTAATTTTTCAAAATAATTATCTTAATGTTTTTATATGCATAATAAGTAGAGAAATCATATTATGTAAAAAATTTTATTTAAAAAAATAGCAATAATCTTGAAATCTCAAAAAATGTAACTGTGAAAAGAACTTTTTGATTATCATAACTTTTACTCTTTCTGAACGAATAATTTTTCCTTTGATATTTTGTTGTATTATTAAAAACAAATGTATTTTAGATGCTCAAGTTAGAGAAAACACATCCTGTACGTATCATTCATCCTGTTATCTCTAATAAGCCTGTGTTTATTCAAAAGTCCGAAAATATTTCTTATCTACTTCTAGTATTTTATATATAAATGATAAAATACAAACACATACACACATATTTTAATATTCTCCGTTATTTACATAAAATTTTAGAAAACGCATATTCTTTATCTGTATAACGGGCACATAATATTAATTATTACAAAGAAAATTTTTTCATAATTAAAAAGTAGACACATAAAATAAAAATTAGAAAGTAAAAACAAATTATTTATTAATTACAATGTCAATTTTAAATAAATTTTTATATCTAAATTTAAGATAAAATTTTATTGTTAATATATTTGAAACTCATAATTAATATTAAAACTTTCCATAAATGCTTCAAAATAATTCATAGATATTTAGGTATATATACATGATAACTTTAATATTTTCTGCAATAAATTGAAAATTCGTAATTAATAATTAAGGAAACAAATTTTTAATTATTTTATTATTATAAACATTTTATAATAAAACGGTAATTTGGAATCCGTACTAAAATATTAGAATATTCAAAGTGAATAAGGTTTTTATGTCCAGTATGTATGAGTAAATACAGGCTCATTAGAGGTAAAAGAATAAATGACATATATAATGATTATTTACACGTCTTAAATTTTTAAATTAAGATTTTATTAAGATTTAATTTTGAAATTGATTAAATTAAGATTTTAATAATATATTACATAATTTTTGATAATTTTACTATAAATTTTAATAATTATACTATAAGTTAATCTCTAAAATTTCAGATTCGAACTAACGGAACAATATTTTCTAATTGAAACCATTTCTGCTTATTGCATAAAAGTTAGAGGGTGCAAATATAGGTCGTTTCACTACACTGTTAGCACTTACGCCTACGCGAACTAACACTAACTTGCTGACATGATCATGATGTCGAGAGAACGTAAGATAAAGATGAAAGCATATTGTGAAGAGTCAAGAGGTACACAACATATTCATATAACTCCCGGAATACCTATGTAAGTACCCTCTTTTTTCATGGCATAGAATTAACGTTACAATGGCTCCTGACGCGTCCGCGTTTTAACACTAATGATGTCATTAAATTAAAAATATGTCGAGTCGTATGGTTGCATGATTTTTTCAGAAAAATATGAGTGATGATGAGTGACCCCATCTTCAACATAATCTTCAGCAGAGGTTTTTTAGAATTTCACGATAACATATAAAATGGAAGTTAAAAAATTGGTAGCTAAAAATATAATATTATTATTTTTATGAGAATTTTATTTATTAAATTTAAAGAAAATAAAATGATTTCTAATAGATAAAATATTGTGCGGCTATTTTCTCCCTTTTTTTTGTTAATTTTGCATCAATTTTGAGATTCACTAAGAAAGAAATCCAATTCAAGTCTGACGAATAAAATTTTAAGTATTAATAATTAAATTATGTACAAAATAAAACATCAATATGTATGTTTAAAAATATATAAATTACATCAGAAAAGTGAATTGCGTACAAAAGTACTTTAATATCTTTATCCAATTTGATCTATGATATGTATGATACCGTAATTTATAAAAATAAAATATAATTAATTTCACTTTTTGTTCTTTTTTAAAAAAGTTTATAAAAATAAATCAAGAATTATTTTATAATAAGATAATAGTACAAATTAATAATTAATAAACATATTATTAATTAAATTATTATGACATTAATTAAATTATTATTTATTCAATTTCGAAAATTTCAGATTTGTCTTTAAAGAGTTATTTATCTTTAGATGTATTAATAGTGTGCAGATACAAAAAATATAAAATACATACAATATGCATAAGTATAAGTTTATAATGCACATAAACAAAAAAATTCGTTGCACAAGACCGTATCATGCAGATGTGCGAGATAAAGTGCAAAATTGTTTGTCCTTAGAAAATTTTGCAATTGTGCTTAAAGTCGATATATTCATAACGTATATTAAACAATTCGAAAGAAGAGAAGAAAAGACAAAAATTCCTGTTAATAATTTTCTCTTCCCGATTTATTTCTCAATAAGCTATTCTTCGTGCTGCAGTATGGATATCCTTTGATGTAATGTATTACAATGGAAGTCGAGAAAAAGACAAAATACTTACGCAATCTTCTCACTCGGCGATCTCCAAGGAACATCATCATCCATTTCATCTTCAGACTCGTCAGCTTCGTGGTCTAAGGATTCTTGACCAGGGAGATGTAATGTTGAGCTTGTCAACATATCTGGTACTGGTAGAATACTTGGTCTTCTGCTTCCTAAAATATTTCAAACAAAAAATCTCTCCTCTCTCTCTCCCTCTCTAATATATGAAATATCTTGTTAACTTATATCGATATTTCTTTTACGTTTTTAAAATTTATATATATATTTGTTCTTTATTATGATTTATTATATATTATAAGAAATTTTATCTTTCAATCTAAATGTATTAATAAATGTGTTGATTTAATATTAACTTAATTGATTTATTATTGACTTAATATTGACTTAATTAATATTTTTTTGGTGTAAATTTAAATCATATTGCTATATAAATATTCGATATTAAAAATTATAGTTTTCCTCATTACGCAATTTAATATATAGTAATTAAATTTTAATTTAATAGATAATAATTTATTGAATTAAAATTCAAAAACATAGATAAATAGCCAGACATATATACTTTTTATTCAATTATAAAAAATTTTGTTTAAAAAAGACAATTTTTATTTGTTTAAAATTAATTTTAACTATTGAATATTAAAAATTAAGAATTCAAAGTAGTAGCATTCAAAAGTAGATAACTCATATTCAATTATATTATAAAAAAAAATCAAAGCCACAAAATTTTAAATTTTTAATATGGGAACAGTATTAAAATACTTCATGAAGACATTTAATTGACAAAAGAGTATGTTTTACCTAAAATATTATATTTCATATCCTAAAAATATTATATTTCAGAAAAAATTTGTTATATTTTAAACAAACTTGCATACTACATAATAATTTTATCTTGATTGTACAACTTGAAATAAAGAAGGAGGATGTCAGCCAACTATTTAATAAATAAATATTTAATTTCATTATAGTATCATACAAATATTGATGTATAATACGAACATTGAAATGCATAATTATTTGTTACAATAATTCTAAAGGTAGAAATACTATCAATAGAAATACTATTAATTAAAAATGCTTCAAACTAATATATTTCACGTAAAGGTAACATGTCAAATGCACAACAATAAATTTTAATTCAAAATTTTGTTCAATAGTATTTTAAATAATTTATAATCAGTTTTTAAATTTAAATTATAGAAAGATTATAAGAAACAAAAACAAATTTTTACAAAAATGACAAGCTATGAACAATACTAGATCAAATAACAGAATTTTATATTCGACACAATTTTTGTTTAAACTTTCCTTTAGTATACAATAAAAAAAAAGTTAATATACTTTTTTCTCTAATTGGAAAATATTCTTTAGTGCATTAAATGATTAATAAATAAGACTGACCTCTCCTTTGCATTAGAATTTCTGGACTAAGCAGATTTGGATTCGGATCGAGAGATCGTGGCACATCAAGATGATTTCCCGTGATAGGCGTTTGTGGCGTTGATCCTCCCTCTTTTAAGCATTGCCTCGAATCCCCGAATCCGCCGGGATCGAGATAAGTCGCTGTAACATATAAGACCGCGATAAATGATTCTAATATCGAAATTGATCCTCATAATATTCAATGGTCCTACGAAATTGCGGATATATCAAAAGAAATGTCTTCATAATAATAGCCAATAAACATAATGTCATTAAGAAGAGAAATAATTCGATAATTCTGTATTAAGAAAAGAAACGCTATTTCATACATGTGTGAAGTTGGCCTCCAATTTAAAAAAAAATTGACTTTCCACAGTTCATTCCATTATTTATCATTTGTATGTATATATGCACATTTAGAATTTTCGTTTGCACTTCTAGTATAAAAATTATTAAAAGTTGTTTTATATTTCTTTGTTTTACATACAAATAATCCTACATTTTCATATTTTCTATTAAATATTCAATGTTTAACGTCAAATCACGTAGTAGTAGTACTATATATATCTGTATACTTTATTTTTTATAACAATTTAAAAAGAAACAAGAATATATATACTCAAGAATATACTCAGTCTAGCAAAACAAATATTTTTTCAAGATTAATAATTTTTTGACATCAATAGCAAGTTAATCAATTGCATTTAAAAAAATATTTCTTTAGTACTTTTAAATTCAAAGTTAATACTGAAACATTTCTTTTAATTAAAAATAATAAAAAAAACTCTGTTTAAAAAATAAATTCATTTATAATTATGACTAAAGCTTGATATCTCTTTTTAATTTAATAAAATAATTGTTTTTAATACCAAAAATTATAATTAGAAATTATTATTTTAATTAATACTCGTAGATATAATTTCTGGGATATTTTATTATATTAAATTTTATACAAATTACTATTTTTACATCATCATTTATATTTTTGTTTATTTCAATTTTTTTTCTATTTTTATCTTCTCATATTTTTGAATACGTTGATGAACTGATGGTATATTAAATTATTATCTTAATGCGTATCGGTTATATCGCAACCGAAATCTATATGGAAGATTATCTTGAATGCCGAACACAGAGCTCGTAACGAAGCGAGCAATATTTTACACTATAGCTTTGCAGTTTCCTATTCAGAAACTGCACTTACTGAAGATCGTTGATGACGACTGCTGAATGGTGTATGAATAGTATATGCACGCAGATTACACATAAAGCGATGTACAAGCGTAAACCACATCAATAAAGACGTAAATGAAGAGGAAGGAATCGTTCGATATTTCGGTTGATTAATTTTTGATCAACGCCTGTATATAAATATTTAATCGCACGTGTGATTTGATATGCATTGTTATCCCGAATCTTCCACGTAATTTCGCTTATAATAGAATAACATAATGAAATTTAAATAGTTATGATAAAACAACTTTGTGAACAAAAATATAATTCTTGTGAATTTGCCAAATTTTTACGTTTTAAGTCTACTAATTATTTAAGTTATTTAAATAATTTTACAATACTAATATTAATTTATATATCTACATACATTATATAGAACTAATATTATATTACTTATCGATTTTATTAACAAAATTTATATATTTTATAGACAGTGTTGTGAATTTCTATAAAAGATAAATGGAAATATTAATATTTTAAAGAATTTGTAATATTTTAAAAGAATTTGTAATATATGTATATCAAATGATTGCAATTTTTTAATTAATAGAAAAAATTACTTAAACTTGCATTTCAAAACCACTATCATTCCTTCTTTTTCTAAAAAGTGCTTACTATTTTATTAATTATTACTGCGACTTTACATTCATAGCTGTAAAGCATTGTGTTTTATGTATGTGTACATGTATATGTTGTGACGATATACAAACACTTAATAAACGTTATAGATAACTTTCTAAGCAATATTTAACAATGCCTATTAGTGCAACAAATAAAAGTACTAAAAAAAGATATAAATCTAAGAAATTGTTAAATATTTTCATGTTCATACCATTTGTGAACAGGTGCTTATTTTGAATCATTGACTCTTTGTATCGAGCAGTTTTATTCTGAAATACTTTTGCTTCAAAACTTCAGTTTTAACATTGTGATAACTTTAATAATCTCTAAAAAAATCACTTGGAAATAAAAATATTGATTTTCAAAGAGCTAAACTTTTTCAATCATATAAATAGTAAATAATTCAAATTTATAATTATTAGATATCAATCAAGCCTGATCAGATTGTAAAATTTTTTAGTTCATTTGTTATATTATTAAAAATTATATTAGAATTTTTTTTAAATCAAATTTTCGAAATTTTTTGAATCTATATATTTCTATTTATCCAATCTAATAATTAATTATTAGTAATTAATTTATTATATTATTCTATATTAATTATTTTTCCGAACTCTAAATATCTTCAAAGGCATGATCTGACGAACTAATAATATAGTATTTTTTTAAAGCGAAATAAGAGAGATAAAAGTAAAAATTGAAAAAGAAGAAAAAGAAGCATAGCGAGGCGCATGCGACACTCACGGTGGACATTGGATGCGAGTAAGTTGTAGTGTTGGGTTGGTATGGGCGTGCTAGGGAGGACCTGCAAAATAACCTGCGGTGGCAACGGGGCCCTGTGATCTTGGGGACCGTTCGATCGATCCTGCACACGGGGCCCCGTGCAGGTCTCCTGTCTGCAGAGTGTTTCGCTCAGCGCAATGTTACAACTGTTGGAAAATCGTTGGTGCACGTCGGCACCGTTGTTGATTGCTGTACCGTTCCCATCGCCGCAACCAGTACAGCTGGTCGATATCGTCGTGGTGGTAGTCGTCGTTGTCGCCGATGTTGCCCCTGTAGAATTCATGGTCGCCGTTACAGCGTTGGTCGTCGGGGTACTCGTTGTCGATCCGTTATTCGCAGATGTCGCGTCCGTCTTTGTCTCGACGATCACCTGCGTTGCCTCACCAATACCGGCCTGATTATTCGCGACCACGAACGCGGAATTTTCCTCCTTAGTGATGCTCATGTAGTAGCAAGTATCTGTCTTCTTCATTATATGTCGTGGCCCTGCGTACAGAAGTACACAATTGGCGCACATATTGTGGCAGCCTTTTATTCTATATTTATAAAATTTTATTAATTTCTTTAAACATGGTTTTTTTACTGTTCCTTTTTACTTCTAGTTATTACTATATTCATCTTTCCTGACAGAAAGCGAAAGCGAAATACAAGATCTAAATTTCAATGTCTCTTGTTATTCAAGATCTTTTCTTATTTATTTTTTTATTTTATTCAAGAAATAAAAAGCTGGAAAAAGTACCCAAGGAAAAGGAAGTGTCCTCGTAAAATTCCGGAAGTTCCGCCGGTCTGACTGCGACAAGCGCAACCCCGTATTTCCGATGGCTGTGGAAGGATGCGTAGGTGAAAGATTTTCCCTCGTACTCTCCGAAAAAGCGGGAGTCGCCGAGAATTATATGATAAATCTCGTTGCCGGAACATTTACCATATAGCCTATGCCATTCTTCCTGCGACTGTTGACCTTCTCTGTGAAGAGAAAGTCAACATTTCAATTTACAATTATTCCGTCTTTATGTAATCTTTATAATATGTAACGTTTACAACATAAAATTATACAGAGTAAACAATAGTATAAAATAACACATTTCATCGTATATTATTTTGTAAATTGTACTGCATTCAATGTATTGCATTTAATAAAATCTTACACTCTCACGCATATATTTATAATTTGATTATATATATATTTCATCGAATTGAAATTAAAATTATTTCTCTCATTATATATATCTAAAGATTAAATAAATATTGAAGTAAAGAACAATCTTATGAGTGTATACACTACAAAACGTACACGTGGCTACTATATGGCTAAATTTGTAGTCTAATTATGCTTTATGGTACATTTTAAACAATACTTACTGTCCCCTGGATGTGTGTAGCAACAAGGTCACCAACGTCGATGCACCGGGACACGTGCAATTATTTGCCAAAAGGGCGTATTTAAATTCATCCTCGCATACCACGTGCTCCGCGAACTTCACGTGGAGCTTGTTTTCCGGACGGAAGATTTGAACATATTGAGGAACGATGGGCGCAAAATCTTTTACCGCCCATGATCTACAATTGTCAAAATTAATTATCCATGAGATTTAAATTCAATTTTTTTTTCAAATTATTCAAGATAATTCTGTGTTAAATAAGGAAAAGAATTTTTTAAAACATATATTATATATTTTCAATATATATTTATATATATATTTTTATATATAAACTACATGTTTTCATAACATTATTTGATTATTTCTTGAATAAAAATTTGATTATCTATAAAGTACATTTCAGATTTTTCCTATTTTATTTTATCTACAGATCTTTTACCAATTCAAAACTTAATTAGAAATACTGAACAGAAAGCCGATGTCTTAAGGTGCTCGCTTACAAGGCAACTGCGCTTTACAACTGAATTTGAAAGTAAAGAAAGTTAAGTGATTAAGGTGAACAGGAAAGCTTAACTTCTATTTAAATTCCGAAGTAAAACTTAAATGAAAAATGTCTGAGATTGATCGCAAAATAGATCGTCGGAAATAATATTAGAATTGCAATGTTTAATATCTATAATGTGAAACCCTTATTAAGGAAAAAGAAAAATAAAAAGAAGATAGAATTTACAACGGCGATTATAAACTTCGTTAACAAATTATATTGAACAATTTTCATTTATCGCTGACCTGAGTATCGTATGTTCGTCAGCAGCGGTTTTGTCAGCATAATTTCTCGCTGCCAGCACGAAACAAGCTTCCGCCTCGTTCATCCTGGCTCGCGCAAGATCGCCATCCTTCAGGCATGAGCCTTGTATGTAGATTACCCTCTGCGCCCAGATTGGCACTTGCAGGATCATCCGCATTGTGGTATCGAGTTCCATCGGTGATAAAAGCACCACATAATAGTCCTACTCATGTTCAGATCATTTTCAATTATTAAACATTAAAAATGATAAAATAAATTAAAGTAAAAGCGTGTAGAAAGATAAATAATGCAATTAATTAACGCTCTCCATATTTTTTAAGTCATAACAATACCATAGATTTTTATAAACGCACCAGAAGTATATTGGATACGTATATTTTTATTCGTAATTATTTCATAAAAAATTAAAATTAAAATTATTTTTTTTTAATAATAATTATATTTTTATGTCTCATTCAGCAATGTATGTTTAATTTTTACAGATCGCGTTGTAGTCGTAATTAAAATTAAGTTCGACGACATGTTTTAAACTTAATTGCCTCAGCTACTTTAACTATGATAAACTGAAAGCTTGATAAAGAATTTTTACGAAATCACAAGTCGTCTAGTGCATAATGAAATATTCACGGCACGTAATTCGTTCGTCGCCTAACCTGCAGCAAAGGATGGGCGTAAAACTCGTTTAGAAAGTCCATAATGGTGTCGGCTTGCAGTGTCGTACTGCAAACTACCACATGCTTCTCGCTTTGCGCTCTGTGTGATGAATACGAGCCACCAAGCTTCTGTCGCTCCATCCATGTGAATGCTAACTGTTCAAACTGTAATTAACATGAGATTATTATGCAATCAACTAATATTTACCTATTTGTATAAATCATAATAAATCAAAATAGGAAATCGCGTTATTCTTGACAAATTTATTAGATTAATAGATCAAATGAATAAACAAAAATATAATTTCGTTTTAATAAAAATAAAATTATACGTTTATATGCATTCCACAGAAGTTGTTTATATTAAAAATATTGAAAAAATATAATAAAATCGTTTTTATTTTTATCATTTCTTTTTCAAATCTTATTTTATCGTGCAATTCTTTCATTGTCTCTGAAATGTAAAGTTGTATTTTATTTTATATATATATTGCGAAGAATATTACTAAACCTCGATAATCTAAAGGCTTAAAACGTTCACACGGAATGCTAGAAATCTGGATTCGACTCCCGGCTGAGATAATATTTTTCATAATAAATAAATTTATTTACCGATTTCCATATTAAGGGGATACTGGAGTGACCAAATTATTGATATTACAGTCGTTAAAAAATTCTTTTAAACTAAATGGAATCAAAAATCCTCTTGCGGAATTAAAGTAGATGGTGGCAAGAACTGAAATTAGAAGGTGATGCAGTGGATCTTATATTAAAATCGAAAAAAAGTTAAAAACTAATTTAACTTTTTTTTTATTTTAATACAAAGTCCACTGCACTATCTTTCTATAATTTTGCGTCTACTTTAATTCTGTAAAAGGATTTTTGATTTCGCTCAGTTAATTCGGAGATTTTTATACGACTAATGGCGATAATTTGGTCACTCCAGAATCCCCTTAAGATCTCTTTAATAGATGCCTATTGGGCATTACAGTAGTAGTAATATCATAATTAAATTTGATGCTTTTTAGTCTGCGTTTCTAAGTCCGGAAAAAAAAATTAATTCGGCGTGCAGTTTAAACAAATATAATATATATGTATATACATATATGTAGCATATATAATTTACATTTAATTATTTAAGCATTCAAACTTCGACTGTCATGGGCCTTTATTTCCTATTGTGTTTTCGCATATACGATCCTATAAGATTCTTATTGTGTTTTATATATTTTATATATTAGATATATATAATATGCAATATAAGTTTTATATTATTTGTAAAAAAAATACTTTATATTAAATAAAAATTAAATTGAATTACATACATTTCATTCTGTACATTTTATTCTACACTATATTAATAATCTATTGTATTATTAAAATCTTTATAAACGCAAAATTTTTTGTATAAATATTTATATGAAAACATTTTTATAAATGTATTAAATTTTTAATAAATATAAAAATGTTCCATGTGATTATTTTAATACCTTGCATATAAGTAGCATATAGATGTATATTATCGTACATCGCATTTTTACTTGCAAATTTTTTATTGTTCCCATAAAATTTCGTCACTCAAGGACTAATAGGACAGAATAGCTTCTCCTCTGCAAAGATACGAGCTTTCACGTTGAATTATTTTAACACGTCTATGCTATCTCGACAATGACGTGACTCCATCGTCCAAAACCAAATTTAATCAAATGCGGAAATGCAAGAGATAGACACGAAGAGAAGGGGGTTGACACATCATGTTGACCCGTACAAATTGGCACATATCTCGTGTGCGATTGGCAGGCAATCTGACAGACAAATTACAGAGATCGGCGAGGCTTTCCGTATTGAATGCTACGCAATCAGTCGACGCCGACAGACAATGAGTAGACACGAGTTGCTCTTGTGCAATTAATAATAATCTTTGGTAGATCGAATCTTCATTAAGCGCTAAATTAATTCAATGATTAATGATTAAATCAGGATCGAATATTTGACTTTCTGTGACTGTTTTACATTTCTGTTTTTATATCTTTCCTTTTTTATCCTTATTAATTATAAAAACAGATAACTGTAAAAAATGTTACAAGATAAAAACTGATAGTAAATATAAAATTTCAGTAAGAACTAAACAAGTCTAAAAATTTTTTCTTTTTTTTTAAATACGTCGCTCTTAAAACTGTTGTTCTTATATACAAGATGTACATTTTTGTTTATATCTTAAAAAACGGTTGAGTTTTCGATCTATCTTCACTAAGAGCTTTTTTATTTAATATAGTGTATATATTATAAATGATTAATGATTTTTTATCACCCTGTATACCTATTTGAAAAAAAATTACCATATTTATATAATAAATAGTTTAAAAATGAGAAGTTTTTTATTTCTCAAAAATTTATCTTTTTAGACTTGTTGTTTTTTGTGAAAAACTAATTATTGCAAAAATTCAATTGTAAAAAAAGACAAGATTTTTCTACTCAGTTTAATCTATTTTGTCCACACACGAATAATTATTAGATATCTTGTATATATGGTTACACAGAAAATATTTCGAGAAAAGCACAATTTCTTATATAATGCACAATATATAACGTGATATGAGCAAATAACATGGCTAACGAGACTTTGACGTATAGTAATGTGAAAAGCTCAAGCTAATAGAAAGTTTTCTTGGTACAACGATCAATTGCAAAAGAAAAGTTGCCATGGTAACATGCATCCTGAAGAATATACAAATCTTTGTCAGATCGATACTATTTTTTCTTGTAACCCGATCTTGTATCCCAGATCTCAGATTCTAAGAAGAGACAACGCAGATAACATTAATGCTGTCGATATAGGATTACGAATATTAAAGAAGTAGAGAAGTAATGATAAATTTTGAAACGAGCTTGAATTTAATTTAAATTCTCTACTTTTTTCTTATCTTCATGATTATAATATTACACATCTGAATAGTAGGATTTCTATGAATATATTTTGACGTTAAATAATATAAAAATTAATATTAATAATAATAATTATTATATATTTTTTTTTGTTAAATATTACCAAAAAATGATGCTTTAATTCTTGTCGTAAACTAATTTCGTAACTGATTCTTTACTGAAATCTTAATTAAAAGAAAATTGACACGGAGAGAATTTTTCTTAAAATTTACTCTGAATATATGACAGTCATAGGACAACATTGTATTTCAAAGAATTTTAATGTAAATCTCTCTCATTCATTAATAAAATTACAATAAAGTATAAAACAAATTTGTTCAATTTTACTGAAGTGCATGGTAAAACTCTTTAAAATATTGTATTATTCACAACTATCATATTTTTAGAGTAAATTTTAAAATAAAATTCTTTTCATATGAGTTTATTAAAATTAAATGATACTCTTATTTTTGAATTTTAGATCCTAACAATCTGCATCGAATATTATTTTGCAGAATCAATATTCTTTTTACGATGACGATAGAAACTTGCATGGAACTTGATCTCTTGTTCGACGCACATTTCTCGCACATAAAAAATAAAAGCGTTATATATTCCTAACAATCGAAATAATAAATATTCTTAAAACGACGAGGGTCAACCGCGCGGCAATATGATAAGACGAGTTTTGTTTCGGTACATTTACGGCTTTCTACGGCGTGATTCGAAAATAACATCTATAAAAGAAGTCCATGAGGCGGACGTCACTGTAACGGCCACAACTGACGCACATTAAACTAGATGAATACGAGTTTAGAGTAACATTATACTACTTTACATGAATTTTTTTAAAATACCAGCATTTTTTGCAGAATAATGTTATATTATTACAACCAACCCCCAAAAGAATTATTTACATGTATATTTTTTAAAATAAATTATATGCAATAGTATATATATTTACACATGATGTCTTTTAAGTTTTCAAATCAGTTAAAATGCGATTCCATATATCAATAATGCAATTCAATAATAATACCTATAATTCAATAATCATACATAAAAGAAATTATTAAATTAAATTATATTATTTTTTTAAATTCAATTTTTTAATAAAAAATCAAATATAAATAACGATTAGATTAAAACTCTCAAGCTAGATACATATCAAGAGACATAGTATCCATGCGTTAAAACAAAGCATAGCGTCATAGTGAGATACTGCCGTAGCTCCTTTGCGCGAGCCAGCAAATTGCGGGTAATATTTAGTCTTCTAACAATCTGTGTTATGTAGATGTTATGTAGATACAAATATGTATATTAAAATGTATTAAATTTTATATATATTATATGTCTTAAACTTGTAAAAAAATCTATCAATTTATTAATATTTGTAATGAAAATATATAATGTTATATACGCACCTGTGTTGGTAAGACTATGAGAGCCACGCAGATCATAATGACCATATAAAGTTGCGAAGGCCAAATGTCCGGTACGATATCCCCATAACCTACCGTAGAAAACGTTACCACAACGTAGTACGTACTTTGAAATAGATTCAAGTGCCTGTGCCCCGCTCTCTGGAAGTGCTGGATCCCGCATACGCTGAAATGGAAAATTTATCGAATCACCCTACGATTAATCGACGCTGGCCATGAGAGCAAATAGCGCGACAGTTGTAATTATTTTACATGCATCCGACATAAAGCTACGTCATTTATAATTGAATGCTGCTGAATTGTAACTAATGTAAATTCATGCTTTCTGTAATTTCGCCATTTTGCAGACGAAGTTGTCCACATTTAAACTGCAAACCATCAAGAATCAGGAGTTTATTAAGTCATTCACTTGAGAGCATGTACAACATATACAAACCGTAATTTGAATCATTAACAGTTTTTAAAATAATTCTCTTCATCATTATTTATAATTATAAAATGATAAAATTTAAAAAAACCAAGTATTATTGTTTAAATATAAGAAAATTTGGATTTCTAATAGCTATAATGTTTGATAGATAATATATTCAATTCTATATACATTTATTTATTACATATTTATACGTTTATTAAAATAAAATACGTAATGCATTTTATGCTTGTATTTATCTAATATACAGTTTGTAGAGAGAAATATAAATTAATTATTTAATTAAATGAAATAATAATACATTAATTACAAAACAAAAAATGTTTAAAAATTTTTGAAGTAATAATTGTATATTATATACATTGAAAATATATTAAAAGGTGTATTGTAATAGAAACTAATATTCAACAGTTGCAGAGAATAAATGGTTAATATGAACTTTTACAATTTTTTACGGTTAAATAATAAAATATTTATGTATAACAGTAATTATAATTTTATGAATATCTGAGAACAAATTATAACATAGAGAGTAAACTACATATTTTAGAAACATTGTCAAATGTAAATGCTTGCAACTTGTAACTTTATTTGCAAGTCTAATATTTTTTAATAATAAAATATTAAATTTAAAATTTAAATTTAAATTTAAACAACGAGTTATAATACACGTTTTTTATATTATAAATTTTTATCATTAATCTCAACCATTTATTTTTTAAATAACAATTTAATTATCTATTTTTTTTAGTTGAATAATTTTTATTATTTATTTTACATTGATAAAAACTTCCAGTCCATAAATTTTTTTTTTTATCAAATCAATTAACGTATGATTACACACTAGCTGCTAGCAGATTTGTAAAAATTAGCATAACGCAATTAGCGTAAAGAACTTCGGCTTTGCTTCTTAATTAATTCGTCGTTGACTTCCGATCTAAGTAAACGGATTTATATTACTCGATGAAGAGCATCTTTCCTTTTGCAATTTTTCATTTAGTAACTCCTCTCACCGTAACGAAATGAATGCACAATTAGCCTGACCACTCGAAGCGAGATAAAACGGCACTCTCGATCATTTTTCGATCGTAACGGAATTGATGTAACGGCGCGGTGCAAGAAAAGGAAGAGATTGAACCCGATTGCGAGGAAACCATCGCCTAGTATAAACCGACCGGCGTTTATAAACGGCCCGATATCCATTATGCATGCGGCCCCATTTCTATATCTATATCGACGTATATATTTGTGCACCTTGTTCATTTTTCCTCCCTTTCTTTATCCGCTTGCACCATCGCATCATCGTGCTTCCGTTCGACGTGTCGTGACAATCCAGCGTGCCCCATCGTACGTTAATTAACAACAAAAGGATCGATGCTATTTTATATATTTCACTAGTATACTAAATATAGCATATCGTAAATACACAGCTATTCTATTGCAAACATGTTTTATGTATGATCAAATTGACTTGCAACTTTTACAATTTATTAAAAATACAATTTCATAAATATGCAATATATTAGTAGTTATACAGTAAATCATTATATATTTTTACTTATTAGCCTTTATTTATTAGTTTTTACTATTTATCGATAAACTAAAATATTATTTTCTATTTAATTATAATTTTCTAATAATAGATCTCTGTATCATTCATTGTAATCGTTTGTATAATTCTTTCTTTGTCAATTTTTTATTCAATTATTAAATGATTAGTTTAAGACAGATTAAAAATAACACCTAATATGTTTTTAAACCACAACAATATAAATGCCTGTAAGAACTTACACTGTGTATACGCAATGTTATAAATTTTAGATCAAAAACACTAATCTAAAATTATTTATTTTAGATTTACATTAGTATCTTTTATAAAACACATAAACATCCATATACGTTGCAGGCATTTAAATTGTTGTAATTTATATTCTTTAAAATTGTATAATTTTTTAAAATTGTATAATTTTTTAAATTGTATAATTTTTAAGAATGTATCTAAATTATTTTTACTATTATTATACTTTAAACAAATAATATACATATAAAAATTATGTTTATAACGTTCTGTTTTTATTAAATAACACATTTGTACTTTATTTATATTGTTTGTTATTATTCTTATTATAAACTAAAATTTAAAAAATAATTACAAAAATCTAAATTTTTTAAAATAAATACTTTAAATATTGAAAATAATTTATGCAAAGTTTCATTGCGATTCACTCATTAGTTATAAAGATGTAGAACAAATAAATATTTTGTTTATTTATTGGACTAATTCATGCAATATAATTTTACATAAATAATCTTAAATATATAAAGTACTTACATAAAAAATTAAAATTTTTGTTATTTTTATATATTTGCACACATTTCTATTATAGTACAGATTTAAAAAGATATTACTTATTTTTTAAAATAATTTATGATTCAGATAATAAACCGTCACCAAAAAAATTGTTGTATTATTTTTAAATGCGATTTTAAATAATCTATAATTTTTTCATAATTTTATTATCATTTTGAAATAAATCTCAGATAATCCTTAAAAACATATATTAAATATTGACAATTATTCTTTTATTGCATGTTTTAATAATTCAAAGATTTATAATATAATTTAAGATTTGCTTTTTGTAATAAAAATTTATCAAATTTATAATTCAAAAACTCAACTTATTAATTAATAAATGTATTGCAAATATATGTAAAATTTTATAGTTATAATTAAGTAAAAAAATTAAAATTAGAATGTGTGTTTTCAAAAGGGGTCTCTGAAAAGCGCCGAATGCGAGAAGATATTAATGAGAATAAAAAAACCATTTTATCTTCAACATCTCTACATGTCAATTTGCTGAGTTTTCACGTATGAACCGATAATAAAGTCACATTTCCGTTAAAATTTTCATTGTTCCCTATTCAAGCGCCGTGGTTTGTTAGTAACGTTTTCACTAACGAATCTCGTCCGCGTGTTCGTGACGGTTTTGATTCAATCAAACATTATTTTACGGAAACAAGTGACATAATCGAAATAAATTCTTCACTGTCCGTAAAAAGAGAGTTGTTAAAAATTATGTCTCAAAGCTCTCTTTACTTCAACAGAATAAGTTTTTTAATTTTATTTATAAAATAAAAAGTTTTAAAGACATTCAGATATTTTTAAAAATTACTATTAATAAAAAATCTGTGATTCTTTACAATTTTTAAATATCTGTACATATGTATGTAGATACTCATAAGATTTTTTAAAAAAGATTTTTTGATAAAATAATGTTACTTATTTAATACACGTCATTTAATTTTACAATTACAAGTGCAAAGTATATTTGACGCACAATTTATTTGCAAATTAATGTAACTATATGCTTGTTCTATTAATTTTGAAGGAAATTTCTTTTAGCCATCTAGCAGCTAGCAGATATTCTACTAATAAACAGTTATTTAAACAACTTCTACCTATTCGAGATAATATTAATGTTTAATTCCAATAATAATTAATAGTTAATAAATATTAATAATTAAAGACTAAACTTAATTAATAATTAAACTTAATTAATAATTAAAGATTAAACTTCGTAAAAACGTAAAAATATTTACATTTTTTATTACAAACTTAAAAAACTTAACGATTACAAAATGATATCTATAGTTAGAATAAGGAAAACAAAATTAGATGCTATAATAGCAACATACCTAATTAGTATAAAGTGTTGTATTAAAATAATAAATAATAAGTGTTATGATAGCACAAAGCTGCAAAAGGTAAACTTGCATATCATTAAGAATAATGAAATGTATGCATACAAAGATGGGAATAACATTTTTATGCACAAAGATTAGTGGCATGATATTCTGTTTGCGTACAACACATTTACAACACTTTTTCTAATTAATAGTTAAAGGTAAAATATTGATATAAAGAATATCAATATTTTTTTCTATTTATCGCGTAAACTAAAAAATAGTACATGTCTTAAAAATATCTACAAATTTCATCGAAAAAAAAAAAATTTCATACAAATATCTACGAATTTCACAAAAGCCCTAAGAAACTTTTTTATAAAGTTTTAAATTAATAAAACTATCACAATTTTATGAAAAATTTGATTTTCTTACTGCTATTTTAAAAAATTTTTTTACTTTGTTAAAAGTTTGATCAATAACGTTACTATTTATGAAAAGAGTATCATAGAAATTCTTAAAATTTTTGTTTGGTTTTCATCAAATCATGACAAAAAATAACATTTTAAAAAAATTATTTATACTTTTTAAGAAAATTACTTTTTTATAACTTTGTCACTTTCTCAAAAAATTTCTAAAAATTACGTTTATAAAAATTTTTTATATCTTTACATATCTTTAGTTCTTAACAGTCCTCAATTAATAGTAAGTATTTTACCAGTAGTATCTTTTCCCATGCGCAAATGTTCTATAATTTTGTAACTTTTTTCAATAGTCAATCACTCTTCTTTTTTATATATTTCTTTGCGTCTCGACTGTAAGTGCGACGACATTTTTCAATGCACCGCAACGCAGATTCGTTGTACCGTCGTAACCGTACTACACTTTACTCCTTGTCCTTGTCGTAGATAATATGACCGTGCAAGGGCGAGCTGGCAAGTGCGCCGCTCTAGAATCACACCGTAAATAATAAAGCGTCACGATCGATGGTGATACCAATCCATCTGCACAAGCCAGTGTGTGATTATTTATTAACGCCTGTCCCACATTGAGATCTGGGTCGATCAGGCGTGTTTCGTCATTTCCTCACTCGTCCCTAACATTGTAAAAGGCTACTGATTGCAATAATTCGTTCATTTCTATATGTTAAATTAATTTTAAATTGATTCACCAAGGGAGATCTATGCATTTTTAGTTTTTCTTTTTTCAAAATTGCTTTTTAAGTACAATATGTGTGCGTAATAATATAAAATGTAAACTCCATGTATGATCACATAAAAAAAAAGGAATAATGAAAATAATCAATACAATCTTGTTTCTGTATCTTTCCGTTTTGAATAAAATTGCTGGTGATATACTGTCACGGTGCCATAATGATATTGATATCTTAATGAAATGTGTTTGTTATTATCATGAGAGTGATCGAATGACATAAATATCTTCAATTATTTTGACAAACATCTGAGATTTAAAATACTGTAATATAAATATTTAAAAAATACTGTTATATGAATATTAGAAAAATATAATATAAATATTAGAAAAAGATGCATAGTAAAAACATTTATGTTAGACATTTCATTCAGTTCTTGTTGAAATTTTGTATTGAATTTTTAATAAATCTGAGTATTAATTTAATGTAATTGATTATTAATAATAAGTATAAGGCTACGAACCAAGCAAGATCTTATTGCTGTGTAATTATGAAACAAAAGTTTATTATGACACACGTTCGATCCTAATTAGGTCATTCTCAATATAGAAACTAATACAATTTTAAAACAACGACTTATTTGAAAAATATTAACATGACAAACACATAAAATAATTTAGACGAAGAATAATTATAATAATATATAAACTCATCGCAGTGTATGTTAAAATTTTCATTATGGATGGTATTGGGCGTTGTTAGATATATCCACGTGTAAAATTAAATGCCAAAAATTCGGATAAGAACTTGAATGTATAGATATATTACGTCATATGTGTCCACACATGACATTAAAGACGCAATCGCAAAAGTTCGGAATTGCATTCTCAAACTGACGGATGAATTATGAATATTGTCCAGAAATATAATGTAGAAAAGATTGTATAAATTAGTATGCTAAATTGAATGTAAGTCGCTAGATAAAATAATTTCCTCAACTCATGATCAATTTCACAAAAAAAGTTTCAATTATATAAATAAAATAATATATTGTATGTCTAAAGATAAAACGGTTCAATTACATAAACAAAATTAATATTTGTATATATGATCAATGTCATGAGATAACAAATGTACAGAATGTAAGTCGCTAGTTAAAATAATTTCTTGAATACAATGAATTTTCCAATAAAGAAGTTTTAGTTATATAAAATTATATAACTAAATGAAATAACAAATAGAAAATTGTATTTCAAATAATAAAACGGTTACATGATTAAACCTTATATTTACAACCTAAACCTTATATTTACAACAAATGTTTTGAGATAAAACAGTTATTTATAAAGGTTAAAAGTGAATACATAAATAAACAGTTAAAAATACTATCAAACAATTAAAAGTAGAAAATAAAAACTAAAGAAATAAAAAATACCTGTTAAACAGTAGTGCAATATTTATGATTAACAATTGAATACGAAAAAATTGAGATATCCAGAGATCCAGAACTTATCTTTTTAAAAGAAAAGATAATATGATGCTTTGTACTAGTTAGAGGCAAGAAAAAGAGTGGTAGAGAAAAAATGTATAGAAGGAATATCTAGGAGGTATTAGGAAGGAGATAGCGACTGGAATATAGGAAGATACATGTCAAATAACGACTCCATATCGGTTTGCTTATTCAAATCTTGAGATTATCTTTTAATGTGCACCATCTCTGATTTTAACTTTTTGCTGTAAGCTGATTCTGTATTCAAAATTTTTAATTCCTCCCAATCAAAGTTATGATTAAATTTGATGCGATGGTCTGAAATGATCGAAGGAGATCCCGTTTTTTGTTAAGATCAGCAGAATGCTCATGTACTCTTCTATGTAATCATCTTTCCGTTTGGCCGACACTCGACAACTCGCATCACAATCCGGACATGAAATTTTGTACACTACATCTTGGTGCGATAATGGATCCAAACAATCTTTACCTACTTTAATGAACTTATTCAAGATGTTGGGAATCAAAAAAGTCGTTATTAAACTGATCGTTGAGGCAATTGGTAAAATCTTTCAGAAACCGATCTAATATATGGAATCGTGAAGTATTTGTCCTTAATGTTTTACAATTTTAGTAGTGGAATTGTTAGATTTATGAAAATGAAATTTAATTCTTGTTCTAATAGCTGCAAAAATAAACGGAAGTGGATAACCATTCTCTGAATAATAAGATATGAATAGACTCTATTATGTCTTTCTGGTAACGTGAATGTGACAAAAGAATTATTTTATCAACCATTTCAAATACTATTCCTCTTTTGTGACAAATATGGTGAAAATTCAAATATCTTGCCGAAATTGTAGGTTTACGATACTGGTCAAAAACGATTTTATTATTATCTAAGATTAAAATAACATCCAAAAAACTAATAGAATTGCAATTACTAACTTCCATAGTAAACTGCAATTTTAT
Source organism: Acromyrmex echinatior (assembly GCF_000204515.1). Next base: position 421,460 of record NW_011627014.1, on the reverse strand, counting down.
ATGTAAAGAGTTAAACACCGTCAAAATATCATTTAAAATTTCATATGAAGCAGCCAATAAAATGTCATCCATATATCATAATAAATCGGTAACCGTATCGAAAGTTTCTCTAATGCTTATTCTTCTAAAACAATGTTCGCTAAATCGGAGACAACGGAGATCCCATTGGCGTCCCAAATGTTTGTTTATAGAAAATCCCATTTAAACGAAAAGAATATGGATTGAAGAACCATCCGAATGGCAATTAAAAATTCCTCTTTCGGAATATTTATATTACGACCAATACAATTATCGTCTAAATTATTTTATGTGTTTGTCATGTTAGTGTTTTTCAAATAAGTTGCTTTTTTAAAATTGTATTAGTTTCTACATTGAGAATGATCTAATTAGGATCGAACGTGTGTCATAATAAACTTTTGTTTCATAATTACAGAGCACTAAGACATTGCTTGGCTCGTAGCCCTATACTTATTATTAATTTTTTCAAATTATTTGAGCCTTTTTCTTACATTATAATTGATTATGTTATTTGAATATTATCAAAATTCAACATTTATTCAACATTTCTTAGTATCAAAATGATATAATTTATGAATAAATGAAAAAACAACATAAAATAATGTATTAATTTAATATATCATAAGTGTTAATTTTAGTGAATAAGATTGCTTACAAATTGTTTCAATACTATGTTTTTACGTTAATTCTTTACATAATATTTATGTTATTTTCTAGCATATTCATTTTGTGTTAAAGTAACACAAAATTTCAGTGAACCGTTTAAGACATATGAAATTTGTTAAATTTAATATAAATTCTTCAACTATGTATGTAATAAATATTAAATGTGAAAAATGTTTGGAAATGCAATAATAAAATTAAAAAATTATAATTTATTTGACATTTTTTGTTAATGTAATGTTATTAAAAATACATATTATATATCAGATTGTTTAAATATGATTAATAAAAATCAATTATTAGTAAATGTCATAAACTTTTCTATTTTACTTAAACAATTTTAAAAATTAGAAAAGAGACCACAGTTCGTTTTCCAAAATAGAAAGATTATATATACAATGCAATATGTTTTGCGTGCAAATTTTCCAATAGTTTGTCTTAATGTTCTAATCCTAACATATGTCAACCAAAATTCTTATGATTTACCATATAGTTAAAGTGGTAAACGGTATCGAATACATGTGATGAATTGTTATTTTTTTTATAATTACGACCTAAATCACTAACTGTTCAAAAGCTTGTGTATAAATTCATAGAATTTTTTTTTATATTGTAGAACGGCAGCTGCAAATTACTCGCGGTTTGCAACTTCACGTCTATACGCGATGACGATTGATGTTACGAATTCCACCCTGTGTGTATAACGGGCATTTGTTTTTCTTCGCATCTGCAGTCGATATTAATTTTTGGTAACCCGTGACGAATTTTTTTCAGCTACAAATCACACTTTTTTCAGGCTGCAAATTGCTTATCGCGACGTTTCATTCTGTCTACAGGATGACACATAGAAAATATAATTTAATTTTTAAGAGTTCTTAAATATTTTTTTTATATATGTATATATATATATATATATATATATATATACTGCTAATATATTTATTAATTTATACATATATATAATAAATATATTAAAAATTGTAATTTCTCTGTTGTGTAGATCAAATATTTTTAAATTGATGAAATAAGTAAATAAAGATTATCGGAATTTGCTTTTATTAAAAAAAAAAGTATGTTTGCAAAAAGTTATTTAAGTATCTACAATTATTTAATATTTCTCAGCATTTTTCTTTTTCTTTCTCTTTCATTCATTCTCTCTCTCTCTCTCTCTCTCTCTCTCTCTCTCTCTTCCTCTTTCCTTTTTTCTTTTTTTTTGTTATCATTAATATTATATTTCAATATGCTAATTGTTAATTTGTTGAATATGAATTAAACTTAAGCAAGTATTTGTAATACAGTAAAAATGGCAAAGGTCATACATGCAAATCATTCATTCATTTTCACAATCTAAGCTTTCCCTGCTCGTCGTTTACAGATACAACTTTATTAGAAGATTAAACAAGACGAACCGCAGTCATCTTCGGCTTGGATTCGTAAATACGAACTCGTACTTCGGGTGGAAAACTTTTCTCATTATTCAGATAATACAATAAGTCCTACACGCTGACAAATGAAATACGTTCGTTATGTAAACTTAAATAACGTGCAAATGCCATGGTGAAAACTTCATTATAGCATTGTTACATAATGAATGTTTTACATAATGAAGAATAATGTTACTTAAGTCGATTCATTAATTCGAGTTCATTACGAATATCAATTCATGATTGTTTGCACGTATGTTACTGCAAATTTGTTGCTTTAAATCAATTTTGAATTAACGACATTATATTTTCTACTATTAATAATATTATTCAACAAAATTGATATATGCGTGAATATATTATATGCTAAATTAATATTACCGTTTTAAATAATAAATCTGCCAACGATTAAGATATTATAATATTCCTGATTAAATCTAAATTAACTTTTATTCAACAATGTTAAATTTCATATGATTGCAATTGTGTTTCTTTTATTTTATAATATAATATTGAGTCGGGATAAAAGCAATTCATAGCACTATGAATTTTAAAATTCAAGCAATTATAACTTAATTCATTAAAAATGATTTAAATTTAAATTTTAAAAAAGATTAGCTTAAAATCCTTACTTTTGAAAGTTACTATGAGCTTCTATAAGTTTGTAATGTTTATATATAGAAGACTACATATAGAGTTGGACAAAGTGGAAAATTTATCATTTTGTGAGACTGTTATGTATAAAAAAAACTTGTGAAAATTTTAGACTTTCTAACATGAAAAAAAAGTTTTTCCTAAAGTTTTTCTACAAAATCATTTTCTAAAAATGTTCTCAAAATTTTTTGTTATTGAGTTATTGCGCAGATTAAATAAAAGGAATATTTTGACTTAAATTTGATTGCTCATAACTTCATTTAAAATTGTTCTATCTAAATTTAAAAAATAGTTTTAAAGTTGAAACTTTGCTCTATCAAATAGTACCTAATTGCCAATTTTTTTAAACATATAAATGTAATACAAATGAAATAGTGCCCACGCTCCGTTTTGACTCAATATATATGTATATATTATATCTATAATTAAACAATCTTTTCTATAATATTTTATTTTTTATGTAAAGATTTATAATATGAAAGTTCTATATAAAAGTTCTATAAAAATTTTCACAAATAACTTATTCCGCCGATTTTATAACTAATTCAGCCGAATTAAAAAATTGCATATCTTTTCACAATAATAACTAGCTAAAAATACAAGAATATTGGAGCACTCTTCAGTTAGTTTTTCCTAAAATAGAAATATTTTTTCCTGAAACTTAAACTATTCTATTAGAAATATCTTTGATGAACGAGTAAGTAGGACAAAGCGAGTAGTACGAACTTACTTTGCAAGTCTATTCACGAACAATTACCTCTGTTAATTATAGTACTGTTAATTATAATAGTTTAAAAATATTTATAATACTCAAAATATGTCTAATTGAAACAATTAAAAAAATTTATTGTATAAACGCATCAAGAAAAGTTTACTTCTGAGTTTTTACTTCATATATTGTAAGAACATATATTGTAAGAGAAAACAAATAAAGACATAGAAGATTATGTCTTAATTATATATTTTTGAAAATACAAATATGTAATAAATTCTATTTGAAAGAAACTCACCTAGTAAAGACAAGGCACAGTAACGTAGCACTAAGGATCATCAGCTGTTGACTCAATGCCGATTGGGACTTCTGCATTGCTCGGTGTAGGTCGTTCTGAAATGTAATTACATCGACCGCAAATCAAATTTAAGCTTGACGTAAATTATGGTTAGATTGAATGAGATACTTACAAACATGTTTTCCAAAGAGTGCTTTGCCAACCAGCAATTTAGGAACACCGGAATGAATAGATTTCTCATTGGCGGGTATAATAACTGCAAATATGATATAGAAATATATTCATTATTATAATATTCTATCTGTAAATTGTAATTAACACTTTGCACTTTCATTATAAATTTATTACGGATTTAATTAGTTCTAGCGTGTTTAGCCATGTTCTTGTTTCTTAAAAAAATTATTGTTAATTTAATCACTTTAATTAAAACGTAATATATTTCTTTAAGTTAACAAATTATTTGTTTAAAAAATTAAGTTTAATATCTTATTATTTTTGATTAATTTAATGAATATAAAATAATTTTTTTTATAATTAAATGTCGATAAAAAAAAAGAATTATTTTGATACATACATAAATTATAAATTACAATAAAATTACATTTCTATGTATACTTAAATTATTCTTCAAACAATTCTGAATTATATTGTCCCTACATGTACTTATTGGAGAACATTTAATCTCTCTCTTCTTGAATCATAATAATTAACTCATTAGTTGAACAAGCATTTATGCTATGATTGTGTATATGGACATAAATGCTATGTCTGCTATTTGCTTTTACAGATATTTATGGTGTAAACATCAATGCGGCTGCTTGGTTTGAACATAAATTTGTTCATTGTGCTTACTTTGCAGCATCAAAGATCCACATCATATTACCTAGACAGCAGAGCATACGTTTGCATATTAAACTCTAGCGAGCGCACTTAGTTTTAATGAAATTTCATTGTAATTTTAAAATGTCATGTATCTAATTATATATATCGTTATATATATCGTTAAAACATTTTTCTCGTCATATTTTCTTTTTACTGAAAAAGTTAGTTTTAGTTCCTTCCTATTTTATATATACGCATACATGTTTTGTGCTTCTTATTTCAAAATTCAACAAAAGAGAGTAAAAATAAGAATTCAGAAAATTATAAGATAAGATTATTGTTTATTTTTTTTAAATTACTTTTTTAAAAATTTCATTAATTTTCTACAAATATATGTTGAATTAAATACAATCAGATAATTATTTTCTCAAAAATTAATATTATACAAACAACTATACTGTTATATAAAGTTAATTAACAATAGTTGTTCTTAGAATGCTATTTGAAAATTTTAGAATTACTTCAGTTCTTTTTATAACTGCAATTTTCACATTTTTATGATACGATATTTATAAATAGGTAAAGTTATAGAAATTTATATATCCAGTTTACACGCTCATAAACGTCACTGCACAATCCAAAATTAATGAGATTAAGTTAATTAAATTCCAAAGCGCAATAACCGTGCACGTAATGTCGTTACGTATTGTCCACTGTGAAATAAAGGTTATTCCCTATGGGACATATAAAAATCGATATATACATCATAGTCAAGTGTATGCAACTTGACACGAATAAAGTTCGTATATTTTCACGCGAATACGACTTACGTAACATATATGTGTGTGTATATATATATATATATATATATATATGTGTGTGTGTGTATGTATATACATATATACTATATATACATGTAATACACTCCTTACAAAATTTTTTTATTATATTTTGTGTAACATTTCAACTTTTAACTATAAAATTGGCAATTACTATTTATTTAAATTATTTATTAAAATTTACAATTACATCAATAAATAATTAATATTTAAGAAAAAAGATATATTAGAAACAAATATATATAAAATTACAGAATCAAAAAATTAAACAATTCATTTGTAATTTTAAAAAAATTAGAGTCTATCCTTTAATCTATTTTAAAATGCATATATTAACATTTGCACAAATTAGCGATCTGACAATTTGTTTTATATGAAATCGAACGAAATTTGCTGTAAAAATTACTGTAAAATAAAAAAATAAACATAAAAGGATATATATTATTAGCAATGCAAAATTTTAAATTAAAATAAATAATACTAAAAATAGAAAACAAATAAAATTCTCTTAAGGACTTACCGTGATTGTGAACGGGATCGTGTTGACCAGTTCCAGGATGAAATGGAAGGATAGAAGCTGCTGCCAGACATTTCCCTGTGAACATTACAAAGACAGCTCAACACACCCAGCGACAATTTTATCAAAGTAGGAACTGTGAATAACGTTTTAAAAGTAAACATGCACTTCATTGTTCTGTATTTTCTAAAACAGTTTTGTAAATACTATGAAGATAAATATATACTAATAAATTTAAGAAATTTAGAAGTAAGAGATCCTCGCAATCTTTTTACTCATAAAATTATTTTTTATTTGTGATTATTATTATAAAACATCTTGTACAGTTAATAGTAAGTTCAAGTTTTATAATATGTATAATCAAGTGTTTAAAATCAAAATTTTATAATTTTAAAAAAACTTTTATTAGCAAAAATCACATATGTTTTATTTAACAAAATTAAACAAAATTAAACAGAAACAATGATTTATTTAATTATTTTTTTTTAAATTTTACTTTTCTTAAAAACTTTTCTTTAAAATGTACTCGATATTACTTTACTTAATCACCAAAACAATTTTTACGATCGTTTAAATCACGACACGCTAAGTATAGAAGCGTAGGAATTACAGTCGAGAAGATTAATCAAAAATTATATCTTCTAGATTGCTCCATAAAAAATATCATTTACCGCATCAGCGCCAGCAGTAATTAACTTCGCGAGACAGAAAAAGTGAATACGTGCATAATCAGATCAAGAACTTCTTCGTCTCATCGTTGGACTTATCGGACTGACTCGATGTAGGTACATCTCTTGCACTTCGTTGAAAACATGATGCGCATATTACATTTTTACTTAAACCACAGCCTTTCATCATATTATACGTCTCTTTGATCTTAACGACTGACTTTTTAGCACGATAGATGATAAAAGTTTTGCATTTATATCAAGCAAATTTTTAATTAAGACAGGAAACAGCCTTTATTTATATAAAGATATTTATAATTAAATCTTTTTATAAATAAGAAAAGCTAATTTTGTTACCAAATCAACTTTTATTATGTTTTTTAGTCTCTTTACAGAATTTTCAACATAACATATTATAATATCGTTCACTAAAAAAAATTATATCTCGAATGCGTTAATTCAATAAGTAATATAATATATTTTCGTGTTCTATTATGTATAAAATAGAGGAGACTGGAGCCAGTTGTCACAGTTTTTAATTAGTGATTTTTAGAAAAAAGTGGATGCTTGATTTTGAAATATTATATACGTTATAGTATATTATCTTTTAAGTATTAAAAAAAAATATTACTTGTGAATTCATCATATCGTAAAAATAAGTTATTTAATTTTAAATAAAGCTGCGAAAATATGATAATTAACCCCGTGTGTTCTAGATTGAATGTCACACGTTCTAGAATTGGTAGTAGCATATTTGTTATGGACAACATATATAAAAAATACAATTTTTATTTTAATATCAGATCTATATTTTGAGAAATAATAATAATTATGGTATTACAAATAAAATAATTATTTTAATCATAAGATACGTAATTTATTTTTATACCGTAGTTTGCATATGAAAAATGAAAAAATATATATATCTATATAAAATATAATATATTTGTAAGTATATTCTCTAAAAATGTATTCTTTAAAGATATTAAAATTAGATATTATCTAACCTCATCTCATTTTGGTCTATCTACCTCACATAACCGTTTCTAATAAAGGAGATTATATTCATAAACTTTGTCAGAATAATAATTAATTAAGTGTAGCAAAGATCTTCTAAGACATGTTATTTTCTATGAATATCAGGGATATCGCGATTAATAATGCCAAAGACTTGTCAGACAACAAAATAGATGATAAGAAAAATTTACTCACCCACTTCATTTTCTTAAAAATAGCTATAAATAGATATATACAATGTTTATAGTGTAAACCATTTTATACAACAAATTAATATTATATCAGCTATCTACAATCAAAAAAAGAGATTTTTCTGCCATGTCCTCTTTGAGTTAAGCATTTTGACAATCAACCCTGTTGACGACAACCAGCCTTAGTTTTCTCTATAACACAGCTTGAAAAATTTATATTAATTATTAGATTAAAATTTGAAAAATTAAACTAGCTCTAATAATTTTAAACAGTATTCATTTATGCGAACGTCCTAAATAATGCCGCGTCTTGAAACGCTTTCTAATTACCATCTCGTTTTATCACGGAATATTCAACAGCAATTAACAGTATATATACTATACTGACGCTTCATGATATATAGACAGAATATATGTTAAGTTTTATCTATTAGTGCCTTTTTCATCCATGGTATTTATTATCTTAAATTTATTTAATTTAAATTTTTTAAGAGACTATTTATTATCTTAAATCATCTTGTACAATAAAATAATCATCATATAGATAATAAATACATGAATTTTATGATACTAAGGTATATCTTTTACCTTAAAAAAATATTGTGTAAGATGGTTTTCAAGATGATATATTTTAATCCGTTCAAATTAACTTATTTTAACTATTATAATTAGTACTTATAGTATACATATTACATACATTAGTACTTATACACATATACTTATAAATCTAATCATTATTTTAACAGAAGAAGTTTAAAATAAATTTTATTTTTTTATATTTTTTAAGTTGTCAAATTCAAAGAGTCGAACGAGTATTACATTAGAAGTATAATGTAAAATATAATATTTAAATACTATTGCATAAAAGTATTTAAAAAAAATAATTTATAATAGTTACTATTATAACCCATAACAACTACATAGCACATATTACAATTCTAACAATAAAATAAGTATTAAATATTCAAAATTAATATTAATTAATTAATATTTTTAATAAATGTAATATCATTTTGTGCATTGATGTGTAGAGTATTGTGTATTCATTTCAATGCACTTTAATATTTAATAAATCAGACGATCGAATTTTCGTATTATATCTTAATTTATAATTTTTTGAATTTTTAGTTACTACAAATAGAATAGTAATTTTATAAAAACGACACAGCTCGCGGATATAATCAGGATAATATTGCACAGAGTATTCTGAATAATCATTGATCTTATCTTCTTCAACTCTTTATCCGATGTGACAAAAAATAACGGAAAATCTTCAGGTGAGAGACATGTTACTTGTATCAGATTACCTAAGTCTAAAAGACTCTCACGTATCTTCACAAATCCTTCATTTTAGCTCTATAGCCAGTCGAAATTCCTTTGGAAAAATGTCTGATAAATAGATTCGTATGCTTACATCCCAAGTGATTTTGTCGATCTCTCAACGAGAGGACTACAATGTACTCTGATGAAGAATTCCTTCGAATCTCTGACCATTGGGTCAGTAAAGTTTCATTTATATGCGACTCATTTGTATCTATTTTCTTCTTCATGATGATAAGTTTAACTTAGATTTCCTAATACGCGCATTCAATTAACTTTATCCAATTAATCTTTAAATAACAATTTCAGATAATTTAATTAGATTGCAGCTTTCTAATTGAGTAATAGAAACAACATTTTTCATATAACGACGAAGAATTATGACAATGGATATACATATAACAAGTACCTACTTATTTTTTCGTTGAACTTGTTTAAAGATTAAGTTTCACACGATACATATGAATTCTCCTATAAATATTTCTAATAAAAAATTAAAAAGTTTGAAAACACATGATTAAGTTATATAAAGTGCTATTACTAGTTAGAGTTAAAATTGGAAATTTTGTTATTTTTATTTATTTTATTCTTCACTATGAAGATTTATTTTATTCTTTACTAAATCTTACGAAAACGATTTTCCTATATCTAAAATGATCTACTTTGTGTTACTATCTTATTGATTTCATGATTGATTTCAATTTCCAGATGCAATTACCGTATCGGTAAGTGACAAAGAGTACCTCAAAATAGAAGTGCGCAAGAAAAGACCCTCGAGAAAAATACGCTTTTTTTTATTTGGCCTTGTATTATAAAATTATTATATATTACATATATTTTTTTACACATAAAGTAGAGATGAATCATTTTATTAGACTACTTTTTATATTGTCAAAACTAAAAAAATACAAACATATAATTTATAAAATTTAAGAAAAATAAAAACTCGAGTAAATTATTATTTATCTTGTTAATTATCATTTATAGGAAATAGTCATTTATATAAAATTAATTATTTTATTAAAAGTGTGTCAATCAAAATGCTTCTTACATAACTTTACACTTTTTTATAATCTTAAAAGCTGATGGATTAAAATTAAAATTTTTATTTATAATGATGTGATTATAATTCAAAAATATTAATCATTATATATTTTTTAAAGAAAACATTTCATCAAAGCTAAATTTGACTCTAATCATATTTATAGAATCCAAATATAATTCTATTTCTATTGATTTTATATATGTATTATATATGATTATTAAAAATAATATGATCTCCCTTCACTTTTAATATTATCTAATGCAGATATTATCTTTTTGTTCTTTTAACTATAATAAAATTTTTATAAATTTTTTGCAATATCTATTTTTTCATATGTGGTTTTATTTACATTAAAAAAATGATCGACATTCCAGAAAGAAATTGGCAATGCAACAGCCACGCTCATGGGATTCATCTTTTAATGGAGAGTCTCTACGGAGAAATCACCCTTCTTTTTTTTCTATATTCACTGAGGCAATAACGCAGCTTAAAGCTCTACAGAGGCTGCAGACGATAACCGGATGAACTTTTTCGAAAACTCCATGACTATTAATATCCGCTTCCGGGATTTACAAACTAGTGGTTACATTGGCAAACGCAATTTAAAAGAGTACATCGACAAAAAAAGATAGACTAAGGTTTCAAATTTTCTCTCAATATTATGCTTTGCAACCTTATGAAGAAGATTATCAGTAAATAGCACATAGCAGAAATGTTCTTTAAGACAAAAATTTAATAATATAATTGCAAAAAGAATTCTTTTTTAACAAATTAATATAAACAAATATTTCTAATATTTAGCTTAAATAAAATCATTTATTTTTCACAACATTTAAGAAGCTTAAAATTAGTTTTAATTTATATTTTTATGTTAATTTTAAAAATATTTTTATCAATACTTCCAAGTCATATCTTTTTTTTAAGATCTCTATTATCGATATAATTTTCAGCCTTCCATTTTCATCTTTCTCTCTCTCTCTCTCTCTCTCTCTCTCTCTCTTTCTCTCTTCGTTGAACTCAAATCTGCTTTTAGTAAAATGAATCCACAATAGTTTCCTACAATGCTTAGCTTTAAATGTTTAATTCGCCACAAAATATAATCTTAGGCGCAGTCATGCAACTAATGACTCTTTAGATTTCTATTTGCGATATCCTCGTTTCCTCTCAAAACCTGATAAGAGAGGTCTTTAAAACTTCGCAAATCCAGAATGGCAAGCAGAAACGTCACTGATGAGAATAAGGAAGAATTGAATGCGGGTGTGAGCGTCGATCCGTATGAAAATTAAACGTTCCATTAGTCATAAATCGGATTATAATCTTTATTTTACATGAGATGAACTTATTACACGTGACCAATGCATCGTATTGCACAGCGATGACATCGCATTCGCGTATTAACTTGCTAATTTCGGTATCCGGCAGATTCCAAAGGAGCTTCGACACCAAACCGTACCGCAACTCACGGCTAAACTCACAAACAAGGGAACTTGATGCGATTTTGCGAAGCATCTCTGTTGTTGTCAACTCAAGATGGCTCCCGCAACCGCAACATTGGTAACCACGGCTGGTGTGACATCGAGGGATACTATATACAATTTAACAGAATATCTACTATTTTTGTTGGTTATTTTTTGTAATAAAAAAAAGATTACTATTTCACTTATTGACATTTTTCGCAAACGTTTCTTTTTGATTATTATTGACAATATTAATACTTAAAGACACAGTTGCTAAAAGTTACTTGTGCTTGTGCTATTATATATTAAATGTAAAAGTATTAATATATTAAATTTTATATCTTTACTAAAGTCTATCTTCACAAGTACCATGCGGAGATTTCAACAACCATCGCGTCTGTCGGAGACTTCGATGATCGGGATATTTTAAAAGATAACAAACGCTTGTTCGTAGATTGTAACCTCTATTGTGTATGTACTTTTCAAACATTTTATAATCTTTTTATTCTTATTATACTTGTTAGATGTACGGTCTAGATAAATTTATTATCGCATAAAAGTTTTCATTCTAATCTTAAAATAATATTTCATAAATTTTGTAGTAAATTAATATTATAGAATACAAATTCTTTCACTATCAGTTAAAATTTAAAAAATTTATTTTAGACTATTGCTATTTATTATACAATAATTATTATGAGAAATGTATGCGTGAAAGTAGCAAAATACATGCAATATAAAATGCAAATCTCTGAAATAATTTTAACATTAACTTACTTAAAAAGCAACTTTAATTTAATTCTTAAATAATATAAATTAATAAGTTAAATTAAATAAATAAAATTGTTAAATAATTAAATGTTTATATTGCATGTATTATTTGCTATTGCTATTTTGATGTCTACCTTAAAATATTACACAATATAAAAAAAATGAAATAAGCAATATAAGAAAAATCCAGTTTTCACGAGCATATTGAAAAGTCACGCATACATTTCTCATAATAATTATTGTATAATAAATAACAATAATCTGAAATAATTTTTTTAAATAAAATGTCAGAATTAATTCTAACAAAAAATCCAAGATTTTTTTAGTAATGTACAATTTAAAAAACGTAGCAACCGGAGAATACTATAGAACAAACTTTAATAATAGCACATTTAATTATAATACAGCTGTACATTATTGATGTAATATTATCAGCTTATCGTCAGAATGCTCGATTAGCAAATAGCGTGACGAACTTGTTACAGACCGTTGTAGATTATATCGCAAATTCTGCACATGCGCGCGCGTGAAAATTTATCGCTGTGGAAAGATTAAACGGTCATTTAACAGCAATATAACTTTTTATAAATCATTTTTTTTGTGTTCTTAAAGTGATTAACTTACAAAGAATACTCAAAGATTTTATTTAAAATAAAAAATTTTCGCTTAAAATATGGGTACATAATAATAATAATAAAGTTCAACATTTTATATATATAAATTATTCAAAGTTGTTTAAAGTACCATACCAAACTTATTTTTTGAAATGTTATATTACAACATTTTAATATTTTACATTTTAAGTGTTATTGCTTTTCTCGAACTATTTTTACATTATTTTTATAAATTTTTAAAAATTTTATCAAATATTTGTATTTAAAATATAATTTAATTAAAATATCTCTATTTTTAAATAAATTTCTATTTCAAATACAAAATACAAATTTTAAAATTTTTATAAAAATAAGGTGAATATTGATAGGGCATTTAGAGTTTCACATGACACATGTTATCAAAGTTATGACTCTAACCTGAGTGACCTTTAAAAGGTTGTAGCCATCATTCATTATTAAAAAATTATTAACAATCAAAAAAGATTAATTATTCTTTTTAATATTTTAAATAGTAATACAATGTATATTTTCGTGTGGAAAGTTATAAACCTATGTGGAATCTCACTTTGTGTTGTAAAGTGTGTGTATGGACGTAGTGGGTTCCGCCCACTCCTCTACGGGGAACTCCTCAACAAAAAATTAGATGAATAGGTTTGCGTTGAACCGCGTGAAAAATTGCAAACCCACACGTGAGATTCCACATGTGTTTACAACTTTTAAACATGGGTTTACAACTTTAGTTAAACTCCACAGGGGTTTATAACTTTCCACGCGAAACGAGGTTTCAACCCAAACCACGTGGGTTTACATTTATGTAAGATTTTTAATTAATGATTGATCAATCCAAGATAGCTTTTACGCAGCAAAGTTACAAAAATTAGCCTAATTTATATTTCGTTTGCATTTTGATAACACATACGTATATAGCTATAAAAAATATAAATCAACATGTAATGCGATATGTAGGCTGAAATTCACTGTCTGGAGTTCATCTTTAACCTCAAGACAATCTCAAGCAATCTTAAGATATAATACGGCTCTCTGATTGGTTCATAACATCTCAAGACTCTCTACTAACTTAAGACCATCTTGAATCTTGAGCAATATCTATGGATTTCGCCCTTAGATTAATTGCGGTAAAATTCAATAACTTTTTAATAAACAACAAGTATCGACTAAAATCTTCTGAAAGTCATTTATGATCTTGACAACATCAAAGTTAAAATCATCGAAGTTGGATCTCCTATTGTCAATATTCACCAAAATAAAACAATCAGTTGCAAAAGCGAACTAGTAGAATCTCAAGCAAAGACAAAACCCCTTTCTATTTGGTCAGTTTTTAATTCATAATTTTGTAATTGCAGTAACTATTACTATCATAAATATTGTCAAAGAAAAAAAAAATCAAGAGACAAGAATCGATCAAAAAAGTCCGACATCGCGATATTTCTCTGAATTTACTGTAAACTTTTCAATTCAAAAGTGTATGAGATTCTTCGTATATAATTCGAGGCGAGTTGAAAATTTTTTTCTTTTTCCAAACGAATAATCACGAAAGCAAATAGATTGCGAGGAATTGCACGTCAATCTTGCAATACGGCATATTCAGTCAATTCAAACCATTTAACCAGTGAACTGTAAACTATCTGCTTTGAATCAATAAGTCATATTAATGTTCGCTCTTCAATTTTTGTATAAAGATGAGAAAACTTGTTTTATTTCGCATGTAATTTAAATTTATTTTAGAAATTACAGAACGACGAAGGAGCATAGCGAATAATCTGGCAAAGCGCATAACTATACTTACTCATGCAGAACTATATAGCAGATATTTAATATAAGTAAATACATTATAAAATATTTGCGATAATATGTTTATCAAATCAATTTTTATTAACTTTACTACGCACACGAAAATAATCTGCTAAACGAAAAGTTTTATGGCATTATGAAAGATTATATTTTAACTATTAATTACGTAAGTTTCACACGTGTCACTAAAGAAACTATTTGAATGTGTAAAAAAAGCAAAAGTTATATTAAAGATTGTTAAGAAAGAATAGATAAAATTTATTAAGATTATATTATCTAAAAGAAAAATTCTTATTAATAAAAAAATTCTTTGTTGATAAAATATGTATAACACTTATTAATTTTTAATTATTTAAATACATCTTAAAATATAATATAAATAGAATATATTAGGTGTTGGAATTAATTCGTAGCGTTTTACAAGTGATGGGAAGTACTTTCATTAATGTATTTTTTAATGCTCATGTGAAATAAATAACATTCTTTCATTAAAAAACGCTACGAATTAATTCCAACACCTAATAATATAAACTTTATACATAATAGTTTATATAAGTGACTTTATACATAGAAGAAAATTTTAATATATTATACATTTTTGCTTTACATTCTAACTCAATCTAATTACCCATGTAGAAATAAATCTAATTGACTTCATTCAAGACCTAGTAATTAGATAGTAATGATAAGTTTTCCAATTCATCACTGAGTAGTTACTAGCTGCATATTTATAATCAGTTTATAATGTAATTGCTCTCTAGTCACAATATTAAAAATATAATAATAAAGGACACTGCTGTATCTAAAATGTATAATCTAACTACTATGAATATGCAGCTGGTAACTACCCAGTAATGAATTTAAAAATTTATCTAATCGTTATATCTAGCTACTAGGTCTTAAATCAGATCGACTAAATTCATTTCTACACGGAACAGTTTTCTTTACAGTTTTTTAATCAAATTAATAATAAAAGTAAGGAAAAATATAATTTATAATACAACTATGTATATTATTTCATTCATTGAATTAAATAATATTATCAGAAAATTATTCTTAAACGTCTTTATCAATAACGTAATAATAGCATAGTACGTGAAATAAAAAACTCAGAGTCAGGAATCTTGTGTTCTACCAAGTATAAAAAAAATTTAAATTATGTTGTCTGTGGGGATTAGATAGACAAACTGTTAAAGAAGAAAAATAACCTTCAATAAAAGAAATATTTTATTTTATTTTTTTATTTGCTATTTAATCGCTGCTAAATCTAGAATAAATAGTTACCAGTTAATTTTTTTTCTTGACTATTAATTAAGTTGGCTATTAATTAATTTTCTTTGTACAGCTACTAGAAGAATTAGTAAACTAATAGCTATGTATGTAAGACATGATTTTTCTATTTTATGATTAAATAGACATGAGATTACTACTTGGATATTCTGAGTAAAGAGAGAGAAGAGAAATATTTCAATCATATAAACCATAAACCTCTTCGGTGAGCAAGCCAATAAAATAACGAGCATGCTCAGGCAATCGAATATCGAGTAATAAAAACAGAATTTATTTGTAGGAGGGAAAGATGACGTACCTTGTAACCGAGGTAAGCAAGTAGCAAAGCTTCGGTTAACGATACCATAGCCAAGATGACTTGGACAACCCACAACTCTAAGGGTCTTCTGACCCATAGGATCGCATCCCAATTGATAGTCGGGTGTTCCTGAAATTCCTCCTCCGTCAAGTTCTGTGACGCGAGAAACTCGGTCTTGTTGCCAGGAGTACAACCGTAACTAAATAGAGAAAAAAAGGATGATAAGTGACAGAGAGAGAGAGAGAGAGAGATGAGTGTGTGAATAGAGAGGGATGGATTGTCGCGCAGTATTTGGCGTGCATGAGTTCAATAGGTTTTCACCATCAAGTACATCGTTTGGATCGCATTGAAGGATACTCTCAACTATCACATCGCATGGAAAGAATAGAAAGAATAAAATATCGAATGTCAAAAAAGTTTATACAGCCTATAAAAACCGTATTTTTTATTTAAATGTTTGTGTCAAAATTTATGTATATACCTACAGAATATTTTTACTAAGATTGTTGTTTCCATCAATTATAGTTTTCTTGAAAAATTTAGAGTCAATAGATTTTTAACAAAAAGAACCTTACACGTTTCTTATGAATGTACATATATGTGTACTGTTATATTACATAAAGGAAGACATCAAGTTATCTTAAAGAGATATAACACTTGTTGTCAGTTTATGATTTCAGAGTTTCAATCTTTTTTATCTTTTGACTTTCTATAATTATGGTAATGAAAACATTTAGTCGCAGAATTACCAAATTACAACATATCTCAGAATGGAGTAATTTGACTAAGATCACTTTTTTTAAAGAAAATTTGCGCGGATCTTTCATCAGAATCATTGATTTTAATTATAAAATTACTTCACATATTAAAGGATTTTGATAAATTTTGTTTGAAATAGAAGATAAAAACTCTTTAGGAAATTAAAATATGTTGATTAAATAAAATTTGTAAACTTTTGTAACTTTTGTTAAACAAATTATATTTATATGTTTATCAAATATTATTTTTAAAAAATGATGGTTCATACCGTACAAGTACTAAATTAATATTAGTATTAGTTACAAAATATTAATAATCCGGATTTAAAATACAAATTATTATTTATTCGAAAATATTGTACAAAGAGATATTGTAAAATCTTTGAAAATATTGCCATTTTCAGGCATGCGGGCAACAACACGTCGCATCGTATTTGTTGTACTATCTTATCTACGTCTTATTCTAAGCCATGATAGGAATGCTGCACAATATTGTAATCGTGTATGAATATCACGTTGCTCACACGTTAGAGCAAATTCCTTCCCAGGAAGGAATTTTTCTAGAAAATCCATCGGCGACAAAACGAAATGAAACCATGAAGCAATTTCTTTATTTTCAGTGTTGCAATTCATGCTGCTACATAGAATGTTCCAGATTTTTTCCATTTTCTTTTATTTCAGAATTCTTCTACTAACGTGAATATATTTCTATTCTTAAAAATAAAACGTTAACAGCTTTATATTAACAATTTAATAATAGAAATATTTAATTTTTTTATACCAAATAATTCGAAATCGAAAAGAAAAATGTAAAAAAGTTGTAATCTTCTCTGTTTCATAAAACACATATCATTCTCTTTTTTTTGCGTAAAATAAATGGAGCGAAAACATATGACACACACACACACACACACACACACACACACACACAACAAATTTATTAAAAAATAAAAATAAATCCAGTTCTGACAGGTAACGAATGATTTTTAAGCAGTTCAAAAATCCACAATAATATTTGAATTTATATTAAAAAAATTCAAATGTGGACATGATTAAGTTCAAAGCAAAGTTCATGTTTAAGTTCTGCTTAAAAGGATTTATTTGAATATTTAATGTAGCTTACCATGCTGCGAACGTTGGATCGTTGTCGGTAATAACCCTGAATATATACAGGAAGCATGTTAAGAGCTTGAAGAAGAGATTGGCAAGTCGTATTCTCAAGCCTGAAACATAAATTTCATTTCTTTGTTGATTTCTACATTTCCATTTAATTTACATTTCTATTGTAATTCATTCAATTCATTTCTCTTTTTTTTAGTAAGTATATAATCTCTATTAATTTTTTCTTTTCTTTTCTTTCTTCATTAAATATAACTAATAAAATATAACATTTTAATTTATATAATACATGTGTTAAATTTATAATCTAAATTATAAATGTGAATTTTGAAAAGTAATTGAAATGTCTTTACACTGCCTTCTGTTAAATTTTAGATATAAATATTTTTTTCAATATTTTCAAAACTTTTCAAAACAATAATTCTCTTTTTATAAACATTTTAAAAATATTAATATATTAACTTCTCTTCAACATTTTTATCTTAAGTTAAATCTAATGCTGAAATATCTTTCATTAAAGATGTACAATTAAAGGTGGCCAACACTTTGTAAATTATTTAGTTATAAATTAAAAATATTCCTAAATTTGATAATCACAGTGAAAGTTTTATGAGATAAAAGAATAATTTAAGAAAATTATTTATTGGAAATTCAGTACAACAGAATTCAATATGATAAACATCGTTTAAAAATATATAGATTGTATAGCATAATATATAATAAAAAGATATTGTGATTTACTATTTTTAGTCTATAGAAAAAGTTACGTAATATGTTAAAAGTTTACTAATAATAAGACTTATTGTTATATAGGATTGGTCTATGCTTAAGTCGAGTACTGACCGTTCAGATGACTTTAACGAGATGCTATAACCAATTGCCCGCGACAAACTTCACAAAGAACAACAAAGCGTTCAAATCTGTTGAGTTTACATCTTAATAGGTCAAATACAAAGGTCAACACTAACACAAGAAGAATTCGTATAGTGGCACAATATCTATTATCGTCATTACAATTCCGAAAGAGCACAATTGTGCTCTTTCAGAATATCCACAGAGATGGTGGTGATATTCTTAAGATTGCCTTTAAAATGGCTTCGCTATTTCAAAAGGAAGCAATCGAGACCGCTTCGCGGCAAGCCAGAAGACCGTTGACGACGATCTGGCTATTTCCGCCGACAAATTTGGTAGAAATATAACATTGATACGACGATGTAGTTAAACTTATCTCGGAAGTTGTGTCATTACTTTTATTAAAAATATTTTCATCTCCATATACATATATCATTTTGTTGTTATATTTTATTTAAAATATTAAATTATAATAATATTTTGAAATATATTAATGTTCACAGTTGTTTTAATAAAGCAGAAAATTTGGAAAGTAGTTATGTAAAAGTAGATAAAACGTGACACATAAATATTTTGTATGTATTTTGCATGTCACAATGTAGTATCAAATGTAATGATGCTATCAAATAGCGTGAGATAGAACTATAGATATAAGTTTATGATAGCAAATCTCTCTGTACAATGAAAGATGCGTACGTATGTGTGATATCAAATGTAACGGTATATCTATGATATTATATATAAATTGCAGCAAATATTTTTTACAGTAATTGTAACAATCGTATTACGGCTTTTATTACAGAAATATAGAACAAAACAGAATATAATTGAAATACAAATTAATATTTCTATGATTGACAATGTAAATTGTACTTGAATTTACGAAATCTTTTAACTTTCTAAGAAAACTTCTCTCTTTTGTTACACATATCTAAAACTTAAAAGTTACCATAAACATAATCAATTTACTTACTTGAACGCTGATTCTTGATGAAGTACAACTGCAGTCGTTCCTTGAATGTATTTTCATTCACATAATACTCAACGCGAACTCTGAAAGTAGACATACAACGATATTACTGTTAATTGATTTTGCAAACTTTTTGTAGATATTAACTATAACGTTATCTAACTTTACATAATAATATTCAATAACTTTTAACCATATCCAATAAATTTTCAATTATATTCAATAATTATAATAATTTTCGTTTGTATGTAAGATACAACTATTCCTAATATAGGTACGTATATCGCAAATTCTCCTTATTTTTTCAATAAACTTTGTTATAACATTCTATAGCAAAGCAATTTTATGCACATCTGTATCGACAATTGCGTTTATATATACATGTAATATCATGAGGGAATACATATCTACGTATATCGGTATAGGAAAATGTTGTTCGACTGGAACTATCTCAAGATCAAAGCAATGACAAGAAATGTCGCTGTATTGTCGTATGACTAATCAAACAGCGCAACAGTGTGTGCTGTATATACACCATTTAAATTCTCATTATTGCTATCTACTGTCTCTATTGCATTATATCCACGAGTCATTTCCGTTCAGCATTATAGAGCAACATGTAAGAACCATTATGGAAATTGGTATGCATTGACTATGATGTAAATTATACAATAATCTATCTTCTAAATGTTTTTCTAAAAAGTGTATTTCACATATTTATATAGTGCTTATATTTGATATTTGTCTCTATGTTATATAACACTGAAAAAAATATTAAATTTTAATAAATATTTATTTGACTAGTTTTATAAATATTGTTTATTAAATATACACACATATTTATTTGATACAAGAAACCATTAATTTGATTTAATTATTATTTTTTTATTCAGAATACATACTTATGTAAGTATATTATGTAAATATTCATTTAATATACTATTCAAAGAAATGAAATACTAAGATTTAATTTTAATATGTGTAAATTTCTTTTTATTGTATATTATATATTTAAATATTATGGGAAATTTAATCTGCATTTTATCATTTATCCATCCAACAATTTTAATTATGTATGATGTTTAAGATATTAATAAAATAATTCTATGTTCTTTTGAATTTTACATATACATCTAATTTACATGCAAAAAATAGAAAATATAAAAGTAGATAATAAATAGAAAGAAGCATGTAAGCTATCGCAATCTTTATACGAAAAAATTTATTCGACAATTTATTTTATATATTATTAATATAAATGTTTCGATCTTTCCATCAAGAATGTCATCCCCAATATGTTGTTGATAAGATTTAAGCACACACAATTTCATTAATATGTATTATTGTGAATAAATTTAAAACAATTATTATATTAAAATTATGTCCGTGTCAAAACCAAATACAAAACTTGTCCTTTGTTAAAATGTCTTTACAAGTAAATTAAAGCTCAACAGTCAATTTTGTAATTTTTTTCGGTCATTAATTAAACGCTGTTGATAATTGTAAATTGAAAAACACCCAATAATCATGATGGTTTCACAGAATTTATGACTGATGAAAATGTCGAAATATTTGTGTTTATAATATATTATAATATATTTTAATATATAAACAAGTTGTCGAATAGATTTTTTTTTAATTGCAATAGTTTACATCTTTTTATTTATTATTGATTTTGTCAAAAATTCTTATTATTTATTTGTATAGAAATCATAACAATTATTTAATAAATACAGTTAATATAAGATTTTATAATTAAGACGTTAAATTGTTTCATTATTTGATCGTTATTGATGTTTATTTATTATCTTCATATTCATTATATACTGAATTAAACTTCAGGTGAAGGAACTAAACCGTCTGCGTGCAATGACCGTCGTTATTGTTATTGTTAGTACTGCAGCGAAGCGAGCAAGCCAATTTTATTGGCCGGCTGTCATCTTGCGCACTTGGTAGTGCATCGCTGCAGTCCTTATTTTTAGCCGCGGTAAATGCGTCGGCGTTGCGCCGAGAATAGCGTCGCGTGACGTCATCGGGCCGGCGTCGACAGGCGGTCTGTCGTATGGTATCGTTCCCAGTTGTTGAACTGGTTCTTTGACCCACATAACGTCACGAATGCCTGACCTAGGCTATTCGTCCTCAGCAAACGTGGAAAGCTGATGGAAGAAACGATGCCATTCGAGACGGATGAACCAGTGTTGCATACACTTTCATGCTTGAAGAAACAAGTTGACAAAGATTCATGAACGCGTTAACAGATTTTTTTACAATGATATTGTATCAGTTGTATTAAGAATTAAATAACTGTTCTCTTTTTTCATAAAATCGATGGAGTAATTTCTGTGGAATAATTTTGTTTAACAAAGCTTTATACAGATTTTTTACTATGAAGAGAAATCTAACAATAATTAACAAATTGAACTATCATGTTTAGTGTTTGCAGTTATCAAATTATCTAGATAATCATCTACATAAATAATCTGTTTCATCTTATTTTTATCTAGATTATTAGAATGTATATTATTTCTATATCTTTATCTAAATAAAAAAGGTGTTATCTTTTTAAATATCTATTATTGTGTAATGAGTTTAATATATACCGGTGTAGAATTTAAAATATTAAAAAAAAAACATAAAAATAGAAAAACTTCCGACAAAATCATAAAATACTATTAACGACAAACAAATACAATATTTCTTTTTTATAGAACGAATACTTGGACTAATATGTTTATTCATTTTACTTACACTTTTTTATTATTCGAGTTTTTATTTCCTCTCTATTATTTCAATATCATACAGAATGTTTTAAAAATTACAAATAAACAAACAGACCAAATCATGTTAGATGATAGTATTAAGATTTGCAATTCTGAGTATTATTTTTGAAGTATGTTAACGCGCGCGCGTTTACGCTTATTGCCTTCCTTTTTCCATACATTATAAAAATTATAAATTAAATAAAAGAAACTATTTTCAACATTAAACTATTTTTATGTTTAAACTTTAAAAAATTAAAGTTTCTTACTTTCAATTTACATTTCAAACAAATTTTCTTGACATGAATATGTAATGTAAGAAAAGATTGGATATATACAGCGATTGGTATGAGACAAAAATTATTCAAATTATTTATTAAGTCACTTTCAAGTAACAAGTCCGTATACGTGAGAAGCAGGACTTTTCTATATTGATGATAAAAACAGTGTTATTGTGCATTTTGTTGTACACAGCTGCTGTTTACACTGGCATGAAGTTATGGATTTAAAATCTTGTTTGTTTTAAAGCTGCTCGTTTCAGTTGCTTTTTCATCGCACGTCATTCGAGTAGTATTGGACAATGAAGTGATGCACGATATTGGATAATCTAAGTAAGAATAAAAATAAAGATAAAAAACAAAAGTCAGCGAACGCCGTAAAAAAATATTAGTATTTAAGGAAAACATTAAACAAGATGATGACAAAACTAATTGCGTCATTTGCAAATAAAATTTTGATGAAGACTGGATTCAGTTGCAGCAATGTTTGTAAAGATTTATGAAAATTGTGCTAAGCTTGAAGGAACTGGTCTCTTATATATGTAAATGTGAAGTTTGTATAATATGTTCAAAATATAAAAATTTATAATTAATAATTCTCTGCAATAAGGTAATAATTGACATGTAAAATGTAATAAAATAAAAGAAATAAAAAGTAAATATAAAACGGGTAATAACATTATAATAAATAATCATGTCTAAATGCTAAGCTCTCAGTGTTAAAAATACGTGCAAGACAACATTGTGTTTAAAGTATGACATAATATATTTCCAAAGATCATGACAATTAAAACAAAAATAATTTTTAAAAATTTCCCATTAATGTCTATTAAATTTAATTTTACAGCACAGCAATTAATTATTCGTTTTAATTTTATATTAACGTCTTAAAATTTTCATTTTATTATTAGTAAAAGATCTTTAATAATAAAAATGTGATTTTATATTCAAATTGATGTAAAGACATAATTTCTAAAATTAATGTAAGTACATCAATTACTTTGTTGTAATAGTTACAAAATCAGCAAACAAAACAGAAAGTTTTCATTTATTCCATATATTGATATGACATTCAATGTTTTTTATTGATGTAAAAAAAATATTATATAAACAGTGTGTCTGAAAATCATTGAGTTTGAAAGATCTAATAGAAAGTGACATATACGCAATGTATCCAGCCAATTCGGAAATTCCACAGAACATTGAGTCAAACGATGCATTGGTGAAAAATTGTCGAGTTTGAATGATTCGACAGGAATGCAAATCCTTCAAGCTTCACAGGAGCAGCTATCGATTCTGCGAACGATACAAAGCGAAATGTATCAATATCACTCGAGTTTTGCACGCGAATATCGCCGCAGTCTCCGCGATGCGCGGTAATTTAACGCGATCGGCCGTGTAGACGAGAAAAGCCCGTTTAGTGGGCTGTGAGTAATGTCACTGACAAAATACGTGGGCCGATGCAACCGATGTTCCTGTTTCGAGGACACTCGAGCTAAAAGAACGCATTTACGCTGATTGAATTCGTAATTTTTGCAAATAAATCCTGTTCGTAGTCAGATCAAAAATATTTTCTAACTCTTTTAAGCTATAGAATGAGGACTGTGACGAGAATCAGATTTGAATTGAATCCACGATACATCCGTACATATGAGATTTATTTACATACAAAAATACTATTTCAATAATTAAGTTATTAAAAAAAAAATAATTTAGTCTTAAATGTGTGTTTATTTTATTCTATGACTTTCTTCACACTTAATATTAGGTGTTGGAATTAATTCGTAGCGTTTTTTAATGAAAGAATGTTATTTATTTCACATGAGCATTAAAAAATACATTAATGAAAGTACTTCCCATCACTTGTAAAACGCTACGAATTAATTCCAACACCTAATATAATATTTTCAATGCTCATTTTTGAACGAACATTGTTTGATATTGAAGTTCATAACGGTATCGAATTTTTCTTAATTTACGTTTTGACACATTATTATGATGTCTTACAGTGTGCAATCAAGGAGTGCAGTAGGTAAATCTTTTCAAGATTTATTTTTTTCTTCACTACTTTCTTGCGCTAATTCTTTTTTATCCTACAATGATCATTTAGCCATACAACTTTTTGACAATTATGCTGTTAAATTTGGAAATAAGAGACTCTACTTGCTGCACTCTTCGATTTAACATATCACATTATTTACAACCAACAACATCACATGTAATTACTTCAGATGACTAAAAATGATTCGAATGGAGCTGAAACGTTCGATCAATATTTTATGTAAGAATTGAAATATACTATTGTGAAGATTATATATTAAATGCACCAACTTCTGCGTTATTATTGCGTTATTATTGCTCTCAATCACCCGGAAATTTCTGATTGATGATTGTTTTATTTAAAAAAAAATTTAGATACAATTTTTTAATAAAAACAAAATTTTGTACTTAAAGTATAAGTTGTTTTAAATCACATTATTATGTTTAAAGTAAATCAAATATATGTGTGTGTGTTTGTATGTGTGTATTATTTTAAAAGACCAGTCCTTTATACTGAGCAAGTTGTATAAATCAAGTGTTAATAGCCATCAATTAATCATCATTTGGGATCGTCGTTTCGATGCGACAAATCGAGAATGGAAACGACCTGCTGCATCGTCGGGAGATAATTGACAGCTTCATTACGACGCCGTTTCTAATTACATCGCATAGGGATGTGGTTCACAGAGATCGTCAGCGATTTCCAATTGAAATTGCGTTCTGGGAATCGCGAGGTGACATTTGCGAGCCGTATCAGACTTCCTACTGCAGATGCACAGTAAAACCAATGCAATTCATCTTATTGAAAGTACTGATCAAAGATATGAGGAATAACATCGATTTATTGAAATTTGATTTATTGTTGATGTTTGCTTTTAGTATATTATAAATATAATTTTTTATATTATAAATATAATTTTTTCTTAATTTCAAGAATTGACTTGTGCAACAATTAAAGTAAAAACGTTATATGATATACACAAATAACTTTCAAAATACATCAACATACAATTATGTATATAAATATTTAATTATGTACATAAATAGATATATTCTATAAATAAGTCGGAAGAATAAATTATAAGTTTATAAAAAAGTCTATTTAATTTTCAATTAATAAATAATAAAAACAGTTGTTCCTTTCATGCAACACTTATTGTTAGAAAAGGTTTAAGTCATACAATGAAAAAAAATATTACTTTTTAACATTTCAAATATTTAAAATTCGGAGGGCAAATTTTGTTGATACATATAAAAATTTAGCTGAATACATATCTGAAAATAACTTTGTTGGATCATCAAAATAATTATATAAAAAACTTAAGCATACGAACAATGATACAACAAATTTTAATATTTTAGCAATTAACTTGAGCGTTTTATAATTATTTTGATAATTCAACAAAATTATTTTCAAATCTGTATATCTATATACATATATATAGCTAAATTTTGAAACACTTCAGCAAAACTATTCTTTTCACGTGACAATGAAATCACTCAAAAAAATTTTGCACAACAAACAAAAAGCGATAATAAATATATAGTACAAATAAATTTCATAAAATCTTTTATTTAGTTATTATTTTTAAAAAATTTTTTAAATAACATCATCTTATCACGGATGTTGATAAGTATTTTACTATTATAATTATTTTCCTTTATCTATTTGTTTGGAATTATCATAACTTAATGCAATAATATTGCTTAAAGTTACAAAATGTTCCAAGTTTTGTAATTATGTAAACTCAATCATATCTGCATCTAATTATTCATAAAATACCATCAAATATTGGATATATACACCAAACAGGAATAAATTTTCACATGAGACTTGGATTATATTATATCTGGATGATTTGTAACTTATTATACGTTAATAATTTTGTATGTGCATGTATCCAATTATATCGGTATAAGAAAAAAATGATTAAGTGAGCAATTAGGTTCAGTTAAATTAAATCTGTAATTATTCGTCTATTGAATTGTGAATTAATATGTGTTGACAGCAAAGCGATTTTAGCGCACAATCAAAGAGAACAATGACTAGCTTAAACGAAGCAAAATACAATATATTCATTTTATTGAAATGAATATCTATATGTCTGGATTGAGTCACCACTAGAAGGCCAATTCGCCAGTAATGAGTTTCGGAAAGTTGTCTCGACTTTATGAACTTTCCACCTACTGTAAAATATAGCTACTGCACTATGCCACATAATGGACATAAATTTATTATTAAGCTTTTTTTAGCACGAGTAATAATAGCATTAACTTCAACATCAATAATTAAATAATTAAATATTAAATATGGAGACATAAATTTCATTTAAAAATTACTTATTTTTAGATCATAATTAATAAAAGTAATAATCAAGTATAATTAAAATACTTGGCAACGTCTCAATAAAAATAAAATAAAATAATTAAATTATTAAATAAATCATAAACTAAATCATAATTATTAAATAAATCATAAAATTCTTAAATATTTTGCATCCTCTATTTATTTTTTATTAAAAATAATCTTTTAAAAGAGGAAGTTTCTCTTTTTTTCTGTGTCTTTATATACATAAATTTATAAATAGAAATATCAAACTTTTTTACATTCCTCAATTTTAATTTCTTTAATTATTTTCAGGTTTTAAATGCATTATTTTTTAGTTTATTATATTGCAAGTTTTTGCTTAAACAATTTTTAATAAATCTTCTCAATACAGATTTATTAAATACTAGCAAATTACATTTAAACTGCATGTACACCTATGTTTTTTTTTATAAAACAGTAATTTACAGCAATTAACATTTAATTATATTTACATATATATATATACACATTTAATTTATCTAATAATAATTTATTAAATATTAAATTTTATATATTATACAAACCTAATTTCTATAAAAGCATCTAGGAATTTAATACTTTATTTATTAATTATTTTTAGAGTTACCTATAATCGTTCTGATCCAGAGTGAGTTAGTATATGTCAAGTATTTTACTATAAAAATTTATTTTACTGAAAAAGATTTTTTCTACATAAACATTATACTTACAGGAATTAACGAATTCTTTCTTATTTTTTTTTTAATGCTTGTTTTGTTTTACATCTTACGCAATAGAAAAATAATGATCAAACCTAAAATCTGGCTATAAACCTTTAATTAAAACTCGAAATCTCTGGGCCAAACCCGGAAAGGTAGAATCTTAATTACTCTTGAGGATATTATGAGCCATTATTTCGTATGTACCAATGAAGTATTAAAGTGACGTGGAATGAGCTATATATATTATATATAACAATTATCAGTTGATTAAATCCTTGATGAAGAATAAAAGGTACACAGGCAATTCTGGTCTTCTGCTTCTTAATCGATTCATACTTAATTGATGTGAAAGAGTTGCTATTTTCTATTAAAATCATTAAAAATCTTGATGTAAAACTTTATCGCTATCATTCTTGTTAAATTATACAATAATTTAATTTAATTTAATATTACTAAAATATAATTGATTATTTATATCAAAAGTTATATACATAGAAAATAAGTAACACATGTATAATTTAAGTATAACAGTAAAATTCTATCTTTTTAAAATTTCTTAATAGTTTGTGGAAAGATACTATTTGATTTAGAAATTTTAGTAATGTTATTACTACTTATATATATTATACACATATACATATATACATACATACATATATTATTATGCTTTATATTACGATAACGTTATTGTATTAATATATCTAACAAAACTGTTAAAAATTTAATCATTAATAAATTAAAGCTACTTTTTATTTGCATTTCGAAAATCTTATTAAATCATGAAAAAAGAAAGCTTTAGAAAGAATCTATTTTTTCGTTTATTTTAAGGAATTATGTGATCGTTCTTGTGAGATACTTTATTACGCATCTGCGAAATTTTTGGAGAAGAGAATTGTTTCACTTATGTGGAAATGAATATCATAATTCTAATTAAAATAATTGTTTTGAGCAATTTATATATAAAGATAAGCATCCGTTTATTATTGTTGTCCAAACTCATCGCATACTAGAGCGTTTGAATACGGACTCGCATGCAAGATTGACATTACGAACTATCAAACTGAAAGTTTAACGGATAATTGGAAGCCGTAAATAGTTGCTCCCCTTCAAGGCATTTCTGAACTTCGACTTTCTCGCATCATTGTCATTTAATTTATTTATTGATACATATCGTCAATACGTTAATCGTTAAAACTTTCATTAATCACATAATTAAATAGTAAAGATATACAAAAATGTTCACAAGTATGTTAATAAATTATGCATTATACTCTACTTCTCCATATATGTTTTCAGAATGTAATAAAATTTTTGTAATAAACAAATTGTTTTTATTACTATTTATCTTTTTATAAAAAACAAAGCATTGTTTTTTGAGAAAAAATAAATAATACGTTAGCACAAGAGAAAGAAAACAATTCTTAATAGTCATCAAAAGAATTTTATTCAAAGAAATTTTAATAAATAAAATAATTTTAAAACTGTTAATAGAAAATTGAATAAAAAATAAATTTCAGTTTTTAATAGAGTTATACGAGATCATGTTAAATTAGTTAATCCTCAATTCATAACACAAATCCTATTTTATTTAAAATTGTTTTAAACAAAAAGTATGTAGTTTCTTATGTAATATATGTTTATTAATTTGGATTCTATTTAATTTAATTCTGTTGTCAATATGAATTGAGTTTTAAAAAGTTAAAAAAGAGTATGTCATTAAACCGACATTACATATCGAGATTTAAGTATTCCGTTGGATGGTCACGTATTAAAAAAAAAAGATTGAATTCTGGGGTTTAAATCATAACGGGCAATATATCACTTCGATTCAATAGTTACGAGCCACTTTATGACTATACATAATTTTTTTTTATTGGCAAGAAGCTCAGCAAATCAATGCACACAAAGTTTATTCTTCGAACTTACATCTATAAATTATATAATTTGCAGCCAACAGATTTGTCTTCTATTGTTATGATTTATATCATCGATAATCACTTTTATTGCACAATATGAAAATGAACAGCATAATGTGAGCAACATGATGTATCGCATATAAAGCATGGAAAAATCTATGTCAATACTATACGTTATAAGCGGCATTTTGTATAATTTACAGAAATATTAAAATAAGTAAAGAGAATATACTCATATATAAAAATTATAATTGTATGTTTAGTCAAATCAAAATATCACTTCAAACAATGTTAATTATATACGAATAATTTTGGTTAATAACTAGATTACATTCAAGCCCATTTGTTAATTAGGTTATACGGGGATATGTAATAACTGATTGTATATTTGTGACTTGATTAATTGAGCTATGATACAAGATTGAATACTCTCGATTTGTCTCGTCTTTTGACAAGAGTTAATAAATTAATATGTTTTCGAGATATAAAATTTTGTATTAGAATTTTTGTATTATAATTCCTCCACATATAATATATGTTTCAATGTATGCAAGTAATATTTTTCTTAAAGACTTTTTACATTACATCCATTTTTCATATTTTAACATTTATGATTATCATTAGCATATATTTCTTTATAATTTGATTATTTATAGTGTTTAAAATAAACCATTTATTAAAAATTTATACAGTAGACAATATATATTATATTGAGCAAAAGAACCTTAGTGAACATAGGAAAAGCAATCGTTTCTGAGACAAATAATTTTGTATATTAGTATTATACTAACTTATTGTCTCTTCTACGTGTTGCATACGATGTGAAAACAAAGAAATTAAGATAAATAGTGCTAACAGCCTATTTTGGAAAATTACAATGAGTTCCATAATGCCTATATTACGTCCTGTAGACGCCACGATTTTTTTCTTTCGAAAGAATCGGTTCCACGTCGCGACTATTGATGGCATTTATGAAACTCGAGTGCAATTCCCTAATAATTTGGAAAATTTGGGAGATCAAACAACTTCCGTGAAAATTCATAAATGTCAATCAATCGGAAGATCAATAATGATAGGACCTAATAAAAATCGTAATCTTACGATGTACACACGCACACACACGCACACACAAGCGCGCGCGCGCGCGCACACATTTGTATACACATATATAATATACATATACAGTAACTCCCGGTCCTATTGTAGTGCGCGTAGAGGAATGGGGACGAACTCTGCATCATAGAAGAAATCCGCGGTCATCAGCTTGAGTAGAATCGCCACCGCCGACTAACACTAATTCCCTAGAAATATCTTACTCGTCTATTTCTACCGATGATAATCTATCACTGAATTTATCCATCCCCTCCGCTTCTGATCCTTCAATC
The DNA here is from genome assembly GCF_000204515.1 of Acromyrmex echinatior. The sequence continues at coordinate 389,905 of NW_011627014.1, read as the reverse complement.
CGCGATATTTTATATTATTCTCCTCCAATCTCGGAACTGTTCCTTTTCTCTCCTTCTCTTGACCAGCTCCCAATACCTCCTCCAGTTCAGTCCCCGTTCGATTCCTCATCAGCTGAGAGAGTGAGACCGACTGTTCAGATTTTATTCCGCAGTCTCAAACGAAACAGACCGGATTGTGACGATATACATCCCTGAGAACTCCATCCCTATACAGTAGACACCTATCCCTTTTGTTTTTGCACTGTCTTCTTAGTAGTTCCTAGTAGTCCTCATCCTCCTCCTCTGCCGCTCACACACTTTTCTTTATATTTAAATATAGATCCGTATTTATGTAAATCGCGAAACACACACACACACACACACATACACACACACTGCAATAAATCCATTTAATGAGAGATCTTTAATGATAGATGAATAAAGATATTTAAATGTATAATAATATAGATTATCGACACTTGTTTGTAAATTTAGTTTAAATTTTATTTTTACGAATAAATTTAAAATATTCTATTTTAAATAAATATCCTTGCCAAATTGTATTTATTTAAAAATATCGTATCCCGTTCCTCAGTATCCTCGCACGTGGTCCAGTCCTGAGTCAAAAGGATTAAGTTCCTTGACCAAAAGTAAGATCGATATTTGCACTATCTATCGGAACAGGTGTTATAGACTCAACAGTTGAGTGAGCGCTTATTGGTGCATTCTTCTAGATCATTCAATCAGCATTTTAGATCTGGAAAAAGTCTGTTGAGTCCGCTGAACGCAGTCATTATGTTCCTTCAGGACGTTGACCTATATTCCAAGGCCATAAAAGATGTGTTCGATTCACGGGTGTTCGCCTCTGTATGTATATCTGCGAAAGAGAGTCTAATCGTCCTTCCATACCCTCTCTTTAATTTCCATACCCTCTATTTTCCTTCATTATCTCTTTGATCAAATTTTCAAGGGTTTGGACGTAACATTTATTCAATTAAAATTTTTCATTATAAAGTGTGTATGGAAATTAAATCAGAACATCAAAATGTGGTTTGTAAACACTGAGATAAACTTTCATATCATATACAACACGTACAAGCCAATAAATTCGATTTACTAACATACAGAATTGTTTATATTTTAGATGCAATTAAGTTTTCGACGTATGTTGACTAAGGTTTTTTACTCATTGTCAATATACTATCATATAAATGTCGAATGGTTTTTTTATAACTCTGTATTTTTTCACTTGTATAAATATTTACGAATACTTATATGTATGAGTAATAGAGAAAAAATTGATTTACATGTCTGTGATATGTAAATCTACAATACAAATTTATTTAATAATTTCCACCAAAATTTGTCAATATCTTTGCAATGGAGAACTTATTCAATATATTGTATTTGTACTGCATTTTTCGAATATGATTTTTGATTTAAATAATTACCCTCCGGGATTATATAATGAAAAAGTCACTACTACTGTTCGCATCAGATACGCAAAATCTGCAAAGAGATAGAGAGAGAGAAAACTCACGCAAAAGAAAAAACTAAATTATAAATATTTAGCAGAATGTTTTCCTGTTACATAAAATCTTTGGCGGAGATAGTTAAGAGCAATACCTCAGTAAATGTAATGTAGCTTTTGTTCAAAATTGATATATCAACTATGCACAAAAAGCATTCCATCAAATATTCAACTCTTTTCATTGTTGATAAAAATGTCTCCATTTGCCATCCACTTGAAATTAAATAAAGTGGAAACTCAAATATTATTTTTTCTTTTTTTATAACAAAAAAACAGTTTATGTTACATATTTTTATGACAGAAAAATATTTTATGAATGTTCAACTAAATAATAAATAACAAAATAATAAAATCACTGAAAGGTGCAAAATCTATTAAATATATTTTATGAGTTTGCATATACTATTTATTTTTTTATATATCAATCGACTTTTGTGAAACAGACTAAATAGTTCATTTTAACATGATATCATTTTAATAAATGTATATTAATTTTTCAGCAAGCAAAATAAACATTTCACTGTATTTTTAATTCATTGCAGTAATCGGCAATGTAAACGAAATTTTTATACTTTGCATCATTTATAAATTATAACGGTAACTAATTTTTTTATATACAAATTAGTAATTTTGAATAGGTCAATTTTATGAATAGGAAATTTTATGCATACTAGTTTTATGCATACTCAGTTTCAACATACAGCTTCTTCAAAATTACGATCTACATCAATCCATATCATAAACGTAATTTGTAATATCGTCGGGAATTCTGTCAGCCTGAAATAATTCATATGGATGTAAAGAGAGATAAGCTCAATCTCTAAGTGGAAGGTACTCGGACATGTAACGTTAATCTTTTAAGCTATAAGATATTTAGCTTTTAGCCTTGCATTAGAATTGTTCTAATCTACAATTCTTCTAATTTCACTATCTATAATCGAAATATATCACTAATCTATATATCGCTCGTCTATAATTATATTACAACCTGCCTTCATGTATACCATAAATAGAACTACGACACCAGTCGCCGTATAAAAATACTCATCGACAACCTTGCACTCCATTGACCGCTTTATTACTGTATTATGTCGTAACGTATTTTCATGTACATGAGTACGGCCTTAACTCGTATATCCTTCGAAACTAGATGAAACAACGTGTACATTAGTTCATAATAGTTCACGTACATATGGTGAACTGCGCTAGATTCCAGAAACTGCTTTATAGCTAATGCTACATTATATACAATCACAAACTGAAAATTCTTTTTATTTTTTATTCTCAATACGTTTTGTAATTGATTAGATTGTATCTGAAAAAAGGAAATCAAATAAAAAAATGTAACCAAGATATATTTCATACTATAAAACATAATAATATTTACATTATAAGATTTCATTTTTTACAAAATAAAATGTTACATAAATTGCTCACAATTACGATTACAAATAAATTTTGAGGTAATAAAAAATTTTTTTAAATATATAATTTTTTTAGTAATATAAATATTACTTTTTAAAATAAATGTAAGGTATATAAATACATAATGTGTATATAATAGATAGAAAAAACTTAAATGTGCTGAAGATACATTTTTTAATAGGTAGATTAGATGTCTAGAATAATATATAAACAAATAAAGAATGTTAATTTTAGAAATGTTCATTAGAATCAAATAAGTTTTCAACATTTTCTCATTATACTAGACTATCTATATATTAATATAACATAAGTTATCAGAATTTCTTCAATATAAAAATATCTGTTTATAGTTATTTTTCTAGCTTAAAACATTTCTAATCTTTCCGCAAATATATTTTTGATATCTTCGCTTAATAAAAAAAATTAACAAAGAGAAGGGTATTAAATATTGTGGGATTTTTTAAAGCCTAGGATGCACGTAATGATCGTATCAACTTCAAAGAGAGATTCTTTTAGGCTTAGGGATTGTAACTTTAGGGATTGTAACTAATCCCCATATACTTCATTTGGAATTTTTCATATAAAACTCGACTTTCTCGCAATTTATCACGCAGCATGCATGTCGCAAGAGAAAAATAGTTGAGAATGAATATTTATACGTACATGATTAAAAATTTATGATTAAAATAATTTTTTCGTGTTATTTAAATTAAATTGTATTGTATTCATGCCAAACGCATAATTATTGTAAATATAAAAATATGTTATGAAATAGTTAGCATACACTGATAAAATTTGACATCACAGATACATATAAACATTGATTTTTTTCCAATTACTTTTAATAATCAATTAAATTATGCCGTTATACGAAGCTTATACATATTTTAATCTATCTTTAATAGGCAAATACTTAATATTAAATTCTTTTTTTCTGATTATCTTGACATAAATAATCGTGCAAATCTCGTGTGAATCTCGCAGATTGCAAGATACCAAAATAGTGCCATCTGATATCCGAGAAGAACAGTTCTCGCTCATGAAAGTAAGACATATAGATATCCTAACTCAAACTGAGTAAGAGAAAAATAAGCGTATTCAAGATAAAACGTATATTTTGCAATATTTATTCCGATATAAATAATAATATAATTACAATATTCCATGTGTTATTATGCTATTGTGTATTACAAATCGCCAGTCGTCGAATGAGAATAAAGTTTCATTGACATTTCTTGCTTTAAATCAATCGCAAATCCAATCAAGCAAGTTGCAGTTGCTTGCCAATACGAGTCTCTAATTAGCCACCATAATAATTAATCACTTGATAGGAAAGCAGTAATTAAGTAATAGACTGAGTGCACTTACTTATAGGTTGTGAGTTTCGCAAGCGATTGAACTCTACTAATTCCCGCCGGCACTGCAGGCTAGATATAATTAATTATCAGTAGCCTCTAAACGAACTAACTGCCAAGCAATCGCTAAAAAGTAAATCCTAAGAAGATTATACGCGAAGAGGTAATGACGCAAGGGGGTAAAGAGAAACTTTACATACAAAGACACTTGCTGGTAAAATTACGAAAACACCAAGTGTAATTAATTTCACATATAATATTACATCAAAATGTAACATTATATGTAACATTAAAAAATTATTAAAAATTGTTAATATTGTCTAATTAATTCAAAGATTTTCATCAATATTGCTAACACTGTTTAAAGATTAAAAAATTTGTAATTAAAGTTTTTAGCTATGTAATTTTTAACCAAAACATCAGTTTTATTGACGCAATAATGCAATTTCATTTTTAATTATAAATATTGGTTCCTATCTATTTTAGATTCCATCTTTTTGTTGTTAACAAAACAAGACACATATTTCTATATTTCAATTATTAGAATTTTCAAATCGTATACGTAATAAAATTTATTAACCAAAACAATATGTGAAAACAAAACATAAAATAGTATATGTACCATAATAATTAAATAGTTGTTAAAAAATATAAAAAATTGTAGCCGTATGCTATTATATAGATATATACTTAATAAAATTTACAGATTAAATTTCATTTTACGTAGAATAAATCTCAAAAATATTGTAATCTATGATTTCTATTGCATATCCCAGTGAGAAATGACAATGGAATCGATGTCGATTGGATGATTTGATGTCGAATCGACATCAATGTCGATTCCATTGTCATTTCTCACTGGGATAAGTATATATATATTATATATGTGCATTTTTTTTCTCTTAAATTGTTCTTAATAAAACTCTGAGCAACATAATAAAATATAATATGCATGTGTTTTAATAATATCCAACAATATCCCATTAAATGGATATTACTAAAGTAATATTCATCTATAAGTATTATCACAGTACGCGAGTCATATTCTTGCATATTCTGTTTAGTGCGGGAACCGTTGGAGTAGTCATTTATTTTTCTCCTGGAATTAGGAATTCTATTGTATTATTGAATGACAAAGAAAGACCTCGCATTTACTTATATGTATAATATCGCGTATATTACGTATTTCGAAAATACGCATTTACGTCATGCATTTACGAAATTGCGTATTGGATAGTTATCTTTCTCTTTCTCTTGATGGAACGTTTATAAATAATTTAGAGGCTTGAGAGAGAACGATATAAGTACGCATAACGACATAAGCGCAGTACGACGCAGTAATTAAGATAATATGATTTGCATTATGGGACATGTTGAGGGAGTGCCCTTGAGTTGACATGCTGGTCATGATACACGAATGTTAAATTAGTTTCAAGCTAATTGTGTGTATCCAGCAGAATTTCTATAACAGAAAGTCGGCTCTGTAAAGTATCAAGAGGCTTCTTAGTCATTAAAAGAAAAAGAATGTTATAAAACTTAGTTTATTATAAAGTAAAAAGTTTTAAATTTCATTTAAATATAATGTATTAGAGAAAATACTAAAAGCATCTCTTATATGTATGTACGTATAATATAATTATCTTATGTTTATTATTATTGTTTAAAAAAAATTATTTTGTTTAAAAAAAAATAAGGGACGTTTAACAAAAAAGTATATAATAAAAAAAAATACACTTTCCATTCAAAGATAATGTGATTTTTGCAATTTTAAATTAAATTTGTTTAATATTAAAATAATTCTTAATGTTTTCAAAAGATTGCAATTATATAGCTAATTGTAAAATTAACGCTAAATATTGTTGAATTTAAAATATATTTTATAATATCACTTTTGGTTTTTTCTATTTGATGTATGTGTGTGTGTGTGTGTGTGTGTGTGTTTTTCTCGGATGTAGTCTAGAAACAAAATTTTAAATCCGAACGTGTTATATGCAGAATCTTTTTCTATACAATAGTATCATACGCGATTATACATGCATATTAAAAAGATCAACGTCAAATCCTTTCGCAAAAGTAATCTAAAATATTATATCTGCATCAGTAATGAAAATATTAAATTTACAATTCTGTTGTTAAATATAATTACAAAGATATTATATTTTTTTCTTCTTATAATTCTATCTTTAAAAACATATTAAAAAATCATTTACATTTAAAATTAATTTATGAAACCGTATTAAGTAAAATAGCTCGAGAAATGTTTATACAAAAAAGAGAGAAAAATTATTTTCGATCATTTATAAAACCATCTTTTAACATAATAATAGTCGACATAACAATCGACAGTTTTTGCTGACAACCATTTGTCCTAAAACCTTTCGCAATGATAACGTGGCTATTCTTCTGGCTTTTATTCGTGATACGAATGGATCACAGAATTTCGGTTTATGATACCCTAGAGAAGCGCTCATAAAACATTCGCACGATGACATTTAAGAATCATACCGCAGAGAGAAAACATTTTATGTTTCGGAAAGAAGATAAAAGATATTCTGTTATGATGTTAACATCGATATATTTAATAGTAAAAAATCAATTATTATGATAGCCGACCATTTGAACATTCTACGATTTATTTTTGTTCTAAAATCATATAGATACATAACGCAAATAAAGTGAATATTTGAGAAAATTGCTTTTCTTGATTTATTAGATAAATCGTAATTACGCTATATAATTAGTGTTCGTTTTAAAAATCATTTTATAGAAACAATTATATAAATCAATACTACGTTACAAAATATTTGTTATCTAACGCTAAATATATAAACTGCTAGTATTTAAACTGGACACTTTATAAACATACATATACACAAATCTAAATAATTATAATTATATTTATCACTCATTTTTATCAGCAAAACATTGGGCTTTACAGCTTTCGTTAATCACAAATTTTTAATGTTTTTAAAACTTTATTAAATGCTTGCATGCGTTTTTATTAAATGTGGAAGTTTTACTGCTCGTTTTGCAGTATGAATGTTAGTGTTGAAACAATTACAATGTATTTTACGACTGATCGGCGGAAATGCAAAATCGTCTTTCTGGATGTATATATGTATAGTGCAGTTTGTTCTGATAACAACGGATTTTCGAGACATGATACGGAACTTTATAATAAGGTGTACCAAGTAAGGTAAAGTCGTGGTCAGATTGAAACGAACAGTCGTACAGGAAGGTACAACGTGACAATGTCTTCCTCGAGGTCGACAATATCGATTTGTAAACTACTGACATTGTTACACTACCTCTGAGTCTAAAGCGGATACAATGTAGACACATAAATACTTCCCACTTCCTTCGCTGTGATTTCTCATGTATGAAATGTAACTACATAAACGCACGTGGCGCCTAGTTCGAATCCATTTGCGGAAGGTCTCTCTACGAGTTATATGTCATGAACGAACTATAGCATTGACACAATTTAAAGAATATGATGTTCCAAAAAAAATATAAAAGCAAATGTATATTGGAAGGGCAACTCTCGCATTAAAAATATAAAAAAAGATTTTATAACTAAACAAAGTAAAGCAGGATAATTTGGACAGGTTAACAGAAATTTTCAAATTATGTAAAAGATGGAGATTGCATAATGTATTCAATCAAACATATAAAATATATACTATTAGTGCAATAGTTTATATTTTGTATGTTTAATTACATACAAAATACACTATACGATCTTTTTATACGATATAAAAATTTCTGTTAATCTAGCTTACCTTACCTAATTACCCCGTTTTATTCTATATAAATGAAGTAGATAAATGTAGTTGGTTTAATATATCAATAACATTTTTTAGAAAAGGAGGAAAAATTTTGATTTCTTAACATTAAAAAACGTTGAAATTGTAATTTCTCTTTATTATATAAGTATAAATTTATCTTCGTTAATTAAAAAATTTATGCATACATAGTTCGTAACGAAATAAAAATGTTTAAAAAAATAAATATTTTCTAAAATAATTTTCTACAGTAATAAAATGTAATAAAATATAATCCTTAGTAATAAAATATAATTTAATGAGATTCATATAAATGTATAGATAAAAAAAAGTTAAAAGTAACTAATTTTTTATAATGTCTTTTTGTAATCGATACGTTTGTGTATATCTACAGATATTACTCATTTCATACAAGATCTCATAAAAATTAAACAAGAGAAAATGTGAGTTAGGTTTTTTTTTCATATAAACTCGTACACATACATAGATTCTTGAATAAGACGCGCACTTTAACTATATGATGTGATTGCTTGTTCCTCTCCATAGCAACTTGACAAATCGACTTCAGCGATGTCTCTTCTCGCTTGAGGCAAGAATTCCGGGACCTGAGTAGCTGAGAATTCGACGAGGGAAAAAGAGACGAGCTAAGGTGGTCTCAGTAATTGAGCGGAGGGATTTAGATGTCACGCGTCACTCGCACGCCTAAGGCTGAAAGAAGAAGCTTCTCACTACGCGATTACGTCAAAAGATTGTTCGATCGCTCATAAACCCGTTGGGACTTTCGTTCCTCATGTGTTCCATTAACTACGCGAACGCCGGAAAAAACGAAGGTATGAAAATCTCGTGCAAATTGGATTCTTATATATAAGAGATGTTTTACAGTTACTACATTTACTATTTTTTCATTTATATTTACAAATGAGTTACACGATGTTTTTTATTAGGCTAGCGTGCTAATTTAAAAAAATTTATAGAATTATATATTTTTTAAATAATATATATACATAATCTAAACATATAATTTGTGAAATTTTTTAACTGCTAGTTTTCTAGTTAGAGTATAATCAATTAGAATATACTAGAAGATTACGATAATAATAAAGCAATGTGTAAATCAAGCTTTACACACAAAAATCAAGATCAAATTAGCAACTCACTTTTAATTTGATATTTACACAATAAAAATATAAATCCAAATGTTTCCATAACATTTTATTTACAATTCAGTATAATTAATTATTGACGAAGTTTGGAAGAACACAAAAGAATTTCTATGTCGAATATCTGCAGTAGTCACAGTAGTTCAAATATTATCTGATCAGACAGGTCTGAGTGTATAATCTGCCAAAACCTATTTCCCGTAGGTGCTATGATTCGATTCACTACTGCTATGCGAGTTACCGCTACTTCTCTCTCCGGTAACTTTTTTCTACGTTACCGTCATGTCTTTCTTCTTTTCTCTTATCTCGAGTATCGCCATGAAGTCCTATAACCCTCTTGAGATTCGTTCGGAAAAGACAGAGGGAGAACAACGGAAGGAATGCGAAATATAACTAGAGAACTGAGAGAATACCAAAGAGTACAAAAGTTTTCGATTAGACTTTCGTACAAGCTCAGGATACAGCTCTCGTGCACAATGAGAAAACTGTATAATAAGCATACTTATTGAATCTCCACTTCCTCTTTTCTTCTTTCTTTTTTTTTTATAACGTACATATTTAGGGAATTAATGAACATTTCATTGTGAAATTTTCATGCTATTTCATTATATTTTTAGAATCAGATTCAAACATTATAATTCTTCCATTGCAAGTTTTTAATCAGAGAATTTTATACAGTAATATTGCAAATAAAAAATACATAAATGCGGTAACATGATATGATCGTAATTGTGGATGAATTTAACATTGTATATAGATGTATATTTTCTGTGTATATTTTCTCAGAAACAAATACAATCATCAAAAACAATCCTACAACAAAAATAAATTTTAGAGACTCATTAAAGTATTGTAATAAATCATAAATAAAATAATATAATAAATCATAAATAAAACGTTATACCTTTATAGCATAAAAAATAAAATATAACATAAAATTATAACAGATGTCATTGCAATAAATGCGATTCCAAACAATGGCTGATATACGTCAACTTTACGCACATTCGTTAAATGTTGGTTGCATTCATATGGATAATTTTGCAACACTTTAAGTATTTGTCTATTTTTAAATAAAGTTTTGATATAAAAACTACAATTTATTATTTAAATACGTGTATTTAGAATTTAGAATTTTGAAATAAAATATCAAATCATCTCACGCACAACTTATTGGTGCCATATCATCGTATTTGTCAAATTTATCAAAAGTTTGTAAAAAAATTTTTTACAAGAATCTTACATTAACTTTCTTTCAAGAATATTGTATCTTTTTTTAATTTCAATTTGTGCTATTTTTAATCTACTTTATTTTGGAAATCATTTCGAATTTTACGATCAAAAAATGATGAAAGTTCGCATTTCTGCGTTTTCATTTGTTCGAGGAGCTGTCGACAAGCGAGGGTGAAAGAGCATAGAGGTAAAATTTCATCGCACCAAAGCGCCAAGGGCTTTTGCTCCGACAGTGTTCTAACAAGTTTTCGAAGAAAATGATGTTTTGCCACGAGGTCGCTCACTTTAAGACGCCATAAAGCAGAAAATAGTTCGCATTAGACCGTCGTAATATTGTATCACAATAAGTAATATAGAACACAAAATATTGCCAAAGTGAATTTAATATTAATAAGGTAACTGGATTCTATCTACCTAAGCTTTGTAATTTTTTTTCTAAATTTTTGCTAAGTCCAACACTGAAAAATTATAATTAGATTCCATTACTTGATTTAATTAAACTAATGGAATTAAAAAATTCAAGAAATTTAATTCGAATTGATTTAACTTAAATTTAGGTTATTTATTGAGTGTGCACACACACACACACACATACACACACACACACACACACACACACACACACACACGTTAGTGAACGTTTTTTACTTTAAAACTAACAATAAGCAACGACTGTAAAAATGGGTTAAGTAAATATAGTTGCTTTCTTAACCATTTTGTAATAAATAATTGTATTATATACAATTATAGATATACTTAGAAGTTATAAATAACAAAATTTTATCTAAGGAATTTTAATTTAATATTTAACAATGTATGTGCATGACTTATTAGTGTTATCTGTTGAATTCATCATGTAATTACCTACAAATAGCGAGTAAGCCATATTGAGTACAACAGATAATATAGAGTTCTGTTACTTTACTTCGCTTAGCATGATACACGATATAGTTTTGAACTAATAATGTTGTGTAAATTTTATTTCCCGCAGAGCTTGTACTATACACTATGTAATATTGTACATTAAGTAATAACCATAATGTAATAACCATAATGTAATAATCATAATTATGCAATTTTATATCAATCAATATTAAACAATTACATTATATTTGTATGCGCCCATTTTTATCTATTTAAGTATATGTTATAATTACTAATAGCATCTTAATGATTGCTACGATTTAAATTACATAATAAATATTTATATGATATACGGTCGGATAATAAACTTATGAGACTGATTTTTTTACTTTTATGTTAACAATTCTGCAGCCTATTACTACTGATTATGTTCAGAGGTGCCAAAAGATTTACGGATTCTCTTCAGAAGTGCCAAAGAGTTTACGAGTTATCGGTTTACGGGTTATTCCTATTGCTTCTCGCCCTGACGAACGGCAACGTTTGCGAAATGTTGGCGTTAACAATGGATCGCGACACAACGATAACCGATAAATCCTTTGGTACTTCTGAAGAAAACACTTGTAAAAACCTCAAAAGTATTATCACTGATAATGTTTTACTTCGATTGTTTCCCTACTTCAACTGAGGTTCTTCGTTCTTTCAGTCTGAATTGCAGCTTAAAGTATTACATAATGTTTGAGTTGGTTGTAACGAAAATAAAATTGTGTAATATCGCACAGTGATATGCCATCTTTTTTGTATAAAACTCGAACAAATTCAGCGATAATGCTGTAGCAAAAAAGCTTGTTGTAGCTTTCCATATGTTACGGACACAGAAAAAGTAGTATATCACTGTATGATACTCGATTTCAGTGTAAAACTCCGTGCTGTAGCAAAAGCTTGAACAAGTTTTTTTTTTTTACCATATCACATTATCCGAGTCAGCCGAGTTTTACACAAAAAAAAGTGATAGCATATCATTGTACGAAATTACATGATTCTATTTCCGTTACAAACAACACAAACATGTCTTAACTCTTTAAGTTGCTATTCCAGAAAAAACGCACAGCTTCGCCAGTTGGAGTTAAAGAGAATGAATCAAGATAAAAAATGATCAGTGATATGACTTCTAAGTTGGTAACATAAAAAGAAAAAAATTGACATATTAATGTGCGTTATTACTTTCTTATTCGACTGTATATTTATATAATTTAAAGAAGAAATTACAAATAAGTGGCATTTTTAGATATTGTTCTTCCTTACTTATAATTAAAGTAATAGTACATATATATTGATAAATAATAAATATTGTACAATATAAGGCATATAAGAGTCTAAAGTATATAAATATTATGTTGAAAAACTAAGAAATTACAAAATAAACATTAATATATTATAATCAATTATAACATGTTTCGGCCTCTAGGTTAGGCCTTCTTCAGATATAAACGCAAAGTTGTTACATCAATAAAACAATATTAATAGTCATGGAATTTGATGTATATGTATATGCTCGCCAAAAGATTGGAAGACCGATTGAAAAGAATTTTTTAATGTTTCTAACAATGTAAATTTTATTAATTATATTATTCTAAAGCAAGCAAACACATCGATAAAAACACTCACCAATCTTTTAGAAGAGTTATTATATTTCGTTGACGATACTCGTATACGTAATACTCGTAATACTCGTCAAAATTACTTAGTGTGATTATAAATAGTTATATGTACTCCAATAAATAAAAGCAACAAAATCATATTTCATATAAAAATTCTCCAATGAATAAAAAATAATAAATAAATTATATGAAAAGATGTGAAATCAGTCACAGAATAAAATTAAAGATGTATCACACAGTGACTAAACGAAAAATAATCGAACAAGTGTGATCTTGACAATGCAAAGTCAGACCTTGTTTACAATCGGAATATATTCTTTATGTAAACGCTCAGTATCAATTTGAAGATTAAAGCTATTTTTTTATTTTTTAATATGTAGCATCCCCAAAACTAACCGCTTATTATAACATGGTTCTTCATCAAGGATTTCAATATTACTCCAATCGAAATCAGTTATAACAGAACGGGAAGACGTGTTCCAGCGTATATGATTTCGGTTCAGAGATTCGCGTTTTTAGCTATCTATCCTCCGTCTGTCCTGTGTATATTGACATGCATATTGACTTCATACTGTGTAAAAAATAATATAACATAAAAATAATAAAATAATATTTATAAATTTTCTAAAAAATACCTCAATGTATTTTAAAACGTCACTAAATAAAATATAATGTAAGTAGAAATTCTCTGCTCAATTTTCTTTTTATGATACATCTCTTTCTACAAAATTTAAAAGATATCTATAAATATTCAAATATTGAAATGTTGACGTAGTCAGTAGATTTCATTAGGCATTTACTAATTAATTCACTCTTCGACTTGATAGACCTTTGAAAAGTTTGTCGCATAAATACTATAAACGGTGAGTCCTCCGAATGAGAGAAATCTTTTTGCTTTAGATATACAGTGTCCTCTTTTATTTCAACTTATAAAGTATTATTTATAAAGCTCTTTTGAGCGTAAAAACATTTTATAGTCAGTATGTATCATAAATTTTTCAATAAAATTTGGTAAATAATAATCGAATTTATAACAGATTAATATAACATAAACATGTAACACATAATTAAACATTCGATAATTTATATCGAGTTTAATCTTTAAACACTAATGGTTTCTTCATATATCGGCAACAAGTGATGAGATCAATTTATCATATAGCTCTTTATTTTTGAGTTTTTAAAGAGAGAGAGAGATTTTTTAAACTTATCAGATTAAAATTGTTATTTGATAGGCAAGCTGTCCTTTTCCTATACTTCATGTCCCATAAAAACATATATAACTTCTTAATTTTATTCATTTTTAAAAAAGTTTTCTAAAAAAATTTTTCGTAATTTTTATAATACACGATGTAATTAACAATAATTATTAAAAGATACATTATTTGTTTCATGTATATAAGAATATAAATTCAAATTCAAACAAAAGAAAAAAATTAACGAAATATAATATTTTTACTGTTTGTATATTATTATTTTAATTTTAATATTTTGTAATATTTTTATTGTATTTTTAATTACAATAAATATTAAAAAATTATTTAATTGGTTTGTTCAAAATATCAATTGAAAACATTTTTTCATATAGCAATTAAATATCAGTAGATAATATTTGTAATTTATAGTAAGCATGACTGCTATGAAATGTATAGATATAAAAATATAAAGTAATTTATTTATAAAGACAATATTTTTAAATGTTTAATGAAAAATTAAGTAGAAATTATTTTTGATAATTTAAAAAAATTCATGTTTATTAGTATTTAAATAATACAAATTAGTTATGTTAATGAAAATGTATGCAATATAGAATAGATTTACAAAATATTTCATGAATCATACATAAACTATTTATAGTTATATTATTCACATTTCTCTAAGGTATAATCGATTTTATATCATTGATATGCTTATCCTTAATATAGTGGCAGAAATCAATCAGTTTATTCACGTTTTTTAAATCAGTAAAAAGAAAACTTTTTGGAAACAATCTTTTGCGCTTAGAGCAAAGTGCGAAGTAAATCCTATTATGATCTCTCGATAATTTTGAGAATTCGTTACTGATATTAATTGTAACAAACGGATATTAAATTCAATTTTAATATAATCTCTCGCTTTGATAAAACTTCAAGGTTAGCTAGCCATCAAAGTTGAAGTAGCTGTCTGTTCGCTGATTGCATCAGATTGTCTTGGTGACAGATTGAATTTGAATAAAAGAATAAATTTTTATTGTAATAAAAATTCATTCACTGCACACATGTGTATTTAATCCCTTAGACCCATATTCGAATTTCTTTGCAAAGTTGGAACTTTATAATTTTGAAAGCATAGCTATTGTGATAAATAAAAAGAAACCATTGAAATTTGCTCTATCTGTGATAAAAAGTACAAAATTAATCGTAAAAGATGTTGAAATACTAAAGCTTTAAAAGTACAGTGGATAAAACGTATACTTGAATGTGACATTTACGTAACATTTCGCCAATTTGATCAACATAAATAATAATAAATTTTTGCTTCTTGCTGGTCTTAAAAATATTTTACATACATGTTTTATGTTTATAAGTAAATATATTTGACTTTATTATTTTTTTAAAAAACATTTCCTTATTATAAAATAAAATAAAATAATCATTTTTTTACGTATTTCTTCGTTAAATTATCAATTTGTTACATTATGAGTTTAATTTAGTTATTTTTTACACTACTATAACTATTCATTTTTAAATTAAAAAAGTTATGCACAGAATTAATTATTTAAGTTATTATATATTTATATAAAATAACATTTTTATGTTATATGTATATTATATCTACATTTCATTTTTATATCAGTTTATTTTTAAAAATAAAAGAAAAATTAAAATAAATATATTTTTTTTGTTTTAATCTGTAAATAACAAATTTTCTTTGTTCTTACATTCTAGAATAATCATTTTCTTAAAAAAAACACAATAATGTGTTTTTTCTTAAAATTCAAAGTTTCAACTTTTTGAAACACGTATTTAAAATATTTTTTTAAAGTAATGTAAGAAAAATAAGAATTTTTAAACAAGCAATGTTTCTTTTCGAAATTTATTTTATTGTTTATAACTTTTTCATTAATAAAGATACATATACATTTGTTTAACATCATTGCGTTTCTTAATATGTAACGCTTTAATTGAAAAACAATTTGTTACAATATGGCCAATCTTATAAAAAAGTTATAAGCAATCAAAGTTAGGTTGAATATGTCTGGCAAAAATAAAAATTAAAGTGTACATATTATAAGTTAAATGTAAGGAGAAAATTACGAAAGTATAAACAAAGCTAGGAGACAAAAATTAATACAACAAAATGTAAAAGAAGTGTAAATGCATACACAAATATATTTGATTGAATATGCCTCTTTTGCTTGTTTATGTTGAATATTTCTCATTCGAATTTCATTTACTATTATTGACTATGTATTACCTATCGTTCAATGTTACAATGTAACATACAATAGCTAGAAAGCAATGTTCAATGGTCTATTGAATCTAAGAGATCTCATATACATATATCTCATCTTAAAGATCAATAAAGTTGCATAATTAATATTATAATCAAAATTAAAAATATTTGTTAATGTCAAATATATGTATCGAAAATTTTACATTCAGCATAATAATTCCTGTATCTTTTGCTCCTATATAAGCGTGTACAAAAATATTAACTATATAAAAAATTATATATTTATGATATTTAAACTTCTTGGAATTGATAAAAATAATTTAAATTTTAATTACTGTTAAATGTTTTTCACACACATACACATATACGTATATGACTTTATTCGAACGTACATATACCTTACTACAATTTAAATGTACTTATCACAAAGGATGCAATTATAGATGTTCGACTCTCCAGAAATTTCATAAAAGATATTTTATTTTACGGTTCTCGGATAGTGACATTTGTGGCTCTGTTCTCTATGCTTATTATCTGCAAGGTTCATTATAGTAGAGTGCAGTTCGTAACTGATACAGAATAGCGGACGACATAATGATTGACACGCAGCTGATTTACGTAATTTGCCATTGTTCAAAGATACATAAGCTGAAATCTGTCGCAATGACAAATAAGCTTATCACGTATTAATAGATTATGCTTCATATCTATCATAATCTATTATAGTTTTTAAAAGTGAGATATTAATAGAATAATCAAGAGATTCATCATGAGTGTGTTTATGCCTTCCATTTTATCTGATTACAAAACAGATATAATTTTATATGTCATAATTTTCAATTCCTCGATTTTTCATCCTCGAAAACTACTTCCATCTTAGCAAAATTTATTAAAATTGAATTTATAAAAAGTCAATTATTCACTTGTTTCGTAAAAATTCATAGAAAAAGAATCTGATTACATTGATTAAAATTCTGATTAAAAATGGACAAATCAGAATTTTCTGATTAAATCTATTATAATTCTAGTGAAATAACCAGAATTCTGATTGAAATGATCAGAATCTTCTGATTCGTTCATCTTCAACTAGAAATTTTTCTCAGTATAACAATTATTATTTGTTATCACCAGATTTATTTATATTTATATTTAAGCTAAAAAGAATTTAACAATATAATTTTATAATATACTATTTGTTAAATATCTAATACGCTTTATTCTTCCTTACCTTTAATGTATCGAATAATAAACAAAAGCAAATTAATAGTAAAAATTATATCAAACATTTTTAATGCAACTTGTAAAACATAAAATTATTTAAAAAGTATAATAATTAATCTAAGGGTAACTTCTCTAAAGGCCAGACGCATTAGCACAATAAGATGATAAAGTGATTGAAAAATTAAAAACAAGTAATAATTTTAAAAAATAATAATAATTTTTAATCAAAAACTTAAAAATATATAGTTTGTACTATAATTCTGATAAAAAACTATATCTCTTTGTCCTTCATATATCTATTTTCTTCGTGTATTCTTCAAAATAAAAAGATTAATTATTCTAAATAATAAATTTGTATTAGTTTAATTTGTGTAATTGCTATTTGAATTCATCAAATGCATATTATACATATATTTATTTTAATGGAATATTGTTTTTGTTTTAAATTCGTCGATTGATTAGCATTTCATAGAAGAGAAAATGAGACAGTTCTAGGGCACTATGCTCCAATACCGGGTTAAGATCACGTCCGCGAGACCCTTGTGTGTTCGCGACGTGTAAATGTGGCAGGAATTAATTGCCAGCTCGTCGCCTGAGAAGTGCTGGCCGTCGCTTTTACGATCAATTTGCCGTCCGGATTCGGCAGTATCCTGCTCGACAGCAACTGCCACTCGGTCGTGTTTCATTAACAGGACAAGAAGTGGGGTCCTGACGGGACACATCGGATTTCCGGCAAGATGACGATGGCAATGACTGTTTGAGGGAACAAGGCATTTCGATTACCGTGAACGGTCCTTTGGTATCTCGGTCGGAGGACTTACTGTCAGCTTTACATCAGCACAAATTTGTTATATCCACAAATAAATATCATACTAATTGAAACAATTACATAATATTACATCAATGAATAATGCTATAAATTGTTTTAATTTATGTATTATTGCATGTTATATTAGGTGTTGGAATTAATTCGTAGCGTTTTTTAATGAAAGAATGTTATTTATTTCACATGAGCATTAAAAAATACATTAATGAAAGTACTTCCCATCACTTGTAAAACGCTACGAATTAATTCCAACACCTAATAATTAAATTTTTATATGAAATATCGTCTATATCATCGTATCACTTTTGAACATATTTCCAGTTTTTGAACTATATTTCTTAAACAAAAGCTAAAAATAAAATTTTGGAAATATAAATAACAACTGAAAAATGTCTTCTATTAGATAATATAGTAGTTTTTATAATACCATTTGAAATTTTGCAATCATTAATTTTTTTGTAAGATAAGTAAACATGAGCGTTTAATAAAATAAGCCCTAAAACTTTTCTTTCACAGAAATCATCTGTATAAAATATTTACAAGTTAATGTATTGTATATGAAAATTTCTAGAATTTTTCCGCTTCGATATAAAATGTTTTTTATTGATTTATATATACATTTTATGCTGTTCTGCAAAAAAATATAATGTGGTAATTTTTTCATAAAACTTTAAAGAAAATTAATAATAAATAATGTACAATTAACATGATGTATGTGTATAATGCAGTATATGTATAATCTTCTCAAATAATGTATAATCTTCAAATTAGGTATCAAATTTATTCTAATTCTTTTCAGTCTATTATTGCAGAGACATGGTCTCTTCTGCATCTATTGATATATATAGGAAAAGGGTCTTCAGTTTTTAACTGAGATCCAGACGGTCATATTAGAAAAAGTTTTCATGGCAAGATACTCTCTGTGATTTATCATTGTCTTTCGAGAAGTGACGATCAAATAAAATCTGATATGTGTGTTCTAGGTAAAATTTGAACTTGGATCTTTAACACAGAGAGTTACCACGCAATCCTCTACGCAATCCACGTTCGCCAAATTAGGTTAATGAAATTTAAAATTATTTCATAGCGTGTAACATTAAATAAAAATTTGCACTAAAAAAACATTATTTTCGAAAAAAATTATTTTGAATACGTTTAGATAAATGATATCGAATATTCGTGCAAGTAGAATGAATAGGTCAATGTATATATATATCGAGTCTTGTCTTTGAATTTATTGAGATATATTAAAACTCTTAATTCGTAGTTTCAAGCATAGCAATTAAAAACTAACAAAAGTGCAAATAAACTCAATAAAGTCACTTTCTCGAACTGCAATTTAAGTTTGTAAAACCTGAAAAAAAAGTATTTTGGAAAAAATAGTTGACATTCCGCATGCATTATAACTTCGTACAGATAGCACTTTACAAGGATAGGACGCAACGACCGTAAGGGTCTAAATGTACTTAATATATATATATATATATACACGTACGCGAATGCACTCAGAACATCTCTTCCGTTATATGAATATAATTTTCAGAAAAGGCCATGCTATGGAAGCTCGTCGCATATGAAACATCATTCTAGGACGTGACACGATGCATTATTTAATAGATCGGTAAAGTGCAATATGATCCTATTATCAATAGCTCAATGCGATCTATCGCTAGTATCGCCTCCATAATCGTTCCTAAGAGAACTGCAATCGCATTGAATAGTGCTTCGACATCACAACGACGAAATAACTTTATTACCTGCTGGAGATATCAAACGTATTTTACCGATATACTGAGTATTACATTTTATTACAGTGCAAGATATTATACATATCCCGTTTTCAAATTTGCATAGTTTATTTACATAATTTATTTTTGAAAAATGTGTATTTTTCTTCTTAATTTTGATTATACAACCAACTTGATATTGATCTTTTTTATTAACAAAGATTTTATCGGTTCTCTTCTTTTTATTATCTTTAAAATTTTTAAATAAAATATTTACGTAATTATATTAGGTGTTGGAATTAATTCGTAGCGTTTTTTAATGAAAGAATGTTATTTATTTCACATGAGCATTAAAAAATACATTAATGAAAGTACTTCCCATCACTTGTAAAACGCTACGAATTAATTCCAACACCTAATAAAATTTTATTGAAGTTTACACAATATAATCTAAAAAAAAAATAAAATTTTTCTTAATGTTTATATGACAAAAATTTTAATCTGAAAGAAGTTTTTAGTCAAAACTTATAAAACGAGAAATCTATCAATATATAATGAATCAAATAAATCTTAAAACAATAATTTTTTTAAGTGTAACTTTTAAGAGAGATATTTTAGGTATATATTATAAAGTAATAGCAAAATAATTTGTAGTCGACTTCATCATAAAATAAGATTTCTAGGAAATTAGGAGTCATAATTATCAATTCTGCACAAAAATTTTGAGCAAAATAAATAATAACTTTTACAATGCTTCGTTCATAAAACTTTCGTATTGGACACGCATTTGATATGCAAAAACTAGCGTGATAAAAAGAAGCAATAGTGAGATTATTTATTAAAACTATCTTACATTCATTTAATGTGCGGTTTTGTATAATAATATACTTTTTGTATAATATTATACAATACTATTTTGTATAATAATATACTTTGTCATTATAATGTGTTTGATTAAGATATTTACATAATCTGAAATGTTTTAAGCGACAGAGATGGGAATAACATTTTATCGAAACCAAAAGTAGCATTTCATCGAAAGAAATTTTACATTGAATGAAATCTGTCACGTAAGCAGTAATACAAGCTAAAAACGAATTGCCATGAGTTGAGGAAGCACAAGTACGTTGAAATCTTTTATTAATATCGGAAACTTCATGCTTCATGAGTGTTGTTATTACGGTTCACTTCTCCATCATATCTGCATACTATACACAGCAGAACTCGAAAAGAAAAATAAATCGGTACGGCACTTACACTATTTCATCGGAAGAAATTCCGTGTCGGATAATATCGCGCACGCAACAGTGGCGTGAGCAGAAAACGGCAATGACGAGTGAAGAAAATAATAACGGAACAAAATGTATGTAATTTTAAATTAATAAGCATCATAAAAACTAAATGTGATATAATTAAAAAAAAAACGAAAAAATGTTTAATGTACAAATCAATATAATTTCTATGGCTTTCACAAAGACTCTTTACTCATTGAATCCATTCTCTGTGTAATTTACTAAAGATGCATAAAGAAAAAAAGGATAGGTAAATTCGTTGTGTCAACAGAATTTATCCGAAGAAAGATTGAATGGTAAAAACCAATAGATTGTATAATTGTTCGTTATACGGCTAAAGAAGCTGAAGAATAAGAGTCAATAGTGAGAGAGAAAAAAGAATCCATTTGAGTCAATTATTTTATTTCTCACTCATAAATCCGAGTATAAACGCTCATGAATCTTCAATTAGCCGCCAATTTTGTCAATACCGAATTAAGTTCTCCACTGAATAAAACGACTGCCACACGTCGAGATAAAAAGAAAGGCACATCGTATTATAATAGAAAATTGTCACTCGCGAATAAAAGTTTGATAATAATATTCACGTAGATTATTTTACTTCAGCACATAAAATGAATTATTCGTTTGATCTCTTGTCGGAGATAATAGTTTTCTTCAAGGATATAATAGTCGAATATAATAGTTTTCTTCAAGGAAATTTAAAACTTCTGCTATTGTAATCAAAGGTTTGTAAAGAAAATAATGTGACTCTTCAATTTTCTATTTAAATGGAATTATCAGTATCTGACTCAAATTTAATCTTCAAAGAGAACTGCAGGGTTTTTTTTTAAATCACGATAAAGTTTCACTCTAGGGAAAAATATATATTTAATATATAATCACATAACATGATACTGATTTCGAGACGTTATAACATTTCTGAGCTCTTTAAAGGTTAAAAGACACGAAAAGAAGTGTCTCGGAACTTTTCTCAACGTTTGTATGAAATTATATTTTATTTGTTTAACATGTATATATTGTCTGTCAATATAAACATTGAATACAAATCATTTTGATGGAGTATAGAATTTTTTCAACTAAAATTATAAACACTGAATGTACTTCTTTTCCTTTTTTTGCTTACAAAATCAGTTGCTTAACTTGATTACAAAATTTATAATAGATTATTTTTGCATTTCAATTATTTCTATTTAATGTAATATTTAACATTAATTATTATTCAAAAATATTCAAAAATGTTAAAAAAAAAGAAATGTGTGTGTGTGTGTGTGTGTGTGTAAATTATCATAATAATTGTGTTGTATCAAAACTCTAACTCTCGAAGAATTTCTGCTGATTAGGACGAATTACATTCAGCTGGTACTTCCAATCGACTGCCTTGATACTTGCGATCATGCTCGTAACAAGATAGCCTACGTTAAATACCCTGTGAAACGCGAACGAGCCATTGCCGTTTGTTGTGTTTTAACGAGCGACAAACTCATCTGCCATCGAAGACGACCGTTATTTCTATCGCTTACAGATTGAAAATGAATGCTAAATACACTATATCGTTATCATGTTGTGTTCTCGTGAATCCTGACATATCGTCCATTATTGTGTCGAAAACAAAAATAAAGAATTGTGTATTGACATTTTTTATTATATAAATTTGCTATCAAAATACGGCAAATTTAAATAATCAAAAGATGTATTAGGTATAGTAAAATAAATTATCTATAAGGCAAAATAATTTATTGGCAATGCATTAATACAAGTTAGTTTTACCTTTATAAAACTTTTTGGAATCAAACTATACAAAACAAATTCCAAAAAATTTTCTTTAAAAACAAAACTTTTTATATTATTTCTAATCATCCAATAAAAATTAATTAATAGTAATAAATATTAATTATATGAAGTTATAAAAAATTTTGACAAAAAAATTAATTTCTCTTTTAATGAGCTTGACACTTTGAAATTATTCATTTTACTCTCCAAACACGTTCAAATGATGTTGGTTCCAAACAATAGATCCGTAGTTAGATGAATATACGAAGTCAGGATCGAGATTGCGGAGCAAATATTTACTCGTGTGTCCTAACACATCGCTAGTTAACCAGGACACGTCGAAATCAACCTTAGCTTTACAGGATAGTAAAAAACCGTTGCACGATTAATATGTTCGATATGAACAGTATCGATCATGTAAAAAATGAAAAGTTATATAAGGAATAAAAGAAAGTGCAACGTCACGATAACAACAATTACGGTGCTTATAATCAAAAGGAATTGAAGTCAGAGAAAGATTATAATATGTTATTAAAGATATTGTCTGTCAGACAAGCAGAACGAAACTGTAGATAGTGTAGATTGAATGTTTAAGTGGTGTATATAAGAAGTAGCGTAAATTTCACAAATCAGATTGATCATGTATAATTAACAGCATAGATTTTGTTGTTATGCCACAGTTAACGCAACGTTCAAAAGATCATCAACAAACTCGAATTTTTCCCTTGTGTCTTATAATATACATATATTAAGAATTCAATCTAATTAAAAATAATTGCAAATATTGTTGTTTCGATTTCTTTCGTGAAATTTGTGTTGATTGATATTTACATCAAGGAAATGCTTTATGTTGGCTTAAATCTCAAAAAATAAAAAATTATATATAAAAAATTACAAAAATTTTCAACATCAAACGGTATGTAAGATTAATAATAACGCTCGATACCTTGGAATTCGATCGTAGCTATCCCAACTGGTGAGGCAGTTGTAGCTACTATATCTGCTGGAAGTCGTCATCGTTAACGTCTTGCTCGCTGAGGCATTTCGGACCCGCTCAGTCGCGTTATTCCATAGTGCCACCACGAACGTCCTCCATCTTTTCACGATATCGAAACTGGCGCTCATATAGTCGAGAGTACAAAATTGCTATAGTCACAGGTACCTTTTTGTTCCGGCGCAATTCTTATTCCCTCTTCTCATTTAATATTTTTCCACCGGCTTGGTATTTCACCACACCACGAAGAAAATTTTCCGTTTATTTCGTCTCCAATGGCAAGACTCGCAATGGCAAGATTGGACGATGCGCGGGAGTTTGAGTGCTCCAATCGCGGTCGTGGTGACGTATGTACCCCTCTCAGCAGAGCGACGTAGTTACAGTCTCATAACACGCACGATCGCTCGTGGCAAGGGTTAACGAACCAGAAAGAAACTTCTGGAACACGGGCGCGCCTAACCGCGTTCGGTACCTGCACGATACACGTAAAGTACTTTCACCACCCCTTTGCAGTTACCACCCGTTCCGTCGGTATACATAATCGGCGAAGATATACCCGTAAAAAATGCACCGCGGCGTAAACGATCGCAAAGATCGATAGAGTCAGCAGAAAAATACGACTAAGCCACTAGAACTTGGACCATGTATTTTGCTACTTCGCTGTCTAATTGGACCACCGTTTAAAATCCTTTCCGTTAAAATATTAAATGTCAATTACATGCTATGTTGCACTTAAAATTATCCGTCATCCTGGACGACGCGCCGTACATGCGTACCTGTGCGTATCGTACGAACGTGCGTGCTTGTGCGCGTATTAAAAATATTCTACGTTTTTTGGACCCGCCAACCAGCGTGCTCATTAAGTATCTCGTAATTAGAAGGAAGGTGCGCCCGCTTGTTTACTCATCGCACAATGTCGGGCGTCACATTTCCCTCATCTACCCTTCTTTATTCGTTTTTTCCTTCTTTCCTTTTCATCGTTCGTTGTTATTGCTCCCTTAATCGAATACACTTAAACAAACTCTGTCGAAATTGTAATTTACTTCTTCCTCATTGCTGCGATACTAATCTTGTTCCTCTTAAGAAGAATCTTTGTTGCTCTCCTTAAAAAGAGTTTTTTCTTGTTATCTTAATAAAAAGAAGCTTTCTTTGCAAAACCTTTTCACTCATATATATTCTTTTCGCATACAAAAAATATTTAACAAAAATCAAGCGGAGAAGAATGCTTTATAATGTGTTTCAAAAAAAAAAAAGAACTTTCACCACACTTTCGCTCCCACGAACAATAAACAATTATAGCGAAAATGTCGAAAGAATTCATTAATTCGGAAGGAGGGCGATGACGAGAATGACAATGTCGACTGACATTATGATGAGACCGATTCCACAAATTGCATCAATCAACAACGACGCGTCGTTTGATAGGTTCTGCGGGGTCACGGTTCATCGATGTTACTATAGATGCTCGCTATAATTGCACTGTAATCACCCACAGAGACCAATGTCATTTCCTGAAGTCCTCTGAATTGAAACTCGAAGACGTCCAAACTCGTTGTCGAAGTCTCCTCGCGGAGTCGCTTTGAAATAACATTGGAAATCTTTTTGTATAAGATTTCCGCTTCGTGGACCACTGCGTATTTCTCTTTCTGATGCCATCACTAGCTTACTGTTGTCTTGTACAGTCCCGAAGGACATTCTTGAAAAGAGTTCTACATCCTTTCCGCAAACTAATATTCATAATATTTTGCAATGAAATTTTCTTTTCTCGTCAACAATTACGTTATACTTTTTTTTTGAAAAATGTTGGTCCTATTTTCAAAGTTTTGCTTTCAAAGCTCTTCAATATTTGTTGGTCCTTTCTTTACAGAATTCCACCTTAGAGACTTCTTGGGAATACCACTCAAAGTTTACGTTTTCGAAGCCTTTTGGAGGAGTGCTTGGTCCTATTACTTTGAGAATTGCTGCTGATATCGCTGATAGCAAAGGATTTGTCCTGATGTTTGCTGTCACGGATATAATCCGACGCGATCTTTCATGACGAGACAACGGGATTTTCTCTTCAGGTACCGCATCTTCTGAAAGCTTCGTCGCCCCTGTCGCTCGCGTTCGATGCGGGCCGTCGTTTTACTGGAGAATAAAACGTTGTCGCGGTACCATCGGCCCACCTTTCTCGCGTGCGCACGAGAGGTGCTATCGTATCACCTGCCTGACGGGTCCTTTCCCGTAAAAGCTCCGCAAGCACAACGCGCTTCGCGTGGCCTGGCTTAGCGCCGACTAGCGGAATCAGCCTCAAGCTCACAGTCGCGACGACGCGCACCCCTAGCATCGCGCAAGCTCCGCTCTTCGTCACCCTCTCCTGATTCTCCTCGACAAACTAGTCGAATGCCTCCCTCGAAAAGAAACCGATAAATAAAGAAAAGTCGTAGGAGAACCACATATAAAAATAGTATTTCGCATAATTGCAGTGTCCAATATGACTTTGAATCAGTTGTATCTTCTCATTACCACTTATCAACCAACATAAAAATTACAGACATTAAATAGATAAGATTTTATCTCATAGATCATTATTTTTTAAGATTAAAACTTGAAAATCTTCAAATATATATATCTCTATATTCCTTCCTTTATATGTTTCTATATGCTCCGTAAGTTTGTACATACATTTCCTATGTAAGTTTCTCTCCCATATTGATTAGTGAGAATAATGATTGAAAATCATCATTTTTCATTTCGTGGAAATAGCGTAGGTAATCTCATCAATTTTGTAAATAAACGTATAAGAATAAAAAAAGTTGCTTTTTTAAAGTTGTCAATTTAACTAATGATCACAGTAGGCTAATTTAATAATGAATATGAATTATTTGTCCAACAATTGATACTTCGCTAAATGTTAGCAAACAACGTATTAAATTGATTATTTATTTGATTCTCGTTATTTTTTATATAATACCTTTGATATAAATTTATTTGACTTACATTCTAATAGTTCGTGTAATTTTTAAATTGCAATTTTATTTTTGGTGTTATCGTCAAAAAATAATCAGAAATGATAACATTTTTGCCGCGAAGCACGTCAGTCAATTAGTGAGTTTAATAGTAGTATAATATAAGTATAATGTTAGTATAATATCAGAGTATAAGACAATAAAGAATTATTTAATATCCTTGCAAATGATAAATTAACCTGTTTGCTGTGATGCAGTTTAATATTAATGCATATTTACTAGCAGCTATATTAAATTGTTCTATGCTTATGCTAATACATTAAAAGTAAGATAATCTACTTCATTAGAGCATTTTAATCTACTTCATTAGAGCATTTTAAATATTTTCCATGACATTTTTCTATAAATATAAATACATATCGGCAAAGTTGTGATAACAGCGATAACAAGAAATATGTATTAATTCAACAAAATGTCCGATGAACGAGATAAATGTTGAATTTTTAATGCGTGCTACGCGCGAAACGTGCATAAGCACGTAATCCATCTTTTACATGTAATCGACTAGAAGCGATTCTGCTTTTCAACGATATAAGAACTCGCAGACGGATCAATGATTTATGATTTAACTGACGATCTTTGCTTAGCGGAAAGTGTTGCTTTAAAAATATAAATATCTCATGTTTAATACATTCGTATAAAAATTTTTTCGAAATATTAAAAAATAAATTCGAAATAAATGCATTTTTATGCATATTACATCAATGTAATAGTATAGATAAATGCAGATTCTCTAAAAGATAAACAATACATAATCTGGATAATTTAATTAATGTAAGTGTTTAAATTCAACTGTATTAATTTATATTGAACTTCTAATTCTAATTATAAATGATTAGATGTGCAGTTTAATATTATTATTTTATTCTTTTCTTTATGATCTGCTATTACCTACATAAATCGTTCTGCACTTAAAGAAAAAAAAAACATAGTGGTAGCAAACCATAGTGTAGCAATTATATACGTGATAACTGTCTAAGCTTTATATGTAGAATTAGTGCGAATAGTTCAATAAGCTATTTTACAATTATTGCAATTATAAAATAGTTTCAATTTCAACTGTATATTAATTTTACATAATATGAAATTTGCATAGTTGTCACTTGAATAATTGTTACTACTATGATTTTTTTCTGAATATTATAACTATGTTCGAAATAGTTGTATCAGTTGTAAAGATATAAAATTAGCATAATTAAATTAGTATATTTTTTAATTAAAATTGTTTTTATTATAATTTTATTATTAAAAAGTTTTTAAGTATTTAATATTAATAATATACAGTTTAAAAACTATTTACATTTTATTTTAAATAAATATTTGTTTAAGATTTTTTTATAGTATTGATTTGTCTATAGTAACTTTCAATAATTTGGATTTATAAAAGATATTTGCGTATATTAATTAAATAAAAGTATAGATAAAAATTTCTTTTTATATAAGATTTTCAACATATTAAAATTTTCAGCACGGATAAAGAATGTCTGCGGTCAGCTAAAAAGGTCAAATTTTATATGGTTATTGCATGCAAGATTAATTCTTGCTTTTCCAGGTTCTTTGTTAGATCACTTCAAGTTTCATATTATATGTATACACATGAACATTTGAAATTCGGATAACCTAGGGAAGCCACCATAGCTTTCAAACCCAAAATATCCTAATGCGAATTTATGAGAGAAACCATTCTACTCGTGAAATACTAATACCGTCGATCGTAAAACATTGACGCAACATGGAAATACATCACAGAAGGGATAGCTCAACCATTAATAGTAGTTTGAAGGATGCTTGGCCATGAGATATATGAATAAGAAATTTCCAGGTCCCGTAAAGAATTTTCAGTATCAACAGCGATCAGCTCTAATACTCACAGATTTATTTTATATCGCATAATTTGATTAATTCATATAAATAGATATATTCATAGAAATATCCAATCATAATTAATTTATAGAAATAGATATATTCATAGAAATATCAATGAATCAAGAGATTATTTACTTTTTTCATAGAATAGTTTTTTATTTTATCTAATCACTATAATCAGCAAATCGTTAAGAAGACAACCAATAAGTACATTCAAATAAAATACTAAATATGTCAAATGCACGTCTAATAGTTTGATCATCTTTGATCTTATTATAATTTCTATGTTAATTAAGAAATTGCAAATATTTATGCATGATTTTTATTGTCTTTTGGTCCAATTCTACATCAAATCCAGTAAGCAGATAGTACAATTCGGAACATGGTACAATTCTGAATGAAATAAGATTTAAATTCAAATTCAGGGTTAATCTTGATCTCTCTTGTGTGGAGAGTCACAAAGTTAACCACAACGACAAATAAGGAGAGAGAGAGAGAAACCAAATTTCCCAGCAAACCAAGAATATAACTATTATATAACGTAGATGTAAAGTAATGTATATTAAGTAGTAGTTACATATGTATTTACAGAATTAAACCTTGAAACTGAATTCAAATTTTATTTTGTTTAGAATTGTATCATGTTCGATATTGTATCCACTTCACATACGCGTATATAAGTTGTTCTCCAATTTTACATCGATTTGATGTAGAACTAACAGAGAGAGAGAGAGAGAGAATAATACAAATATTTCTATATAAAAATAAAGTTCTTTCTGTAAAATAGGAATGTGAACAATGTTAACAGCTTTCATTTGTCATGATATTAATAATCAATTTATATTATAATATTTTCTAAACGTATGAAGAATATATCGTATATTATATATTATATTGTCTTATATCATATATTGAATTGTTAATTAGTATAAATATTACTATCTCTGTCGTAGCTCTCATTAAAGTTAAATTATCAATATAGTTACATATTTTTAAGATTATATATCATTTAGCAAAGTAATGAAAGTATAAGATACGTATTATGTTTGCAAAATAATTATCAATTCAAACACTATATGCTCATTTTAACGTCAAAAGTGAAATGCAGTTACCGATATAGTGCTAATCGGAAAATCGATAAGAATCAATCTGATTACTTTGAAAGCAATAGTCGAAGTGCATTTCCTCGAAAAGAAGAACTAGATTTTTTGCAACCGCGAGAATTACAAGTTTCACAGTTCGGAAATCGAATTTTCTGAAAGATGACTCATGGCTTTTCGTTCCTGATTAAATCAATTTGTAACATCGAATGTGCATTAAAACAGACAGTGCATGATCAAATAAATAATGAGATAAAAACAGTGGAATGGAACTACTATATTTAGTTGAAATTAAATTGTCAATTAGAAAAGTGTATTTATGACATAGTGTATTTATATACATTTAATTAAAGAAAAAAAAGTTGTTATTCATCAAATCAATTCTTTAAACTATTACACATTGCTCAAAGAAATTGCATATTTTGCATTATTTGATGTCGTTACAATTATTAAATTGAAAACAATTAACATGAAGTTCTAAAAGTCCTAAATACAAATATTACTTTACGTTTGAAGAGTCGCCAGTAGATAAAAAAATAAATAATATAAGAACATAGGAATAATCTCAATGATTTTTTCTATATAATACAAATTTCTATTATAATACAGATTTTTTGACATAATTAAATTATAACACATTTTAATTTTTTATTAATAAGATAGCGATTACAATAAAAATATAAAAAACAAAAATAACACTAATCATTTATAATCAAGTATATAAATTTTAGCAGTATTATTAAAAACCGTTACAGAAACATTGTATTTTAAATTGTTCTTATAAAAAATTTCTAGTGTATTATCAATGCAGAACTTATAATTGCTTCAATAATAAATGTCGTAGTAATATGCTCTTCCTTGTTCCTTCATATTTTTTATGAGTATAGAAGGATTAAATGTGATAATATATAAATATTTTGTGACATTCAATTTTATATTTTTGAAAAAAAATAGAAATGACAATGATTGATATGGCTGGTATGGCTTGTATGTTTTATATATATGTATTTAATACCAAAATGTTGCACAGAAAGTTCATAATCATAGTAAGAACTCACAGTAGACTCTAGAAAAGATTATTATTATGTATAGTTCTTATTTTCAGAACCGTCAATCGATGAAGACACAGAAATGTTCTTTTATCAGTATTATCAATCATAAGAATCCTAACATTTAAAGAGGACATGCTGTTCTTTTTTAACGTCATAAAAAGATGTTGCTATTTTAAATTGTCTTATCTTCATTTTGTAAGCTATTGTACAATGAGATTTACGACAATAAAATTACTTTAAAAAAGGATGCATATAACATATATGTATAATCAGAAACTAAATTTTAAATAAACAAATTTTAAAGTTATGGGAATACAGAGAAACATTTTAAATTAGACAATGCATGTGTTGCGTTATATTACAATACAAAATAAAATTTAAATTATAGTCGTATTATTTTTTCCACTTATAACAAATTTTGCGATATGAATATCATTTCCAATGTTTTATTGATTCGTAATATAGCAGGCTAATATAGGATTGTAATAATACTACCTAGCTACATAAGTATAATTTGAAATAAATCTCATTATTGATTCATTAATTAATACTGTATAATTCACAATAACAGAGAACTGTCAAGGATACTGGTAATACTAAAGTTGTGTCTCGAGGCTGAAAAACTTTCGTACAAACTTTTTTCATAATTCTAACTTTCTGTTTATGATTTACACGTAATATTACTACTATATAAGACATGTGTTGCAAGTTGAAGTTCAATTTTGTTTGATGTCTTTATGCGTGATCTTTTCGCATGTCTGTATAACATTTTAACTTGATTTATATAACCAAGCTTATAACAAAATAATAAAATTATTAAAATAATAAGTTCTAAATTCATGTAAAAAATGTGAGCTTTAAAATTATTAGTAAAAATTATTAGTAAAATGGTAAATTTATAATCATAATAAAAGTGAAATTGTAAGTTTTATAAAAACTACGATTCTGTGCAAATTTACTCCTAAATTAAGATTTAAAATTATACATAATCTTTTTTAACTTTTATCTGTGTTTTTAAGATATTAATCAAGTAGATAATTCATTGAACAAATTTAAAACAAATTTATCTTGATAAATATATAATACTAAATACTTTTCGGTTTCCTAATTATTAAAATCTCTTATATATATAATATCTTAATAAATTTTTTTTTCTCCTCCTCAAACATGCCATCTCCTTTAACAGAATTTATATAAAGAAAGTCCTCCGGAGGAACAGCTTAGTATCAATCACTTCCCGATAAAGATTCATGAAACATTGATATTAGTAAAAGATCATGACAGGATAATGATTATAAATCCTTTGACACCTCTAAAGAAAGCACTCGTAAAAACCTCAAAAGCATTATTAATTTTTATGTATGTTTATAATAAATTTAAGAAAGACAAATTTATCTGTAAGTAAACTTAAATGTTGTTATTATATATCACATTATACAATTTACAATGTTTCTTGACATTAGAGAATTTACAATATTTCTTTGAAGATCTATTGTTAGGAGAATATAAAAGTTAATAAAGATCAATAGTTTTTGGCTTTAGAACTAAGCAATAAGTTAAAATAAATTATATTGTGACGCATATGTTATTTAAAAAAAGTATATTCTTGACAAATCGTAAAAAAAGGAGCAGGAGAAATAGCTGCCAGTAATATCGACAGTTCTGTTGATGACGGATATGAATAGTTTACGATTTTTCTTCCATCTGTATTCACGTTCTTGTTCCTTGTATTTTTCCTACGAGATTATGATGTCACTGCAAGGATTTTACTCACTTTCTCGAAAAGGCTACTTCGAATGACAAGGATAATTACTACAATCTTGACGCGCTTAATTCGTAAGACACCCATCACGACATCGCAGCGACAGCACTCGGAGCTTTTCAGAGCTTTCTGAACTGTTGCGAGGCGCCCCCTGAGCAGCGTTTAATGCAGACGCTTGGCGAGCTTTAAACTCGTTCTGATCTCCGGCTTTCATTTTTCGTTCTATTTTTCCATTACAATATAATAGAAGTTTACTTAGAATTTCCCGAAACATTGATTTGCTTGATACTCAGCCAACATATTAGGTGTTGGAATTAATTCGTAGCGTTTTACAAGTAATGGGAAGTACTTTCATTAATGTATTTTTTAATGCTCATGTGAAATAAATAACATTCTTTCATTAAAAACGCTACGAATTAATTCCAACACCTAATAAGATTTTCAGTTAAAAGCTATTGAGCAAATGACTTCTGAATATATTCATACAAATCATTCTATTTTTATTTCAAAATTCAAATAATCAAATTCAGAAAAAAATACAATTAATTTGCTTCAAATAATATAAATATATTTGGTGTTGGAATTAATTCGTAGCGTTTTACAAGTGATGGGAAGTACTTTCATTAATGTATTTTTTAATGCTCATGTGAAATAAATAACATTCTTTCATTAAAAACGCTACGAATTAATTCCAACACCTAATATATTATTGTTTATAAATTCGGAAAAACTTGCGATATTTTCGCATCTCACAAAAAATTTAATATCTCGAAAAAAATCGTAAAAATACATTTTTAAAAGAAAAAATAGAATTATAAATTTATTTTTAGTTTGTACGATATCTTGTTTTAAATTACATAAAATTGAAAATTGATACTTTTGCATTATTTTTGTTTTACTTTAAACAGAACATAAAAGTTCATACATAAAAAATACATTTTCTTATGCATTATTTTATTCAGAAAAACAAGGATATATATCTGAAATATATATTTCTGGCATAAATCCACACAAACTTTAAATTTTAATCCTATTTACTGCAGTTGAATCCGTTATATTTATAAAAGATATTCGGTATAAATGAGATTAATTGAGGCGTGCAACGGGGATTAGATCACAATTAAACGAACGGATAAGGTACGTTAGACGTGAAAAACTATAACTGTGTGTATATGCGTTATGTAAACGAAAGAAATTAAATCATAAAATTGTATTGAATAATAAAATAAGTAATAATATTTAATATTTATTTCTAATGAAATTAATAATAAATTCTAAAGTATTTAAATTTATTTATTCCTAAGAATACGTTCATATCATGATATATATTCAACAACAATATATTCATATGTATATATATATATATATATGTGTATATATATATATATATATATATATATATATATATATATATATATATATATATATATATATATATATATATATATGTATGTATGTTATATATATTCGTGACTAAGAGAGGGCAAATGCACGTTTCTTATCTCGTGCGTTTTAACTGCACCAGATGATACTCTCCATTATTCCGTAGAAAAGAAAAAAGACACTTTTTTTAAATCACGAATCATATATGATCATTCATGATTATGTTAATATTTATGTGTTTCAATTTGCACATAATCGTAAGAGTCAAAGATTCCAGTTCGTAGTTGAACATTGAATAGCATGTGTTGCCGTCATTGTAGTTTTAAATATGTTGCTAGATAAGAAAACAGGATCAGAATAAATGACTCAGAAAAGAAGAAAAGTTTTGCAGACATATAAACAAAAATAAGTTCGTCAGCATGTTTACGGAAAGATTTGAAAACTCACAATTTTAAAATAACAATTGTATGATTACACATATACATTTTGTAAATTTTTATACTTAAGTACTGTTGTAAAATGTAAAAAATTTAATAAAGAAATTTAATTCAATTGGAAAGGAGAATGTGGTTTAGAATTTAAACTTGTACAAACTATTATGGAGGGAGAATTTAACGTCTTTAAAAATCATAAAAATCGCTGCTTTTTTTGCAGTCTGGATATATTTAATGAAGAATTTTTTCTTTTCCTCAAAATTCTTTAAGTAATTCTTAAAGCCAAAATTAGATCGTAAATAAAGATATTTGCCAACAAAAAAAAATATAGTTCGTCTGCACAAAAAGTAGAGCGACGTGTACTGCAGGAACCAAAGGAAGCTGAAGCAGCGAGAGAATTTCAAAGACTTGAAAAACAAGAATTATTTGGGAGGAAATAGAAGGTTTATTATACTAATATAAAATTATTAATTAACTGTAAATAACAAAAGTTGCATGCTACATATAAAAAAAATATACACAAAACTTTAAAACTGTTATTTTCCAAATTATGCTTTTTGGTCTTTTCTGATAAATTTATTAGAAACTATATTAACAACATTTATAAATTTTTTTGTAAGTTCCTTTTTCATTAGAACTACAGAGATTATGATTTACTTATTTTTTTTATAAAAAAAAATATTTTTTATAAAATTTTTTTTATAAAAAAATTACAGTAATTACAAGATTTTATGAATAAATAAAATTTTTTTCCAAAGGCTGCTATTTTGTAAAATTTATGTTTTTTAATTATATTTTTAAATTTAATTTTAGTTGCAATGATAGTCATTTTCTTCTGAAAAGAAAATTTTTGGAGTTTTGTTTTATATATCAAGAAGAGCTGCTACACCGTGTCTACGCATTTTTTTTTGTAGTTTAGTAACCAGTACGGCATGCAAAAAAGTATATTTTTTAGATTTAATAATTAAAACTTTAGAAGAAGGCTAAATAAAAATATTAAAACATTATTAAAATAGTAAATAAAAGAGTATGCAAAATTTAATATTAATTAATTTTTATGTCTTCTTACATAAAAATATCCAAAAAATTTAATCTTTTTCGATTTTTTAAATCAGAATACCCTTTTAAATACCTATGTAAAACATAAGATTACTGATAAAGCCAATAAAATCGACACTTAACACCAGAAAGGCATTAAATATGTATAATGATAACACAGTTCGTGTCTTAAATACTGCAATGAGATGCTATACTGATTTTTCGCAGACATCTCAGAATTATAGTTTTATTCTTGAGGTTTATTACTACTTCGTTACGAGTGTCTGTCAATGTGCCGAGTAGTAAATTGACTTTACGAGTTTCTGAGGGTAAGAACATTTATTCCGATATCGAACAAAAATATACGGTCAGCTTTGCTGTCTGCACCTTAATGAAACGATGCGAGAGCATTTCCGTTATTTCTTCTTTAAGCTTTCTTCTCAAACAATCTTGATGGTACTGAAATGGATTGAGCACTTTCATAGTCTAAAATTATCGAAAATCTTACTGTCAATATAAAATATTTTATTTATAATAATTTAGATATGTTAAAATAAATAGAATGCATAAGGCAAATGTACCAATTAATAGACAATTAGATATGATTCAATTATTGGACAAAATGATAAAAATTTTACATATTAAGCTTTAAATAATATGTACGACTTTAAATAAATTTGCTATTTATAAAATATATATATATATATATATCATTAAAAGCTTTATTTAAAAATGTTGTCACTTTATCCGGTGTGATTACATCATTGTCCAGTACCTAATATATTTATCTTAAAGACTTTCTATTTTTACCAAATTAATTTTTAAAGAATAAAAATTTAACAAAAATATACAATATGACAGTTGTTATTGTAACATTTCAATTTCAATATCAAATAATTAGTATCATAATAAAATTCTATTAAAACCATTCAAAACTTAATTTTAAATTGGCAAAAAATAAAATTTTATTGCTTTAATTTATCTATAAAAAATTCTTTAATTACTAAAAGTACTTATTATACTTTTTCATATGTACTGATTCTGATTTTGACACGCAAAAAACATTACATTTTTTTATTTCCTAACATATTCCCTAAAAAGTGAAATAATATTCCTTTCTTTTTTTAGGAGTAATAAGATATTTATGAGATCCAGTTCTCTAACAGTAAAATAAATTTACAGCTATCATTTACCATTTCTTTCCATCATTGTCTTGATAATGCAGTCGTATGCATTGAAGAATGATTAGCTCGAATTATGTTTATATTCGCGTGTATCTATGTTTTATAGAACCGATCTTTTTCTTATCTCAAATTGTGATTTTTATTTTGAACTTCAAAAACAAAAACGTCCTCTTTGTTATTGAGGGCAATAAATATAATACTTCGAGGTTTTGAAAATCCCTGTATATATTTTTGCAAGAAACATATACAAGGAAGTCATACGACATACTCTTTTATATTGGACACACACACACATAGCCAATTTTTTTAAGGTAAACGCATATTTCGTAACGCTCGGTACTTTCATTCCAAGGCATATTTTGCTGTCTTCTGTCAGATGTATAAATTATTAAATAATTATTTTTACAATAAGGTTAATTAATAGCAAAATATCGAAATAATTACATTCGGTACAATTAAATTTAATTATACTCAAACATGGTTTGTATGATAAAATCTCATCTATTTTAGTTTTAGTACAAAGTCTGTTTATATTTGTATCGATATATTCTTTAGGTATGTGATAATAGAAAATATCTAAACATCTAATTTTTAATTTTCTTTACTTTATTTAATGTTTCCTTGAATATTTATTATGTAATTTAATCACATCTTGCATAATAACATGCACGAATTATTTACCTGGCTTCTCAAGCAAGTTAAACTTATTTTGCATAACAGATCACGGTTAAAAATTGATGACTCATATTTGTACTACATAAATATTTAAAATCAGTCACTAGAGAAACAATAATCAAACAAGTATTATTACGTAAAAATTAAATGAAAAACTGCCTGTAAATGTTATATATGTATAAATAATGCACCCGATTAAGTTACATAAAAATTCATCATTTATGCGACATTTTCAGGTCAACGTCAATTGATGGATATTGATTGTTATACTCATCAAGATATTTGTTTGAAGTAGGTGTACTGTACCTCTTTGTCAAGTAAATATCTTGATATCCACAATTTTGTCTCAACACGCTAATAACGATAAGTGAATATTAAATTAAAGTATATATTCTGCCAAAATATGTAATTAAATTGTACTTTTTAATAAATTTATTTTTAGGATATTATTGTATTATTCAAGATATTATTTATGTTCTATTATTTATATAAGCTAAATTAAAACAAAAAAAAGAATTTCTAATATATAAATTTCTTAGATATAAAAGTTTAAGAAAAATCTAGTACTATGTGTGTGTGTTTGTTTTTTTATAATGTAATATAAATAATCAAAAATTCGTATCTTTGTCACCGTCGCTCTCGTTAAACTAAAATAATTGACATAAATTTGTTATCAATATAAATGACATAAGTGAGCTTTGACAAAGGGGTGTGTTCGATTGGTTCTCATGGGCGCGGCAGAACTACCGACTATAGAGATTACCTATTCACTTTTTGCTTTTTCTAGACCTCTCGGACCTCGTTACTCCTACGGTATTACTGAATCCTTTATCATGTCATGAATCCCGTACGAATCCCTCGTCGAAGAGCACGATTGAACTTAAAATCTGATGAAAGGCTTTGTTATGCAAAGCACGGGGTACATATTGAAAGAAAGTTTAATTCTCGTAACTTTGCAGAATGTCTTGAAATTTTTTAATTAATTGTAAAGTAATATTATTTAAAAAATTTAAATCAGTACTTTATTTGTTAATAATTATTTGTTAATAATTATTTATTTGTTAATAATTATTAATTAAAATGTCTTAAAACAATAATGAAAATTACATAAAAAATTTAATAAGAAAAAAATAAAATAAAATGCTTTGTTTCAAACTCTTTATACTTTTACAGCGATAATGTTAAATAATTAATTGTCGAAGTATTCATCAAATGATAAATGCTAAACCGTCCTGCATATTTTTCAATATTCATAAATTTATTTATTTTTTATTTTAAAATATATCTGAAAAAGTCAGAAAGTCAATAGTTGTGTTGCTTTCGCGTAACTGTCTTCAATTTACGAGACGCGCAATAGTGACAATCTCACGATAGGATCGAAAGTTTTGCGGGCTAGGCGGGAACACAGTCGACGTATCGAAGAGTAATCCAATTCTTTCTACCATCATTTTCCATCTTCTCGTCTCCCAACTAGTCAACCGCGACTCAGTGGGTTTGCCTCTAGAAATTCCGTCAACTAAGCGAGTTCTTTCGCTCGTTGGAAACAAGAAAGCGGGGCTAATCCTGAGGGGATTGCCACGGGCACTCTCAGGAGCTAAACATAATTAAACAAATTAAAAGTTCGACTTCTACGTAACCCAGAGTTCCGCAAGGGAGCAATATCGCCTTGTCACTGTATTTTCCGTTCATCCTTACTGAATGAAGCAAAATAAAGAGAACTGATAGCTTTACGATCCGCAAAGTGTATTTATCATGACTTCAGTTTATCCTGCAAATGATTCTTTATTTACGTCATTACCGTTCAAAAAGAATTGTTACGTAAATAAAAAAAAAAGTACATTGTGGATGCACAAAATAAAATTGATTATGTAATATTATATCAATTAAGAAGTAATCATTAAAAAATATGTTACATCTCTAATAAATTATAAGTTTAGATAACTAAAAACGTTTATTTCTTAAATATTATTTAACTTATAATTTCAAAAATTTATTTTTTAATTATCTCTTAATTTATTAAATGTCTTACTAATCATTAGACTAATCATTGATTTATTAAAATTTTTCGATCCTTTTATATACATAGTTTTATGTACATAGTTCTATCAGTATATATAAAAATTATTTAGTATTGACAAGAATATTATTTGGAAATTTTATGTGTAGGTACAATCAATTCATAAAAAAAACATAAAAAATTCAAGACAATATATTCATTAGTGTGTTTTTTATTGAGCATCTTATTTTTCTTCTTATTTTTGTACATAAAAAGTACACAAAAATAATAAGAACACAAGTTTATATTGACGATTTAATGAAACTTATATTTATTTCAAATTCTTTATATTTGTATAAATTTTGCGTTTTCTTTTCTGAGTAGTCACATTTCTTGACCTTTGACCCTTTTGAGGAACTAGAACGTTCTGCTGCTATCTTGATGCTTTACGACTTTCATTTCACGCCAAGATCAGGATGAGAATTGCATTTGGATCGTAAAGGAACTAGATAAGCTTTCGCAAGCTGACATTTTTAAATTGCGCGAATTGCTTTATCAAGTTGATTCTTGAAATGTAAAACGATGTTTTATGTTGAAAACCCAAAACAACGGATAAAGTTTTAACGAATCCGTTAAACAGATTAGAATATAAATCGTGTCATGATTGCATTTAAATGATAGATTGTAATCAGTTCAAATTTTCATGATTTATCATATTGAACCTTTCGTATTAAAGATATTATGTAAATGTCTATAATTTAAAGTTCTTACGTACCAGATCTATATATAGAAAAATCTTCATTATTTCTAAGATTAATAATTTCTTTTTTCTTAAAAAAAGTTATTTAAATCATGTCGCTCATTTTCTACAATAATGATAGTAATTTAAAAGTTGTCACTTTTCAATTACATAAAGAACGAAAATATAAAGAAGAAAACTTGTTTTAAAAACACACTTTTTATTTTTCTACAATCAGTTATTATATCAAAGTTGCATTTCAAAATTAATATTAAAATTTTAATAATTCAAACTCATTTTTTGGAAAACTTTATTTTTTTAATTGTATCATTACTGTTGCAAACGAGCAATATTATTCATTAACTGAAAAAATCTAATGCATAAATATCTTTCAGAGAGTAATTATATTCACAAAAGCATAATTAATACACTTAGATAAAAAAAATTACACACACACACACACACACACACATATTTATGTATATATACATATATTGAATTACTTATAAGTTAATGAATTAAATATTAATAAACTAAGAATTCTCATTACTATGTAAATTACAAGCTATAATTATTCAAAGAATATCAATTAAATATAATAGGATCGACCACATATAATGACAAAGGAAATTTCGAGACAGAAACGTGCAAATTAAAAATTTACCTCGGTATTTGAAAGGCAATTTCATCAAGCGAGTCGCTAGGTTGTAAAGGGGCCCGCTCGAAGAGCCTGCTAGGGCCCCGATGAATCCGATTGCAGCATTGCATGGATCCAGCTGTCGGTTGAGACTGGTCCGTTTGGTTGGTCCCAAGTTGTCCGCCCTGGTTGCCTCTGCCACGTTTTTGTCGTTTTTTCCGTACCTCCTCCGCCTGACGGCGCAGGTTGTGCAGCCGGAAGAAGTACATCGACATGTCTGTGCTCAGCACGCAAGTACTCGCGATCAAACGAGTGTCATGTGTTTAATTTTACGAAGTATTTTAAACGAAACCGAAGAAATACAATTTATTTTTTATTGTAAAATGTTTGTTATTGCTTTTATCAGATATTGTTAAATTATTAAGGGTGTTGATTAATATTAAAGTGATTACTATAAATTTCTATTTTGTATTTTTACACAAATTTAAAACAAAATTATATTTCCAAAGAAAAATAATTCATAGAATTTCTGCAACTATTATAGGTATATAGAACAATTCTTACTCTATTAACAAAATTATTTCTGTTTTCAAAGCAAAATTACGTAAATTATGTAAAAAATACTTCAATTAGACTAAAGTGTGATATGAGATAAAATAGTAAACTATTGCGGACTGACAATGCATGAATCAAACTAGAAATGTCTAATCTAGAAAAGAATAAATTATGTCACTTTTATGTTACTTCTCAGACAGATAACAGAACCTCTGGCACGTTTTATGCTCTCGTTTCAGAGAAATAGAGCGACCGTGTTGATGAAAAGTCATTTACATGAATGTAGAAATTCATCCGCTTAAATTTGTTCGCTACTAAAGCCAAAATGTCAACACAAGCACCTATTTAATTCTTATAATCCTTCAACTCTTGATATTGAATTTTATATAAATTTTTAAGGAATTATAAATACTTAAAATATAGAAATCCAAAAATTAACTGTGAGGAAAAATTATATATTTAAAAAGCGTAATAAAATCTATAAAAAAGCTTTTTCTATTTAATGAAAATATCAAATAGCTTTCTTTTTTCTTCTTTTGTTTAAAATACTTCATAAAATTAAATACTAAAATTAAATATTAATAAATATAGAAATTATGTTAAAATATTTATGAAATTTTCACAATAACGATTACTTGCAACAGCCTCTTTTTCAAACATAGATTCCAATACAGAGCGCTATCAAGAATATATTGCATAAATAATTGTCATAATTTATTATCATTTATCATTATTTTATTATTTAAAGTATTTATAAAAACTTAGTTTATTGCTAGGATGTATAATTGATCATGCAGACTTGATTTCTCAATCACATAGAATTTTGTATTTAAAAAAAATTGTGTTCTTATCAATACATTCCTGACTGCGCTATTATTTTTTTTTGAAGCACGAATATCAAACAGTAATTGGAAAATCGAAGAGTACATCATGAATATTGTATAATAAATATAAATGACTCATGCAAAACAATACAATTATATCACTAATCGATTATTCAAAAATATGTTTTACATATCCATGATACAAAAACAGTTGTCACGATTTTTTGTACGCTGCAACATAGATTGTAGAATCTTAAAATAGTCGAATCCGAAGCAGTTAGCACATCTACCCATGTGCTTTCTTAATAATTAATAATTCAAATAATATTAATAAAACTTATCAGTTCATTTATTATCAAGCCTATTTAAATTTCAAGGAGATAATTAAATTTATTTTATCACTGTTAATATAAAAATATTGCGTATTTATCACAATCAAATTTAAAGCGGAAGCATGCAAATAAAAGACATTTTCATGCACATTCCGTTTTTTGTAACTACAATTTATTTAAAAGCATATGATCAAAATTCAATATTTCTTTATCGATGTATATATTTCCTTTTTTATAACATATAAAAAAAATTAGCAATTTATAAATTTTTAATTATCCGTATAATCATATAATGTTAGCAAATAACTTATATTGTGATTATGTATATGTATAAAAAACAAATATATTTTATTTAGTTTATTTTATAATAAGTATATATATGTATATTATATTACGAAATTAATTATTATATATATATATATATATGTATATATATATATTATATATTATTCAATCAAATATATATTTTTCTTGTACTCCTTTTATTATATGTGTATTTTTTTTTTATTACATTTTATAATCCCAAATCATGAAAATTAAAAATATAAAAAATTAATTGTTAATTAAATCATAACTTAAACAGATAAAACCAAAATAGATGTAAATTCAATAAATAAATTCAATAAAACTTATTTTCAATGAAGCAACAACACATATAA
Source organism: Acromyrmex echinatior (assembly GCF_000204515.1). Next base: position 346,403 of record NW_011627014.1, on the reverse strand, counting down.
ATAATATAAATAATAATATAATATGCAGCATATAAATAATAATATGCCTCTTAGAAAATAAAAGTTTGATAGAATTATGCGAAAAAAAATTTAATAGTGACCTAATAAAAATCTAGAAAATCTTATTAATTCCGAATCTCATTATTAGCATACAAATTTGCAAAATAACAAAAATTTTTTTATTAGTCTAATTAAATAAATATAATTAGATAGCATTTTTACGTAGAAGAAATCTTGAAACGTAAACAATTATTGAAGTCTTAAATTATATTAAAGAGATGTCAAAATTGATCGAAAAATTTTGTTTTTTCTTTGCTATTGTCTCGCGTACTTTTTATTTGTTACAGAGTAGAATTATTACTATTAATAAATGATTCTACGCAATCCTTGAATGCCAATCACCTGCATGAATTCCAACACCTAATATATATATATATATATATATGTATATGTTACTAAATATATATATATTATATAACTTTATATAACTTTTTTTAAATACGAAGCGCCTACGATCTGAGTGTTGAGATGTTGAACTTATATATATATTCATATAAATGAATTAATTTCAGAAATGATAATTACGTGCCGATATGGTTGTCGGACTTTCAACGCAATCAATCAGATATTAATAATCCTCCCAAATTTCCCAAATTAATCTTAAAAAACTGTAATAAACTTATTATGAAAAATATTGGGCCCTTGGCCGGGAATCGAACCCAGATCTCTTGCATTCCGTGCGAGCGTCCTGAATCTTTAGACTACCGAGACGTATCGACGTAATTATCATTTCTGAAATTAATTCATTTATATGAATATATATATTAGTTCAACATCTCAACATCTCTCAGATCACTCAGTAGTGGCGCTTCGTATTTAAAGTAATGTTATTTAATATAAACGGTCTTGTTTCCAATCTTATTATATATATTATATTTTTGTATATTTTAATAAAAATTGTATACTTTTTAAAATAATTTTTCTATTGCGATAACTGCAAAACTTGCATAACAGAGTAGCATTGCGAAAGCAGAAAATGGCATTCAAAGCTATAGGTATATATACATCTATTATATCATATTATGAGAAAAGAAAGTAATGAGGTAACCCGCCCAGTAATATCGTAAATTCACATCCGCGGGCATCTTCATTTTAACCTGTGTGAGGAAAATGTTGCGTAGAACCCTTTTCTTCATCTTCGTAGCAAACGGCTGTTTTACGAGCGCCGCTCTCTCTTTCTTTTTCGCGCTTTTCATGACAATGCTCCATACTATTTGAGTTGAAGTCAGATAAGTTCAAAATTGCAATCACAAATTAAATCATTCTGAAAAATTAATTGAGTATTACAACTGTCTCTCTTCAAAAACGTTAAAGAAAACAATTAAGTCTATCACAATATGCTAAAATATAAATGTACATACATATATTGAATTGTACATATATTAAACACTATAAAGAAATAAAAAGATTTCAATTTTTCAAAAATAAAAACTTTATCTATCTATCTTAAAACACAGATAACTTTAGATTATCTCAATTTCTCTTTCTAAAAATTAATAAATGCATAACGAACTAATCTTTTAACATCGTTTAAAATATATTGTCAAATAATATCGATAAGTGATAAAATCAATAACAGAAATGCTCTCTTAAGCATTATAAAAAACAAATTGCAATTTAGGTCAACTATTACACTAACACTATAAAATTCAATTAATATTTTCTGCATGTTTCACATATAAACACAAAGGATTTTTATGTTTATCGTCGCTATTAAAGTGATCTTTTCATACGACATACATATATGTATGCATACATGTATGTCCAGCATTTACAAATTTATATAATACAACACATACTTCGAGTAGACCTCCAATAGAGCGATTTTATTAGATGGAGATCTAAATTGATAAAGGCCGAAGATTCTAGAGACTACTATCGAGCCAATAAGATTTCGATTTATCGTCCATCTATATGCACAACTCCAGTAAGCGGCGAAGCGCAGATTCTCTAAATTGGATTAAATCATTTCTGTTTGCAATATCAATCATCGTTTCATCATACGTATACACGTGACCTCATTTTCCAAGCACCATAGAATACGTGTGCAAAAAATACTGACACCCTTATGTTTATTTACATAAAAATAACAATCAATCATTGAGCCTCATTTTCCTCATTTTATGTATAATATTTTACCGAGACGTTTTTACGTAATATTCCGAGTAAAAGACGTTGAAGGGATCGAAATGTGAATGTTACGCAACGCTATATGAAGAAACACACACACACACACACACTCACACACATACACAACTTAAAGCATAAATATTTGAACGAATCTGGCGCGGCACCGTTATATCTGATAAATAAACAATAATGTTCCCCGGTGTTTGGATAGTCACAAAGATAAATGAGGTAATAAGAATGAGTAACCAAAATCGAGGAATAAATTAGATTAGAAGTAAAAAATCAGCTTTATAGAAAAATATTTGTACATAACTATTTTCTATTATAATCAAAAGACAGATTAAATGTTGAAATAAATTAAATTACATTATATGATATTTAAGATTAAAAACTTTTTATCTGTTTCACGATGGAAAATGCTTTCTATTTGTCATATCTTTCTTTAATCGACAAATTGATAAAGAACCCTATAATTAAAAGGAAATATAACAAATAAAAAACATTCTCCTTGTGATAACGGTTAAAAAATTTTCAAACAAATATTCGATATAATATAAATAGTTTTTTTATTTTAATATGTATTTATATAATATATTTTTATTTTATTTAAATTACAATAGGAATTAGTTATGTACATCACACACACATACACATACACACACACACACACACACACACACACATATTTTTTACTTAAAATTGACTTTTTATTATGTATGTTTAGGTACATATACCTATATTCAATTTTTGTGATATAAAAATAAACATTATTAATATCTAATTAATACTTTACGTCCATAAGAATAAAATTTAGAAGTAAATGTGTTTTAACTATTTACTTCTGTTCTACGATTCAGACGCGATAGGAAAACTCTTCCTAGAAGGATAGGAATAAACTTCCGTTCGCAGACATCAAAGATAGCCACTGCGCCAATCAGCGAACAGCTCTATAACGTATTATGTAAGTTTAATTAAATTGCCATCTGTCATTTCTTTACTTAAGAATAGTGCAGACGGTAAAATATCCTTTCTAAGATGTTACAAATTAGGTAAATATACAACTCTCCCTATAATACAAAAATTAAAGTAGTAATAAACATGAAAACAACTTATTTAATCATATTGTTTATTTAATAAGCATATATTAATTACTTTTATATTCTTTTCTATTGTTATATTTGTAAATAAAATATATATATTTCATAAAATAATATTTTTAATTTAAATTTTCTACTGTTAAATTGTAAAATAATTCTAATATTTTTCTGTATTTTACTTCTAGAACATATTCTTTGTATCCTAGATATAAATCTTCAATGCTTATAATATAATAAACTGTATAACAATTTTATTAAATAAAATTATTATTATACAAATTTTATTAAATAAAGTAATAAGAAGCATTGTCTCGCTATGTCCGACTTTTGCTGAAATTTCTGCAGGAAACATAGCTGACGTTTGTTCAGATAGGTCTATTCCCAGATTTATTGGACGATGGCAAGATAGTCTCCAGAGAGCACTGACCAAGATACAGTACCACGAATGTCCGGAGACCTCTGACACTTTTAATGTACAATGTACTATTATAAATAGTGTGACAAATATCAAATTACTTTCCATAAAGTTATTTTCGAAATTGCTTAAAATAAAGTTAATATGAACATTATTGTTCCAAACATATATAATATTAGGTGTTGGAATTAATTCGTAGCGTTTTTTAATGAAAGAATGTTATTTATTTCACATGAGCATTAAAAAATACATTAATGAAAGTACTTCCCATCACTTGTAAAACGCTACGAATTAATTCCAACACCTAATAATATATTTATAATAAATTATTATATTGTTTTAAATACAACTATGTAAAAGATAAACATAAAGAGAATGTAATATAATTAAAAAACAATAACATTTTTTCATAAAATAATTAAAAAGATTTATGTTTAAAAAAAAACAATCTAAAGATTTAATTTATTATAAAAATTTAATATGTAGTAATAAATTAATATGTAAATATCAATTAAAAAATTAAACAAAGCAATGTATAAAAAAAATTATTTATAGGATAATAAAATTTATAGGATAATTTAAGATTTTAGAAGGTACTATGTTTTAGCACAACATTTAAGAAATGTATTACATATAATACAGCAAATAAGTAAATTATTATATACATTTAATATATAAAATTAATTCTACAATGCTTACATAAACGAATACTTTACAAAAACTTTTTAAAATACTTTTCAAAATTATAATACAACATTAAATAAACAAAAAATTAAATTTTAGCAAATGACTTCCGCCTTTTCTTGTTTTTCTTTTTCTTTTTCTTTCTGCCTTTCTCGTTCTCTAGTAGACGTAACCAACGCAACCCATGTTAAATTCTAGCGATAAATCTTGAAGAAAAAGTAAATAGTCGAAATTGCTTGTATTCACGTCGACTGTAAATAAATCTTTTGATATTGACTAGGTGTTTTCTGCTTCGACATGACATTTAAACATCTGTCTAGTTGCCCCCCTTCCCCCCACTTAATCAAATCATAATAAATAAATTATTATATATAATAATGCACTATTTATGCGCTCTCAATCTGTAAAAAAAATTTTTTGCACTCATTTCGTTTAGCTAAAAAAATTTTTTTGTGAGGGAACTGAGTAGGCCTGTCAGTCAGCCTTCTTTCCCCCCCCCCCCCTCCTCCAATGTGTTAATAATAACCGATTTGGAAAATCAAGTACACAGGATTTATGCACTAATTATGCACTTTCATATTCACATAGTGAATTTTCGCTCCCTTAAAGCACATCGCTCTTGGAGCAATCATATTCATCCCTAAATTTAAAATTATGCTATCTAATTAGGCAAAATACTATATATCTTCGATTTATGCGCTACCATTTCCAAGCAAGGGTTGCAGCGCAAAAATCGAAATTGCTTGAAAATAGTAGCGCATAAATCAAAGATATACTTTTGTATAGTTAGATAGCGTAATTTTACAATTTTAAAAGACTTAGGGATAAATATGTCTGTTTGCTCCAAGAGGGAAGTACCTTAAGAGATGTAGCGCAAAAATTGAAACTATGCGAATATGAAAGCGCATAAATAGCGCATAAATTCTGTGTATTTGATTTTTCAAATCGGTTGTTATTAACACGTGCGAAGCTGATTGACTGCTTACTCAGCTCCCCCACAAAAAAATTTGTTTAGCTAAAAATAAACGTATAATTATACGCATAAAGAATGCAAAAGATAATTAAATTGCATTTTGTAGTTTAAGAAAACATTACAATAAACACATCAACAAAGAGTCAGTAATATAAAAGTAATATTTATTTTTAGCGTAGAAAAAAATTTTAAATATGAAAAAATATTTTTTTAATTAATAATCAATAAATTTATTAAAATCTATCAAAAAAGAAATTTTAAATAAGAGTGATATATAAAAAAGATAAAAAATAAACAACAAAATCCGTTTAAAAATAAGAAAAAATATATGTAAAGAAAATATGTGAAAAGAAATACCCATATAATATTATAGCTTAAACTAAATATAATTTCACGAAAAACGAATTAATATAAATCTCTATTATACTTAATATGTTAAATAATTAAATAATTTTATAGCAATCGTTAAATAAGTTAAAGTCAGAATTTTGTATACATATTTTTTTGTACGCATAAAATAGTAAATATCATAAAATAAGAGATCAATTAATGATTAAAACGGAGCAATGTAACAAATCAAAAGTAACAATTGAAATTTCTTTAATGTAATGGTAAAATAGATTTATAAAATAATAGTAAAATAGATTTAATCGAAATTAAATTAAATTATTTGATATTTTGATTGAGTAAATTAAAATATTAGAAATTAGTATAGTAATTATCACTATAAACTAACTTGTGTTATACTTAAAAATCGTTCTTATACAGAGTATAATATATAATATAGAAATTTATAAATAGATAAATTTTTCTTTGCATTTTTTTTGCATATTTTTATGAATTGCTTTTTAGAAAATAAAAATGTAATTTTTATTATTGCACTTAAAAAAATAAACTTAAAAATATATATGTGTAAACTATTACGAGCATGCATTTACAATAAATGTATACAGAAAAATTTTGTAAATTTGTACAATTCAGGATCGTTCATTTTCAAAATTCTAGTTAATTCAATCAAATATTTTTTTTCGTGTATCATTTTTCATATAAAAAACATTTTTGAAGAAGAACAAAATTCCTTTATAGATAAAGGATCTGCATCCTGAAGACGCAAGACGAAAATGCAATACATAAAAGTGAATTTCGTGAAAGCTGTTAGAATAGATCAATACGTTCCTTTCGTCACGTTTTGGCTGGAAAGCTTCTTTTAGAAGCAATATTTTCAAACCTTATAGCTACACTCGACAATCGACGAGTATCAAAATAAATATGTAAAAACATAAAAGCATCGATATCAAATTTTACAATTGATAGATCCAATTTACACAGTTAAAAGTTTGTGTCAATTTAAAATAAATATACTAAAGAGTAATACAAACGTTATACAAAAAAATTAATACAAAACTGTAATACTGGCATAATTTGTAAACTGTGAGAGTATCTTTTTTCAATAAAATTAATTAACGCATATTTTATTCATCTTAATATTCATCTTAATATTTATGTTCTAAGTTTTTATAAGTGTTATTTGTCTACTTATTCATAAATTGTGTTAACTTGAAATGTTAAGTATCAATTTAACACAAAATATTTAAACAATAATAAGAATAATAATTAATGTTGAAGGACTCCTTAATATTTAACAATAAAAACTAAATTGTAAGGGGAAGTAGGAATTAGCGCGATGCGCAAATGTTTAACAATGGAAATGTTCATTTTTAATATAAAAGTATATAATGTCCGTATAAAGTCCTTACGCGTTTCGATTTATTTCAAGTCATTCTCGACACTTAATATAATTCTATTCTGTACAAGTAGTGCCAACCATCTAATATTTCAAAGAGGTTCCTTAGCTTTATCTCAGTTTACTGGCCAAAAAGAAACAAATAATTCTTATAAAGTGAAGTTATAAGAATGAGAATGTCAAAGACATATGTGAAATTATTTTTAAAAAGAAACAACAAGGAGAAAATAGATTGACACTCATTGAATTTATGCAACTTGCATACATAGTAGTCAACCAATTGAATATAATACTTATTTTAATAATTAAATAAAGTAACAAGAGTGATTCAAATAAATTTTTTCGTCAAATAAATAGAACGAAATGTAACAGTTGTTCACTATTCAGTTACACAAAGACAAATAATGCGTCACCGCCGATGCAAGCACTGAAACAATCGAAAGCATAATTGTAAACATTAATCTTTAAATTGTATTCAGAATTGATGTATAGGCATAGTTTAAAAATTCAGTATCTGTTTGTGTGATGGTTTAAACTCTTTTTTTAAGTTTTTATATGCAGTATCTCAGACGTTAATCTTTTATTGTAATTCCTTTTTATATCGAAAATCGTGCACCCTGTCCCAATCGAATTCCTGGTTAAATTGTAACTTGTGGTCTGTAATGACCGAATGAAAAGACGTCTTTCTTCTAATGTGATTTCAGTGTTCAGAAATGAGTGTATGTAATCAACGAGTAGTTTGTCCTGCATAAGAAGCCTCTTCTTTCCGTAATCTTTGCAAGTAATCTTATAGATAATGTTTCTCTGTGCACCAGTTAAGTAAAGGATCTTTCTGCACTTTGATTAGACTGCGAAGTTTATTAATACTACAAAATACAATTTTGGATACCGTATTGTTTAATCCTTTTAAATTTATATAAGATTGTTAACAAAGAGGATCGTAAACCATATAATTTTATTGTTAGATGCCACTTTTTTTTATTACCTTTATTCATCATGTTACTATTTTTTATAAAATGTTTTATTCTCTGAGACATAATATTAAAAATAAATTCAAGAGGATAGTCTAATAAAATGCTACCGAAAAGTTCAAAATTTTTTTGATGAAATTTTAGATTAGAAAGGAAAAACATTTTATCAACTATGTCTATGATCTTGTCTTTTTTCTATGAGAGAGGATGTCTGGATAACATTTAGGTAACTACCTGAAAAAATCAGTTTTTAATACAAAATATTTAAATAATATAATCACATTATGTTATAAATTAACTCAAATATGATAAATTAATTAATGTCTATATTATAAAAAATAAACAGTTTATGAAATTTTTTTTCATGTCAAAATATATCAAATGAAATTTAAAACATCTCATAAACTATTAATATTTCTATAACCATACCTTAATACTTTTCTACCTATATACTTTTCTAACCATACTTTAATACTTTTATGCATAGAATAATAAGAATCAATTAGTGTAAAAGAAATGGGTGTAAAGGAAAGCTATTTTTAAAAAAAGATGTAGTTGCATAATTGCAAATTGTATATTTTTTAAAGCAATTATATCTTTTCTTTACATCAATTAATTCATCTCATTATTTTATACATAAAGTATTAAAGTACAGTAACTAAAAAATGAATGGCTTACAAAATAATTATCTTCATATCAAAATATGTCAGAATAAAATATTAAATAACTCATAAACTATTGATTTTTTGATAACTCTGCTTCAATACTTCTATATGCAGAATAAAAATATTAATGAAATATCGTATGAAAATCGATTTCATTTAAAAATGAACATCGCATAACTTCAAAAAACTGATTTTTCTCATAAATTAATTTCATCATTATTTGTCCCCATTTAAACCATACAATTTTTGTTTAATATATTTTTCATATCTTGTATTATTTTTCATGATACTTGCTTGGGACAATTAAAATGGTATACCTTATATAGGTATACATAATGAATATGTAATTGTTTTAGTTTACGCTACGTTAAGTACGGGCATTTAGTTCAATATAATCATGCAGTTATAAATGTATACAAACGTGTATAGGGTAACAAGTATAAGTATTAATGGTAGAATAGTTACAGGATATAAAATAGGATGTCAAAATATGCTCGTTTAAACTAAAATCACATGATTTCAATAGTTCTTACAATAATAATAGAACGTTATTGATATTTTAAGATAAAATTCAGATTGGAAAATTAAGATTGGAAACTTATAACTTTCCTCCTTTAAAATAAAAAATACAACAATTTATTAATTAATTATTATTAATTGTGTTGTATATAAATTCAAAGTTATAAAAATTAGATCAAATTAAAACAATCATATTAGGTGTTGGAATTAATTCGTAGCGTTTTACAAGTGATGGGAAGTACTTTCATTAATGTATTTTTTAATGCTCATGTGAAATAAATAACATTCTTTCATTAAAAACGCTACGAATTAATTCCAACACCTAATACATTTATATGTCAGCACTAATATAACTTAAATTTTTCGAATACGCAAAGCAGTTATTGATGTGATATGCGATATTTAATCATCAAAAATGAAAAAGGAAGATCTTTATTTTATGTTAAAATTTGAGCTTCTTTTTTTTGTTCTCATGTCTAAAACTAGATGTTTCAGTTCAATTATCAATCTTGCCGTTGTAAATGATTCTACTTGCATTCAGAAACCACGAACTTTGCCCTTTCATTTCCTCGATTACACGATCCTCCGGTCTGAACCGACCGAGCTTTATGACCCCGTAGCTTCATTTGCGAGAGCTGCAAGATATACGAGAAAGGCAAAGAGCAAAGAGCCGAGCGTAAATGCAGCATCTACGTGTTCAAGTGCTTTTCCAGTTTTGCGCGCTTACATCAAGAGCATCTTGATAATAGAACGCTCTCAAAGCATATTGATACAGGAATGTCACTGTCACTTGCCATTGGATTTCGGAGAATTTAATCTATTATATGAATAGATTTTTACAAGTATATACTGTATATATTACTCTATTATTATAATCTAATATACAAACATGAGATAAAAGTGGAAAAAAATATAAATGTCTGAATATCAATTATACCTAATAAAATTTGAAGAAAATTTTAATTTATTACAATGTGGTACAAAAGAAGGGCAAAGAGTCAGTAATGTAGCAAAGAACTTTAATTTAAATTAACATTAAAAATTCATGTAAACAATTGCAATTGACAACAAACGTTTCGACTCCGATCGAGTCATTTTCAATGTAGTCGTAATATTTCAACATCGTTCTAAACCAAAAATATGTACATGCTATTATAATACTATTAATATAATATTTATAATTTTTAATCCCGTTTATTCATCATTCCGTGCAGTACGCTGTGTCATTTTTATCAAAAATCAAAATAATAAAAAAATTCTGAAAACTGATCGTGAACAAAAAAAAACCTACATTGAAAATGACCGGAGTCGAAATTTATTGTCAATTGTAATTATTTATATGAATTTTTAATGTTAATTTAAATTAAAGTTTTTTGCTACATTACTGGCTCTTTGCTCTTCTTTTATACCCCTGTTTTATACTTACAGAGCCTTATTACTATTTATTAATTTTAATTTATTATTTTTTGTATTTCTAAGAAATTTCTTCAAAATAATTTTTACAAAAAATATTTATTTTATACATATTATTGTTGAAGCATTTTTAATTTCACAAGTTCCTTCCAAGCAACTGTAATTCTTCTAGATAATTAACAATAAAAATCAATTATTCTTTAATTTTAGAATTATTGTATATTGTCTTTTTTAGAACTTAATAAAAAATCTAATTAAGAGTTTATTTAAATTATTAAATATTTAATATTAAAGTAAAAATGTTTTCAGGAACAGAAAAAAATTTTTTTTAATAATGTAAATATGTAAAAATTTAATTATTAATATTCATTGTTGAGATAAATTTCAGATAAAATATTATGAGAGTTAAAAATATTAATTTCAAATTTTCATTCAAGAAAAAAAGATTCAATTCTAAGTATAGAAATAAATCTGCTAGATCGACTTTTTAGATATGATACACTGTATCTATAAAATTTAAATATGGAAGATTGAAATCACTTAGCTCAAAATGTATGTGTAATTTAACTTCGTGGCATACACGATGTAAATTTGAAAATTCGACAAGAAAATCACGTATATCTGCAATGCGCATTGCAATATATGTATATGCAGCAATTGATATGATCCTAGGTTCTAAGAAGGTTTTTTAAATTTTTTCTTTAATATCAGTAATCAAAAGAAGTAAAAATATTAAAAAATTGTAAAAGAAGATTTATCTACATGTAATATTTTTTTAGATTCTATCAATTAAAGGTAAAGGACTGAACAGATAATTGTTCACATTTCATATACATTATTCTTTCTTTGCCGCAATGCAGAAGTATTGTTAATACTGCAGTAAGAAAATGATCACACGCAACGTACACAACTCTACATTCTTTCTTATTAATAGTGTTTTTATAAGAAGTTCTGCAGGACTTCTACATTTTTATATATTCTATTATAAAATCATGTTTTGAACTATTCATATGTAATTAATTTATTATAACATTGATAAATACTTCTTAATTTCTATAATCAAAGTTATAGAAAGAATTTATTATTATATTCCAATTGTGCAAATATAAAATTAAAAAAGCATAAAATAAATGAAAACAGTTTGCATAAACATCTACAATTAAAATGACATTTAATTTTTTTATCCTTTCATGTATTCTTTTAATAATTATATTATCGTGCAGAATCAATATATTGTGTCTACGTATTATATTATATAATTTTTATTTAATAATTCTATTATATTAAAATTATTTATTCAACGTTTTACTGCCTATATCAGAGGTTTATATGCTTCCTTTATCTAGTCGAGATATCTATGATGCAATAAGATATGGCTAAAGTGCACTCGTCAGGGAATACACAGCATATTTCGAAAGAAGTTTACGATGAGGACTCTAAGCTTCCCACTAAATCTTGGCTCAGAGAGTTACGTATATAAAAATATATGGTAGAATACAGCAAATCTCCAAAATAAAACCCCTTCACATATAAATAAATAAATATCCGTCCCTAATGCATAACATAAAATAATGATAACATAAAAGTATGATCTGAACTTCCAATTCGCGCATAAAATGATATTAGACATACAACAAAATAATTTACAATAAATCAATATTTCTTAACTTTTGGAGGGCGGGGATCTATTTTTAAAATCTTATAATTTTTCCTTGAGCGAGATTTGTCATAATTTATTATTTCATTAAATTCTTTGTTTAAAAATATGACTATTTCAGTGACACTATAAAAACTTTTCATTTTATATAGATTAAATATTGTACTTTCTACAATTACCATATTAAGTTAATAGTTGAATATATAAGCTATTTAATTTACAAATTTATTTATATTTTACATTATTTATTACGTTAAAATTTGTAATTAATTTTATTTTCAAAATTTCATATAAAACCGCGTTATCTCTCTCTATTATGCTGTTCAATATTTTATGTAACACAAGTAGATGTATATATATATATATATATATATATATATATATATATAGCATATGGGATATTTTCCGTGAAGCGGAAAAAAACTTCCCCGTGCTCAGAACAGGTTTGAAAAAATAACGTCTGGCTCAAATTAAAACTTGTGACATCTCTTCTCAAAAGCCATCTGATTTTTTCTGAATTCAAAATGGCGGTATCCAAGATGGCGACCGATCACAGACCATTTCACAATAGCCTTAGCAAAATTCAACTAATTCGCCAACCACTACTCAGCAATACATTACGGTGGAAAGTAATTTGATCGTTTGAATAAAGTAACCACTAGGTAAACGTAGATTTGACTTTGACTCCCTCTTCAAGATCAAATGGAGAAATTTTTGTTTTTTTAACGTAATCCCTATTTTTATCCCTAGAAATGAAATGAGCGAGAAATTTTACGTTCAATATTTCTATTATTTCAGATATTGGGCGATATAAATAATCTCGGACTTTTATATTAGGTGTTGGAATTAATTCGTAGCGTTTTACAAGTGATGGGAAGTACTTTCATTAATGTATTTTTTAATGCTCATGTGAAATAAATAACATTCTTTCATTAAAAAACGCTACGAATTAATTCCAACACCTAATATGATTCTACAGACTTTTGAAAAAATACCTATATACCTAATAGGTGAACTTTATAATATGTGATGTAAGGCTGCCATAGTTGCATTTTGATATGCGATCTCAATTGTGACTAAAATAATAAGTAAAATAATGATAGAAATAATGATAAGTATTATCATCAATACAGCCTCAATTTTCCAATGACCATTGTACCTATTCGAGTCAACAGTAGCACGTTCCTCACGATTTTTCCCACTGTCACTCGCTTGTGAAATAAAAATAAAAATAAAAATAAAAATAAATAATAAAATAAAGGCAAGGGAACTCACGTTAATCAAAATCTACAAAAAATGCGGGATCCTTTATGTCAGAGCATATATAGCCTGATTCCGTGTATACGGGATTGCAAAGTAAAATTACTCATATACCGTTCGTATTATAAAAATTAACTTTGTTTATAGAGAATATAAAGAGCTTTATTTTTTATTTCAGACTTTATTATTAAAAATTAATATTTACAGAAATTTACATTAAAAAAAAGATTTTTGGCAGATCTTTCAAAATGGCGGCAAAAACATATGTCTAACCGACAAATTTTTTGGTGATATTCATTTTCAGGAGGCAAAAATAAGTGAGAAATTGATTCATGAAAAATTTTTTGCTAGCGCTCTTAATCACAAAATGCATCCCGTCGAATTACGAACATAAAATAAGATTTAACCTTGGGTTGACCTCTAAGTTACTAAGACCGATGACCAAACTACAGTTTTGAACATAAAATTTCTCGCCCATCTCATTTCTAGGGATAAAAACAGGAACTACGTTAGAAAAACAAAAATTTCCCCATTTGACCTTAAAAAGGGAGTGAAGGTCAAATCTACGTTTGGTGGTTACTTTACTCAAACGTGATAACTCCAGATCGAATTATTTTCTACCGTAATGCATTGCTGAGTAGGTGGTTGATGAATTAGTTGAATTTTGCTAAGACTACTGTAAAATTGGCCGCCATCTTGGATATGCCATTTTGAATTCAGAAAAAAATGGCTTTTGAAAGTAGGTGTCACAAGTTTTAATTTGAGCCGTTGCAGACCTCATTTTTTTCAAAACTGTTCTAGGCAGGCGAGAAGTCCGCTTTATGAAGAATGCTCCATACATATATAACTGTGTAATTTTAAACTATATAATTATAGAAAATAACTTTTTTTAAATATACCTTGGACTATTTATGACATTTTTATTTCAGTACAATAAATAAATATGATAATTTTTTTATGCTTATAGCAAAGCTAATTCTAATCTTATAGTATTATAATATCCAATAATAATGAGGAAATATAAAAAACTGCAAGATTTTTGTATATTAAAAAACAAATATTAGTTCATTCATTAAAAGACTGCTTATTTTTTCATTTACTAATCGATTTGGTGCTAGGAAATATAGGTATAACAGCAGCTTTAATTCACAACAAACCTTGTCGTCAAGCATTGTACGTGTCTAATATATAGCAAACTTGACAAACATGCAGTAACAATCCATAAATTGTCGATAACGTCACGTGGCTAATTAGAAATTAATTAACGTGCTTGGATGCATGCTATAACAATATGAAACACCTAGCACTTACACTCAAGACATTTCGTGCAACAAGTACAACACACACATTCTCTGTCGAACGTGGTTATGCACAATACCTGACGATTGTTTTGCACTCAATATTCCGAATCGCTCTAGCACGTCGAAATTAGGGGCTTCCTCCGAAGTAGTCACCTCAGTGTTACGTGCCGGCGTAATAACAGCGATTTATGCTGATATTTTCAAGATGTTGAATAAAAATATGATCGCGGAAATATGCAAATTTGAATTTTTTTGTAAATATTTACAAAATATCTCAGTTTTGCAATTTTTCCCGCTTGTATCTTTCAGCTTCTTACATCTGTTCAAGATAATTGACTAGTTTTATAATACTTTTTTCTAGAGAATGGCCCCAAGAATAGTTAAATAGGTACAGTTATAGTGTGCTCTAACGCACAAATTGGTCGAATCGATCTCCATATGGATGAGATTTCATCAAAAGATATGATCTCTTTCTTTTGGTCCACTTATCATATTTAGACGAAATCAATCAAGTTGATTTCAATGTTACGAATGATGCAACTTCTTCATTTCGAGATGTTTGTATTGTTTCTCGATGGTTCTTAGAGCATATAAATAGTCTAAACCAACTCCGAGCAAAAGATAACTGTAATAAAAAATGGCAACAACATTTGAAATGCTATTTAATAAGTTAAAGAAATTTTATAACTATAAAAATAGAATTTATAAAAAATGTAATCTTAGGAATAAAAGTATATTTCAAAACAATAGGGCTTATCCTTTTATATTATTTAACACAAATAAAGCAAGGAGGAAGGCTATATTCGGCCGAAACTTTCTTTATATCTAATAATATTTTTGTGTGAATTTTATAATTTCTAGTTCAAGCATACTACGAGTTAATTGAACTGGAAATTTTAAAATTTACATAAGAATATATTAAGCGTAAAAACCATTTTGATCGAATATCTACGACCTTCGTTTTTTCATATTTCTCGATATCACTTAATATCGACTTATATTTACATTTAATAATAAACTGTAAATAATGTTTGCTAATAATTTGCAAATGAAACAATCAAATGAAATAAATAAATAATAAAACATCTTCAAATTCTTTTTCAATATACAATGACACAAAAAGATGAAATTTAATTAGTAATATTACATTTACATATACATTATTAGCATCTCTCCGAGTTGAAATGGCAAATGTTGCAAGCCTTAACCATTACCAATTATGGTTTCTAGATGCACTTAGCATTGACGCAAGTAGCTGTCTACGTCAAAGGGCAGATAGCACAAATGCAGTTAAGATGATATGGCAAGAGTTGAGTAAATACTTCGAGAGGATAGCAATCAAGTTTATCATAGTACATCTAATTCAATAGAATCAACAATCTGCGCGAACGGTAGAGTAAAAAAACACGTCATTAGATTAAAATCAGTAGAAATAAATTAGTAGAAATTAGAAACAAAATTAATAGAAATAAATGGGTAATAAAATTTGTAGAATATGAAAATATTTAGAGCTATATTTCTAATAAAATGTTAAACCTAATTTAACTTTTAAGCTCCTTAAGTATCTTAAATAATGTGTCATAGCAATAGTCAGCAGTATAGTAAATTATTAAATTATAAATTGATTATTAAATATTTAATTATCACTACATAAAGAAAGAAAAAGAGAGAAAAAGAGAGAGAGAGAGAGAAAGTTTCTATCATATATACACATAATTTTATTAAATTCCATGTTACGGAATTTTATCATCTAACATTTTGATTGTGTATACGTAAAAATTATAATATTAATCAATAAATAGTTTTTGGAACTTTATACATTGCTTAATTACATTACTAAATTTTAAAAGTAAATATATTGCTTTAAAATGAAATTTATATTACTTTAAAATATAAAATTTATTAATTGCCTGAGTAAGTATGCACATAGTCTAAATAATATAATGAAACATATGAATTTATGTAGAACGTGTGTGATCTCTGCTATAACATCTTATTTCAAAATCAAACTTAAAATCAATGTCAAAGAAATTAATAAATGTTAGACGAAATTGTAATCAATTGACATGACGATTGAAATTGCTAGTATCTAAAACTTCAAGTTGCTAGTATCAAAGTTCAAGAAAAATCTTAAAAACTACTAACTTTGATAAAGTAATAATTGAACATCAAGCAAAAGTTGTAATTTAAAAATTTAAGTCACACCACACATAACTTTTATTAATTTTTTAAAATAAAAATATTATTTTAATATATCAGATTACAATATGAAATATTTTTTTTAAATAGAATTTTAAATAGCATAATAAGGATCAATAACTTAAAATTCTGCAAATTAAAATTCTCAGTTTCTATCTATTTAAAAATTTTAGCTTGCACTCGAATTCTATTTTCGTATCGTGAGTGAAAGCTTTATTATGTAATGTCGTGACCAAAGCAGTAAATTCAACTGCCATTTTAAATTGTTATCATAACAATTTAATTACAACAAACAATAAGATTTCGTAATGCTTTTCACACATAAATCGCGTGGTTCGTCATCAAAGGAATTTGTGTGACTAGAATTGAATAAACAAAATTCGATAAAGAGAAACTAGAAAGTGACGTAATTCTGTATATACTACGAGTTCTATATATATGTATTATACGCGCGGACTTTCTGTTACTTATTTTCCATTTAGTGTTCTGTAAAATATTTCGATGCATAAAATCATATTTATAGAATTCATATTCATTGAAGTATTGATCAAATATTGATTAAATATTTTAAAGTAACGCAAATGTGCTGCGCAGTGTCACTGTAAGATTCAAACAAACGTAGAATATAATATTTATATAACTGTGCATAATTGTTATATAACTTATATGATAACTGTTATATGATGTTATATATTTGTTATATTCTATGCTGAGATATTTTATGAAAATCTGACATTTCGTTTTATCCACATGACTAACACGTTTCGTCATAACTATTAGGGGTACAAATAAGTTCGTGCGGTTTTTTCTCGAAATTTGGGACTTTATTGTGAAAAACCGGTTACAATGTAATCAGAGTCACATGGATCTTCATCGAGTAATGCGGTCATCATAAACTTCCACTAAAATACGATGACTTTCGGCAGCACTTTTCTTCATATTGAAGTAATGCAGTAAAACTCCCCGCAAAAACACTTTATTTGGTACAAAGTTCGACATATTTGACGAAGTAAAAATATTGTTGTTTACAATTCGAACAAATGACACATACTGAACTTAATACCTACTAATGACAGTTATCCAACGCATACTTGAAATACGGAACGGTGGAATGAAACAGTAGTTACGCCATCTCTTTCAAAACCGCACGAACTTATTTGTACCCCTAATAATAAGTCTGCAATATCAAAATTTATTTGCCCATATTTATTTGCTTATTGTTCAAAATATATTATAATTTAACAAAATAATTTTATTAAAAATAAATCTAAAATTTAAATAAATATAATATTCGATATTATTGCATTAATTTTATGTACATATACATATACGCTAAGCAAATAAAACAAATTTATCAAATTCATAAATACAAATTTTTTTAATTTCGCGCAAATTAGTTTAAATAATAATGATGTAAATTACAACTTTGTAAGTACAAAATTCTAAAACAAATAAAGTATATAAGCAAAATTATTATCTCATATTTAACTACAAAACTATAATATATTGAAACATACTTTCGCTTTACAATGGGAACTTTTCCATTCAAAAAATTACTATAAGTTTAATTGTTGCATACATTTCATGCAAAAATAAATTTTCTATTTTGTATTTTATATATCATACCTATCAACAATTAAAAATATTTACTTATACATATAATTGCAAATGAATTGATTTACCTTGTATGGTTTGCAGTTTCAAATATCAATTAAGTATATCATATTTCATCCAATAAAATTGAATCGTTTCCTGCTATAATAGTTATGTGATGGCTACATATTTCCATAAATCTGTACAAATATTTTTAAGTTCCTTTATTGACAATAAAAAATTGTTTGATAAATCTCTACAAATATTGACTTCTTATTTTTGTTTAAATCATTTTTGTTTAGTTATATTAGATATATTGTTATATGTCATATTAGATACTTGTGTGTTTATACTATTATTTTAAAATACACGAAGTTTTAAACTTTTTACAACTCCATGGAAAATTACTAAACAAAAAGCACAAAAAACAAAATATCGACAGAATGATAGCAGATTTAATCAAAACATATCAATAGACTGAGATCTGCGCCCACAATTTATTCTTTCCATGAATGCGTTGCTGCATATTATAAAGCATATCAAATGCTATCTCGATAGAATACGTTCTGTTTCACACATGATAATGTGTATGATGTATTATTTTATCTTTGTTGTTCACTGAATATTAAAAAAGATAAAATGATACATCATGCATGAAACGGAACGCATACATAGATTACTCCAATCAAACACGCTTTTTTTCCAACATGTTATTTTCTAATACATGTTATAACGCGCGGCAACACGTGCATTAGAACTAGGATTTGTGTTCTGTCAGAACACAGAATTTGTTCACACATAATTAGATAATAGATTAACTTCAGAAACCAAGCAAGACCAGTTGATAATTTGGTAACAAATTAGTGACAGAAAACGTATCTCCATATGAAGTTAATCCCTCAAATTTTGAAAAAATTAACTTTCTCTAGCTCATTGTTTTGGAAACTGGACTCAGGTAGTCAGCATAAACGTCAGTTTCCCGTTATATCTTCGAAGGGAATATTTAATTTACCGCGAGCCATTTTGAATTGGATTATGAAGAAGAAACATCAGTTTCAAAATACAAAGGTAATACTGTGCAATAATATATTTTATATCATGTAACCTAAAGAAGATTTGCAAATCCTAGAATCTAAGGAAAGAAAGAAAAATGACAAAGTGTAATAACCTTACAGAGAAAAATGTCTGGATCAGTTAGAATTCTGATTGAAAATAGATGAGTCAGAATTTTCTGATTAAATCTATTAGAATTATAGTTGTGTGATAACAGGAATTCTGATTAATGTAACCAAAACTTTCACAGACATTTTTCTCATCTTCAAGTGCTCCGAATTTTGTGAAAAAAAACTATGTCGATAGTTGAATACATGTAATAGAAGTTTTCGCACATTATCAACACAATTTTAATTTAAAATTAAAATTTTGCTTAATTTTTAATAATAATGAAAAGATCCATCATAAATGTTAGCTTTATTTTTTGAGTAAATTAAAGTTTCTTAGTAGATTGAAAATTATATAATGGTAGAGAAATTTGCGAATTTGCGAAGCATAAACCAAATTCTGTCTTTTGTTTATCTAATACGTTCGATGGAACGGTAATACCTAAGTATCTTTCCGCCTTGTGCTATGCTGATAACAGGTATTTGCTATTCTGCTAAATAATCTTCAGCAGACTAAAGTGGAAATCGTATTAGACCCGTAAATGATGCTTTATCATAGTAGTACAGGAATGCGGCAGAATCAGATTCGATCGCGCGTGATATTTCACTGTTCAAAAGTCAAACACAATTTCGAATGACTTTTCATGGTAGGAACGCGGCCGTCTATAATTACATTGCCTCTAATGCCTGTCTAGTAATTTTACAGAGTAACATCGCAAGTAACAGAGAATATCCGATTAATTGCGAAGCTTTTCATCCAATCCCGCCTCTGTCGTGGGAAAAGCAGTCCGGCGACGACGTGCTTGAGTGCTAGAAGCCGTGGATCAAATTAAGGTCCGAGGTATCGTCGCGACAACTGCCTTTAATGAAGCGATATTGCACATATCAAACGAGCAAAGGTCTACCTGTCTATCTCTTTGAATCGTTTTTGTATTTCATAGTATGTACATATATCTACATGTATGTATACACACATATATGTTACACTTATACTTTTATGCGTTAAACTTCGATTAAATAAAAATAAAAATTTAAAAAAAGATAACATTGCATTTTTAAAAATGCAACAGCTGTTTTCGGAGTAACTGTTATTTTCGTTATCATAAATGTTATAGAGTGTTATAACGTGATGCAAATATAACATTTTTCATAAACCTTTAACGAAGCGAAATAAAAAAATTATATAATTGTGAAATGCAACAGTTTTTTGTAACAGAAAATTTCTCTTTAATCGATTAGTGTAAGATATAAAAAATTACAATTTAATATCATAAAAAGAATCAATTGACAAACAATCCTACTTTCAAAACGGATCTTATAGCGACTCTCCGGAAGATCGTCGGGCAGATATCATATCAATTCGACTACCAAGACATGTAGCAATATTTGTCGCAATAACTAATAATTAATGAAAGAACATTTTTTTTAAGAAAATATATAAATAATTTTACTATATAAATAATTATATAAATAATTTTACTATTCGAAATCAACTCAATGAGAATGAGAGATTGCGTTTCAAATCCGACAAATAGAATCGGCGCGTAGTTCATAAAATTGAAAAAATATATTTGCAAAAATTTACATATCAGTATTAAATACTATCCACACAGCAGATGTGTCTAAAATACATCATAGGGATATTCTCAAAATATATTTAGGATTTGTGATTTCTTTAGAACATTTTTATAATATATTTTCAGACATTTCTGCTGTATAAGTAAGATCCGTTTCAATCGAAAATTATTTTTCAAAGATCATTTAAAATAAAAAAATATAAGTTGAATAAGCAACGCAGGAAGCGATTTCGTAATTAAATTCACAGGTCGAGTTTACATTATTTGAGTAATCTTAGATAAATCAACGCAACAGAAATAGATTTTATTTTCTCGCTAAGACAGATCTGTTTACGTTTATAGCAGAGAAATAAGATTATTTAATTTTACTCTCTCTCTCTCTCTCTCTCTCTCTCTCTCTCGGACAAATTTCAAGAGTAATCGAAATGTAATGCTAAAGTCAATTAATTTCTTAAAAACAAGCAAGAATTACACTTAATGAATAGTTATGCCTCCAAAACAAATTTAAATAAAATAAAAAAGAAATCGAGATTATTTGAATATTCTAAAATATTTATACATAAGTGTTTAATAATATTTTATTTAATATTAATTTAATATATCATTATTTCATCATTTGTAATTTTTTTTCATTTATTAATAAATCTAATGTTACTCAAACTTTGATTTTGTCTCATAGTATGTAATTTAAAAATGTTAACAATAAACAGTATTATCATGTCATGATATACTATTATTATTTAAGTACCTGTATAATTATCCAAATTATAGTATATCTTCTAATTTTTCCTTTGTATAACATATGTCAATAGAATTCTAAATAACTTTATTAATTATACATTAAGCTAATTATAATTTAAATTCTCACAGAGATTTTTTTATATCTTACATTAATTGAAAGGATTAATATAAATTCTCCAAGTAAAATTGTTACATTTCAGACATTATATAAATGCTTGAAAACGTATGAAATGAAGACATTCCTTCATTGCAATTTTGCCGAAAATGTAGGTCGCCTTAATATTCAAATCGACCGGATGTACATCTAATCTTGCAATAATGGACCATCGACCTACGAAAGCTGTCACAATCTCGGTATGAGGTCGGAATTAAGAGAAGATTCAATTATTATGATGATGTAATAATGGAATACAACTCATGAATTGCCATTCGGAATCACTTGATTACAACGGATCGACGGATATGATGATTTGCATGCTTTTATGTAAACAGAAGCTAAAATTGATAGACTCCAAGCAAATCTAATCCGATAAGCTTAAAAGGGTATTTTCTGAATGAAGGAATGTTAATAAACGCAATGTAATGGAATAATTCGACGCATTAATCTAAAATGTATAATGTACATATAATCTATGTACATATAGGTAATCTTCGTGCAATTTCTCTTTTCCTATATACAATTAAGACAGAATTAAAACTAAGTTTTGTATCTAAAAATTAAAAATGGTAGACATCCTATATACATATTTCTGTATATTTATATATATATATGTGTATGTATAAGTTTATAAATATTTAAAAATATATAAATGTATATCAATTATTTTAATATGAAGGGATTATATATAAACCTAAACACTAAATACTATAGAAAAGTTTTCTGTAAAAGTTTTACGTAAAAGATTTTCGCGAAAATATTAAATACAAGATTTAACAATAAAACAACAATAATTATTAAAAAAAAATAAAGTTTATAATATAACTTTAGTGATCATTAAAACTAAAATTTATTGTTTCATTAGTGAACGTTTCTTGCGTCACTTAAACTGCTTATTGTAAAATTATGTATTATTACCTTCTTGAATTTCTTTTAGTACAATTAATATATGTACATTTCTCTCTCTTAAAATATGATATATTAAAATCATTATTATTAGAATCATTGTCATTATCATTATTATTAAATATAGATTTCACAAATTTCTCAAATTGAGACGCAAACGTAAACAGAAACACTCATATCAAATTAGCAAATACACGTATTGGTGAATCAATCATTCCACTAAGCGCTATTTCCCTACGAATTTCGCAAATTTTTTTGTAATGTAACATGCAAATTGCGATCCACGCTAAACACATGAATTATGTGAAGTTTAAGGCACGGCGTTCGCTTACATCAAACTTTGTTATATATGTTTGTGAATATTAAAAAAATTTTTAAGATATTCTCATAAAATTAAAACTTTGGTTTAAAGATGAAAAATAAAATTTTATATGTCTCTTTTTACGAAAATTATTAAAAAAGATTTTAAACAGCAACATGCTACTCCGAATTATTTTTAAATAGCTGCATTCTTTGCGCTTAAAGTAGATTGTTAAGAATTAATAAATTTTTTCAGTTTTTCTTTGTTCTGTGTAATTTTAAATGAATAACTATAAAAATAATAAATAACTAGATATATTTGTGTATTTGTATATTTAAAAATTATGAAATTAAGAAACCAATAGAAGTTTATAACAACGTTAAAAGGCATCAGACTTTAACATAAAATATTTTAAGAAAAATTATTATAAGTAATTATTATAAGAAAATATTAAAAGTTATATAATACTCGAAAGTTGTACATAAAACAACAAATATTCAAAGATCATTGTGCACTTTCCATATTAAACATTAATATTTCTTTTCATCTTTTTCTCGTACTCATTAGTCATTGATCGCTTGAGCATAAATTTTCATTCATTGGATACAATCAGCCGCTTTGAAATTTCCAAAATAATTTTGAGGTAAATTTGATATACTACAAATTACTCAGGTAATATCAAATTCCGTGCTATCAAAACACTTGGAGAATTGAATTTAAACTCGATCATGAATGTAATGAACTGCGCAGATTTTATATCGATCGAAAGACAATAAAGTTAAAAGAGACAACAAAGAAAAGATGTATATATGAGAGCAATGTTTAAAAACGTGTGTAAGCCTTCATTGCGAAAGTATTAATTAACGAAACTATATCTTCTCGCAAAGACGTTCTGCTGACCTTCTTTCTTATCCATTGCGAAAGTTTGAGACATATAGCATCGACGACTTGCGACACGCAAATCAGAATGTTCTCGCTTTAATAAATCTTGGCTTAAAGATCGATAGAGTCAAACAATATCAGAGACAATTATGACTTCATCTAGTCTCATTTCCATTAAGTGTGATTGTGTAACTGATATGAATAAAATATCTTTACAAATATCTTTACACTACTCTTATTAATAATTAATTGTCAAAATTAAAGTTTAAAATGTGCATAATTTCGGTGAAATATGAATTATAATAAAAATATTGAATATACGAGTACATATACACGTGTAAAAATGATAATCAACGTAATACATAAATTCCTTTTTGTCGACTGCCTGAGTCGATCTCATATAATTTATCTAATTTGTTTGGAAATCCAATGAACGAATTATTTAATAATACGTTCTTATTTGGTCGGCCTATTAATCGTCACGTGCAAGTGGCATACACATTCTTATATTCACATACATATGACGTGAATTTGTATTATCAGGAGCATGTCTTTCACAATATGTCTTTCACACAAGCAATAACTCTAAAAGAGAGCCATGTGCACAAGCACACAGGATCTATTAACAACCATTATAATGGCAAAGAACGTCACTTCGGTGTTAAAATAAAATTGGATGACTTCATATTCCCAATTTTAGCTACTAGAAAACTTGATTATAAATTTTTATATTAAATAATCCTACAGCCATTAACCAGCTAATTCTATCTAAATATTAAACGCGCATAAGATATTATTCTATTTTATTTAATAATATTTTATATAAAATGTTTTATTTTTCTTGACATTCCTTCACTTTATTTTAATTATGGGATACCTATAATTAATCAAAACGTCAACATAAATTCTTTTATGATCAAAAATATTTCCCAAAGAAAACTGATCTTCAGATTTTGTAAACATATTTATTATAGAACACTGTAACATGAGAGTATACTAGAAATTAAAAATTATAGTGACAATAAATAAATAAGAAATTAAAAATTATTGCACACAGCTTACAACAAAACAAGTTAAAATGAGTAAAAGATTAAGTCCTATCATGCAAGTAACAATGAGCAGTTAATCTTTAATGAAAGCAATATTTTACATATAGTAGTTTAATTACACTTTTAACAGCGCGGGCGCATGCATGATATAATTATACATGCATAATGAAAAGATGAAAAAAGATACTCCTTACTTTACGTGTCATGTAATTATACGCATCCTGTCATATGCTTATTTGCGTTATAAATTAGAAATTCAACAAGCTCATCTTGTTGATGTATAATTATAACATAATTTTTTTTTATTATTGCCAATATAAGTATACATATAAATATAAGTTAGAACTTATCAGTATTAAAAATAAATAGAAACATGAAAATTAAAATTCTTTTTTTTTCAAATTTTAAAATTAAACTTCATTAATTATAAAAAATTATTTTTGTTACAAACATTTTTTGTTAAAATAATTAATTAACTATCTGAACATTCAATTTTAAAATGGAGCAATTTTTGTAAATTTAAAGAAATGTCTCTAATCTTGAATAAATTATTACCAATAATGCTATAAAATAATGGATAATATAATAATATTTTTTTTGCAATATAATTCATTTTCTCTGATTATAAATATCAAACATACAGTTACATACAGTTACTTCCGATTCTATCTAAATTTTAAAAACAAACTTGCCAATTGATATCGATTTATAAAGTGCATATTGATGCATCTATTTGACGTTGTTGCAATCAAAATATAAATACAATTTATCCCAGAAACAACATAGCAATATCTACATTTATCTTTTATTTTCATATCATCTTCAGAAATGTCTTCAAGATATTTTGATCAGGTATACTCTTTTATTCACTTAATAATGCAAAACATGAGCCAAATTTTTAGAAAATATTTCAGTTAAAATAATTGTAAATTCAACATAAAACATCATTTATATATAATATATAATATGTCATTTTATAAAATTTTATATTAATTTGCTGATCGTTCATGCGAATAAAATAATGCCTTTGGCATTACACATTTATGTATAATAATTTCTGTCAAAGATATTACAATTCTAATAAATTATAGTAAAGCTGCAATTAACATTTAAAATAATTCTAAAACTTAAAAATAACTATATATATATATATATATATATATATATATTCAATATTAATAACTTAATACATTTTAATTTAAAAAAAGAAATTGTCATAACTTTTTATTATAAAAGAGAGAGAGAGGGGGGGGGAGCGAGAGCAAGAGCGAGAGCGAGAATGCACAAACATAGTGTATAATTTACGCACGTTTCCGAGAAGTCGTTTATATACACATGAGCGCGTATGCATACAAAAACATACTTCGTACGAAATAGCAAAAATAATTGAGAAAGAGATCACACTGTTCGAGTTCGTGTTTAGTTCCAGAATTAAATTCCAAAGATGATGAATTTACGCATTGCATGATGTATCGTATCTCGAATCTATCTAACCCTTTCACTATCTTCTGACACGACGTTTCCGTATTTACGACGGCGACGCCCTCGTTAACACAAACAATAGGCTAGCAGCTCCCTAGGCTGAAGCTGGTTTAATTAACGGAGTCAATTCAATCTTCCGTCGTCAGTTTTCAATGGCGTTTTTCAATTTGTTACTTCCTCGTTTGTTTGTCACACTGTTCGCTGACCACGCCTTTTTTTTATTGCGTGACTTATTTCATAATCTGATGGAAATGTCACGTTGTATGCAAAGGACTGTATTGTTTTAGAAATGTCGCGATGTAGCTATTATAAAATCATGAAATACATTACATTATTTTATTTTTTATTTGTTGGAAAATCCATCTCTCTGTATTACCTTCCTTCTCTTTATTCAGAAATAAAGTTTGTTTTTAATATTATTATACAATATTTTGCACTATATTAATATATATATAATATATATTGTAGAAAGATTTTTAAAACATAATTACCAAGTTAATAGTTTCAAGTTAAAAAGAGACAAAAAATATAGTAATCCTTGATATAATATTTAATTGCAAGTTTCTTTATTCATTCAACGAGAAATATTTTGATGTGAAGAATGAAAAGTATGAATCCTAGCAAGATTATATTAAATTTTTTTATTTTCCATAAAATAAAAAAGTGTACTTTAATACCAGTCAAATACTTACTTGTCGCCATAATCAATAGATACATAAAAATGTCACGAGGTAAGTA